>JAUTXW010004996.1:0-600000 GCA_030620095.1 Kuschelorhynchus macadamiae | reverse complement strand
TCCATCTAAATATATATGGTCTAACGGTAACATCAACGGGCCATATATCTGCACTCAGTAATTTATCTGTATCATTAGGACATACAGAGATTTTGAAAGATGCAATATGTGTATTTTTTGTTTCAACCTTATCACATAAAAATATGCCAACCTGGTTTTCTTCAATATATTTTTTCAATTGCTCAGTAGTTGTATCAGAGTGTAAATTACCTATAAAGTACCACTTTCTCTCTTCAGCTGCAGTGATACATTTTATGGCAGTATTAGTACCTTTAATAATGTTATTTCTAGCTTCTGTATGACCCTTATTAATGTTGTTTATGCATGGTTTGGTTTCCAGCATAATCATCTTTTCCTAGTGTTATTATTTCAGTCATTTTGGCTATTGAGGCTGATTCGAGCAATGCAGAGTTGACTTGCTTATTATTAATTTTACATTCATTTTTTGACTTCTGGGTATGTTTTCCAGTAGAACTATGAGGTAGTACCACATTTTCACTATTAGTACTGTCATTATTAGTAGTAACTTCCTTATGCCTTCCTACCGCTGTTGCACACATCACTAATGATGCTTGTTTGGCGTTACTCTGCTGACATAAATAGTCTTCCGACTTCGTTTCAACACGCATAATTGCCATAATGTTGGCGTCTCTTATACAGTTTAGTTCTATTTGCACGTTTTCAATTTTATGTTCCAGTTCGTTTATAATTTCTGTTGTTTTATCACAAACAGTTCTCTCAGTCTGTGTAGTACCATCAGTAACCACTATTTCTTAGATTGGCATTAGACTGCATTCCTCATTCTTGCTAGACTTTGAAACTGTGAGATCCCTGATTCTTAGAGACGCCTCATGCTGCTTAATTTGCTTTTCCAGATCATCATGTTTACATTCCATTTTCCTACGCAGCTTTTTTTCAGTTTTAAGCATTTCTTCATATTTTTCTATTATACGGCATTCATTCTCTTTTAATCTTGCGATTTCACTGGAGAGATCTTCGACTTTTCTCTTGATATCATTATTTTCATCGTCCTTGTAACATTGGTTACAGTTTTTTGAGCAAAATATTGTTGTTTCGTCTATATAGGTAAAAAACGGAGACCTTCCTCCACAGCCTCTATGAAAAATATTGTTGCATGTAATGCAAAAAAGACTAGTGAGATCTTTCTTGCAGCATTTGAAAGTAGTCATAACTATAAAGTCACCGATTTGCGTATTTGCGATTGTCAATTATGAAAAATGGGAATAAGGTGACAGTTCATGTCGCAGAACGTTTGATATTTCATAAACCGAACGTACTTGTAGCTAAGCAAATAGTAGGATGAAGACAGTCGCACAATAACCCCACTTTCTTACGTCAGCGGTATGTTTACAAAGTGCGGCACTTGATTTTAATATTGTTTATATTATATTCTTTCACTTTGCCAAAAATAAACAGCTCACGTTCGCCAGTGTTGCCACACACGCACATTATTACATTAATGTATTCTCCCACATATAAAAAGTAAATATCTAAAATATAACGCCTTGGAAATCAATACTTATTTTGTAATAAAGTTCTAAAATTTCGCGCGCAAACGGATCATTTCAAACGACAGCATTTGGCGTCGTCTAGGGTTTGACATAAAATCGTACCAGTATGGCAACGTCGCCAAGGACCGGCAAAAATGTAGTGATGGGAAATCTGGATCTTTTTAATGATCCGAGTCAACGGATCTGAGTCAGTTTAAAGACCGGGATAAGCGAACCGGATCTCGGATCTCTTTAATATTTAGCAATTATAGCACGCAACATCGGTTTTATAGACAGCATTGTCTGGACATTTTTTTAGTTTTTCGCGACGAGTAAAATGAGTTGCCCCCTTTCCAATAGTGTATTAATATTTCTTCAAGATTTTTTTCAAAAAATTTTTCCTATAAACCCTGCGAGAATAAATGTAAAAAATCTAATAGGCTCGCAACTTTCAAAGAGATATATATTTATATATATATATATATATATATATATATATATATATATATATATATACATACATCATACATAAAATTGGCCTTAAAGAAATATATACGATAACAAATTGTGTAACACATATGAGACATATAACACGAAGCTGGCATTTTGTATATTACATTAAAAACAAACACAACGTGAAAATATAATACACAGTCACATACATAGAACGACAAGAGTATTAAAGTCGACTGCTACTATATTACAAATAAGCCATGTAGGTGCTAGAATTCTGTTGTTTTTTTGTGCTGTAAGAGTTTAAAAGAAATTATTTTACGAACATCCAAAATACCATTGTTATTTAATTTCTCATTTGGTATCCAATTATAAAATAAAATTGCATTTTTTTGGGGTACTGGTTAAAACACATAATAATGAATTATTTAATAAAATATTTGTTAGGGAACTGCATATTTTCTAATTTTAAAGGTGAAAAATTTTAATTAAGAATATTAAAATATATTTTATTGAGACCAGCTATTTCCGATTTATCGTTTATGGATTGAGGATTGTTTTTTATGTGGATCATTTCATGATATTCGCGTTTTCTTTTGTGTGGTTCTGTTAAGAGTATTTTTGTTTCATCAAAATTAAAATTATGATTAAGGTTTTCCTCATGTTTTTTAAGTGCTGTAGTATTTTTTTTATCGTATCGATGCCCATTTAACCTATTGTGAAGATGTTGGCTAGTTTGACCAATATACACAGAAGGACAATCTCTACATGGTATCTGGTATACAGTATGCGTTTTTTTATTTTTAGGAATGTCACTTTTTAGTCTGCTGTAATTATTATTTAGGAGGTTAAACCCTTTGTGACACACAGTAACATCATGTTTTTTAAAAAGCTTTTGGAAATTTTCTGACAAAGTAGTAGTGACAAATAGTGTTTATGATTTTTCTTATTGTTTTTTCAGTTTTCTTTATCTGTGATATTGGAGTTGTGCTGTTTAATGCGTTGTCTAAAAATAGAATTTATTAGTTTTTGTGGATATGAGTTTAATTTAAGCACATTTTTTGCCTTTTTTATTGAGGTATTTCTAAACTCAGGGTTGCTCAATTTATTTGCTCTATCGGTTAAACTAATTACTACAGATTTTTTTTGTGATATATGGTGTTGTGATTTATAATTTAGATACCTACCGGATCACGTAGGTTTTGTATACCATTCTGTCAGAATTTTAGTATTTTTGTGGTGTAGCGTCATATCAAGAAAGTTTATTTTGTTCAGGTTTTCGATTTCTATAGTAAATTGGAGTTTTTTATGGTAACTATTAAAAAGATTTAACGTATAGTTGATTTTGATTATCTGTGGGAATTGCGCAAATACAGTCACAAACATATCTATAGAAAAATGGTAACGAAAAATTTAATTTAGAAATAATTTGGGTCTCAAGGTCTTCTAGAACTAATTGGGCAATTATACTAGATATTGAGGCGCCCATTGTGCAACCTTCAATTTGCTTGTAGAATGAATTTTTATATTTAAAATAGGTTGATGTTAAAGTAATTTTTATAGCTTCTGTGGAATATCTGTATACTTTTTTATTTCAGTCCACTTTTTTTTAATTACATTTAGGGCAACGTCTATTGGTACATTGGTGTATAACGACACTACATCGAGGGAAACAAGGGTTTATTTTTTCTTTAAAGCTACATGAATCTTTTATGTAATGGCTATTTCTGAATGCTACGTTCGATAAAATATTTTTTAGAAATTTTGAAAGGTTATTGAAAGGGGACTGAATACAAGATACTATGGGTCTTAAAGGAATTCCTGGTTTATGAAGCTTGGGCAGGCCATATATTCTAGGAGGTAAGGAGTTTTGAATTAATAGATCGTTAGCTGTGTTTGGTGAAATAAAATTATTTTGTTTCCATTTTTTGATTAGCTCATTGTTCTTTTTTTGATAAATAGTTGTAGGGTCATTTTTAATTTCAATATATGTTGTTTTATCTTATAATAATACATTGATTCTGGAGTCGTAATCTGCGTCATTCATTATTACCCTTTTTTTCGATTTATCTGGTTGTAAAATTAGTAACCTTGGGTTTTCTTTTAAAAAACGTTTAGTTTTCTTCAGATTTTTGTGTAGGTCTTGATTGTTTTTTTTTGTTCCACTAAACGAATTTTTAGAAGCTATAAAAATTACTTTAACAACAACCTATTTTAAATATAAAAATTCATTCTACAAGCAAATTGAAGGTTGCGCAATGGGCGCCTCAATATCTAGTATAATTGCCCAATTAGTTCTAGAAGACCTTGAGACCCAAATTATTTCTAAATTAAATTTTTCGTTACCTTTTTCTATAGATATGTTGATGACTGTATTTGGGCAATTCCCACAGATAATCAAAATCAACTATACCTTAAATCATCAAAAGAAGATACTTTTTTAAAAACCTTAAGGTCATCTATATAACAAGATCTCACAATTCAAAAAGCACTTAACAATATCATTAACAAAGCAATTAAAAAGTAAAGGTGACGAGTGACCACCTTGTGGAACACCCGATGGTATTTTTATTTCAGAAGATAAACAATTATTGATCTTAACTATCTGTCTACAATTCGTAATAAAACTTTTAAGCATGACAATAGATTACCACCAATTCCTACATTAGAAATTTTAGAAATCAAAACATTGTGATTAACCCTATCAAATGCCTATCAACAGATATTCCTCAAAAGTTAACAAATTTGTGACTGTTGATCTATTAGGTATAAATCCATGTTATTTAGTAATCAAAACCTTATTAAGTGAAGGGGAAATCTTAGATGTTACTAAAGCTTCAAAAATCTTGGCCATTATAGACATTTTAGAAATTGCTCTATAGTTCTGGACTAGAGACCTATTTCCATTTTTAAAAACAGGAATCACATAGATACCTTCCATTTATTTGAAAAGACACCTGCTCCCAAAGATTTATCAAAATTAATCTTTAAAACGGGTGATAATACAAATCCCTTGTTATAAATTAAAATACTTGATATTTCATCTGGGCCATTACATCAATTAACATCCTTATGAGTATAAACAGTATTAAAATGATCAGCAAAGTAATTGGCTTTGCTGTGAGAATTATCTGAAGAAGCGTCTTTATATAACATAGTATTATGTAAATCGAAGGATTTACATTTCCCATTTACATACCTCCAAAAACTATCTTCTATATATTTTTTATGGCTGGATAAATGAAGATCTTTACATTTACTGCGTAAATTGGAAAAAAATAGTATAACCTTGCTGAGATCCTGTTTCTTTAAATTTTTTGTGAGCTGCTTTTTTTGAAAAATAGTTTGTTTAATTCCAATGGAACCCATTTTGAAAACTTTGGATTCTTAAACCTACTTTTAGGAACAAAAATGTCAATACAATTCTCAAAAATATTATAAAATACTTCTAAGATGTCATCTAAATTATTATTTTTTAACAATTTCCAATCACAATTACCAAGAAGTTCATTTATAAAAATACAATTGGTTTGCGAAAGGCATAGAAATAATAATCACAATCTAAAGATTCAGCCGGCAGATCACATATTATAATAAACATTAATACTGGATGATAGCTGTCACATTTTAATAAAACTGTTGGACCACCCTGTATATTTATACCCCACTGCAAAATGTATAATGACCTTCAGCAAGTGTTAATGCAATAATTCCGTAAAAGTTGAAAAAGCCTGAACAAGTTAGTGAAACATGGGTTAAAACTTGATATTAGTTCTACTTACTGTCTACAGTCTACATGAAGGGGATCAAGTTCATTTTTAATCTCGATTTCCTCACGTTCTATAGAATCTAATCCATTGAAATATCCCTCACTGTATTTTTCCTCTTTTACATCAATTTTATGTTCCCTGCAATATAAAAAAACCTGATAGGTTGTAGGAATGAGGAAAAGGAATTATAATTTTTTATTTGAAATACTAGAGAAAATTAAAATAAAGTATCTAAAAAAAAATACAATACATTTTTAATATAAAGACAGATTTACGTACAAGTTGCCCTCTTCTTCAGTTTTTATAGTACTATTTTCCTTTTTGGTAGTACCATATTCTGAATCTGAACCATACAATTCAACTTTAATGTCATTCTCACATGTCCTTAAAACAGAAAATGTCCTGTGAGAAATAATGCATTTATTTATTTATTTATTTTTATTTTATTTATAATTATTAATGATGCACATACAAATAGTATTTTCACATGTCATAAAAAGTGCAAAATAAAGTCTAATACATTTAACATATGAATCACTAAAAATAGAATACATTACATACAGAAAAATACAAACACAGATATATTTTATAATTTTACATTTTCTAGGGTCAGGCTTGGTCCTCTACTACCATATTCTCTTATCTCAAACTCATTCAACATTATGATACCCAATGAATATCTCAACATAGTAATGAAGCCAGAAACTTGGCCGAAGGATTTGTATCTCAAAAAGTGGCGTTCGAACAACAACAGAAATATGAGGCGTACTCCATGGCCCAAGCACAACCCTGACTTTGAAGCCCGCAAATTTGGACGTGAAGACCGAAATTTTTACCAGAGAACAGACAAGAGATGGTTTTACTAAGAACAGAAATAGAAAATAAGCCGGCTATTAGAAAAGTTAGTATTTTTTACTTGAATATTCAGTGTTTATCAAATCAATCAAATGATATCATTTGGCCACAAACTCCTCATTGGTCAGATTGATTGTCTTGAGCTACTGGCATTGCTTAATTTTAAAGTACCTCCCCATAGGACAAGGCAACCTGAGACTTTTTCATTGAATTACAGCCGTACTGATATTGGGAAAAATGAGATTATGAATAGATTCATGGGGTATTTTAATAAATATAATAAGGGAGTACGCGCGGCGGTACAGTAGACACGGCGAGTAAATAAAAATCCTTAATAATCACAAGTTTAATTCTGTTACTTTGCAATTAAAAAGTCGAAAATTGGTACAGTGGTATAATTTTATCCTAATTTTCAGAAAATCATATAATTTTGTAAGAACTTTACATTTTTCTGAAAATAAATATTTTACCTAACCTTAAAATATGATCGCGTGTTACAAATGCAGTTCCTTATGTGTATTAAAAGAGGACAAAGACAAAAATGAGTTATTTGGATGTGCTTGTGATATCTGCAGACAAATTATATGTGCAAATTGCTCAGGAATAAAACCATCAGAAATTCGAGTGGTACCAATAAAGGGTCGTATTCTTATGTTTGTTTGTGATGCTTGCATTCAAAATCTACAGAAAATACCAGAACTTTTACAGCTGCAAGTTAGATTTAGGAAACTGGAATCATCTGTCAAAGCCCTGGAAGGGTCATTTTTCCAAGCCGAGAAGCCAAAAGACAGCCCTGAAGTGGTGCATATTTCAGGCGATAACCTTGGCGATAACATCCTGGAAAGTGTAAATGTAGCACTTGGCAATCAAACGCAGCTTATTACAGAGAAACTAGATACTGTTGTTAAAAATATTTCAGAGACCAATAAAGAACTTGTGAGAATGATAACCAATGAGAAAATAATAAGTTGCAATTCAGCACCTAAGTCAGCCAACAAAGTAATGGAATCAGGAAAAGCCAATGTGGAGAAAATAGACAAGGTTACCCCTACTAGGATTTGCACAGGTCCTGAAAAACCCACAATAAAAGTTGCCAACAAAAATATTGGAGAACGTATTGCCAGACTTTCATGGATATACCTGTCAAACCTGGATGTAAGTACTACACCTGAAGATATTATCAGTGTGCTGGATCCAAGACATACGCAACTTTACGTATGTGAAAAACTCCCCTCAAAGTTCAAACATCCACATAGTTCCAGTTTTAAGTTGGGTGTCCCTGAGGAAACTAAGGAACAATATATGTCAATAGAATTCTGGCCAGATGGATGTTATGTGGCTCAATACAAGCCAAAGTCAAAAAATCCTTCATACTCTCAAAATCGATTTGAACCAAACAAAAATTTTCCTCAGCAGAATTATCGCAACAACAGAAAAAAGAACCTGTACCATTCTTAACAGCACAAATAGCTTCAAATCTTAGTATAGTGCATATAAACCCAAGATCAATGTGTAACAAATTCTCTGATATTCAAGAATTTATAGAAGCCACACAATACCATATTGTAGCCATATCTGAAACATGGTTGAATGAAGATATGTCATCTGATGCTTTTGAACTAGGTTCTTATAAATTCTTTAGAAAGGACCGAGATGGCAGAGGAGGTGGCGTCGCTCTCTATGTTCATCATAAATTGAAGCCTACACTTTTTGGTATTCCCCAGTTCAACAATGGCATTGATCAACTGTGGATCAGAGTAAAACTTTCTGGAATGACGCTCTCTTTTGGGTGTTTGTATCGTCCTCCGGCTGTCCACTACAGTGAGTTACAGTGCCTTTATGAATTTTTACCTGATGTTATACAGGAAAGTGATGTGTGCATCTGTACTGGTGACTTTAATATTAACATATTAAATATCAATAGTTGTGAATATAGATTTATCAATGATATTTTTGAAACATTTAATTTTTCTCAAGTAATCAATTCACCAACTAGGGTTACATCTGATAGTTCTTCTCTAATAGACTTAGTTCTAATTAATAAACCTGATATCGTAATCAAGTCTGGCGTCACCCTTTGTGACCCCATATACTGTGATCATGAGGCTGTGTATTGTAATATTAATTGTAAAAATGTAGGAAAATCTGACAAATATGTTACTGGTCGAAACTTAAAAAATATTCACACGCCTGAATTTCAAAGTGAACTTGAAATGATAGATTGGCATGATCTCTACTACTCAACAGATATTAACACTAAAGTGGAAATATTTAACAATAAACTAATTGCTCTTTTTGACAGATTTTGCCCCATTCAGACAAAAAAAGTCACAAGGCTTAGACCTGGTTGGCTAACATATAACCTAAAAAAGATTATTAATATTAAAAACCAAGCCTTTCAGAAATTTGTTCGCATCAAAACCCCTGAGAGTAGAAAATATTACCATGATTTAAAAAAATATGTCTCTTTCGCAATAAAATCTGAAAAAAAGGCTTATTATAATTTTCAGATTAATTCTCTTAGTACTACTAATAAAAATAAACATGTCTGGTCTAAAATAAAAAAATGGAATATTCTGAAAGAAAATCATAATCTGATTCCTGATAATTTGTGTCATCCCAACGAGCTAAATGAAAATTTTTTAACTTGTATTCCACACATACCACAGGACCAATTGGTTTCCAATCTTCAGGAGGGCGAAGTAGGGTGGGAACCCATGGCTTTTTCTTTGGTAACTGAGGCAGATGTTCTATCTTGCATTTATGGTTTTGCAAGTGGAGCAGTGGGAGTTGATGGCTTGTCTGTCAATATGTTACGGGCCTGCATACCTTTTTGTTTGAGTCCACTTATAAACATAATAAATGTCTCATTACTTACGGGAACTGTTCCTGACATCTGGAAGATGTCATTTATAACACCTATACCAAAAATACCTAACCCTTCTAGTATCACCGAACTTAGGCCTATTAGCATCTTACCAGTAACATCCAAAGTTCTTGAAAAACTTGTTAAAACTCAAATAATCAATTTTATAAAAGATAAGAACATATGGCCAAAATATCAATCAGGTTTTCGGGCTAATGATAGCTGTGTTACAGCATTACTTAAAATTACTTGTGATATAACAGCTGCTTTTGATAATGGAGACTGCTGTCCATCAGTTTTAATAGACATGACCAAAGCCTTTGATTCTTTGAATATAGATTTGCTATTAGATAAACTTAAATACTATAAAATAGAAACAAATGGGTGGTTCAGCAGCTATCTACTCAACAGACAACAGGCTGTTAGAGTAGAGGGGAAACTGGAATGGAAGTATCTGATTTTAGGAATGTGAAGAGTGGGGTACCCCAGGGGTCCATACTGGGGCCCTTACTGTTTACAATTTTCTCTGCTGATCTAACAAATATTATAAAACATTGCAATTATCATCTGTATGCAGATGATCTCCAGATTTACCTTCCTTCACCTGTGGTAGATTTGCCTGCAACTGTGGAAGCGATGAATTCAGATCTCTGCAATATATCTTTGTGGGCTACACAAAACTCTCTTGTAATTAATCCGAATAAAACACAGGCTATAATTTTTTCTAAAAATGATATTAACACAGAATATGTTCAAATTATTTTAAATAACACTTGTATTGCTTGGGAAAATGTAGTAAAAAATTTGGGTTTATACATGGACAAACATTTGACCTTTAATGATCACATAAATAGTATATGTCAAAAGTCATTTTACACCTTAAAAACATTGTATGAATATAAACACGTTTTAAGTTCAGAAGTTAAGAAGACTCTAACAAACTCTCTTGTTCTTTCCATCCCAGGTTATTTGGATATTGTTTATGGACCCTTCCTTACAAAATTTAATAAGTACAGGGTACAGAAAATTCAAAACTCTTCTGTGCGTTATGTTAGAAATTTATCTCGTAGAGATCATGTCAGTGGTCCCATATTGGATATTTATTCTCAAAATATGGGTCAACGACGCTTCATACACATGGCATGCCTGGTACATAAAATATTGAAGTTGGGAGAACCCACTTACCTCTCAGAAATGATAGAGCAGCGCGGTGAAACCCACCAAATTAATGTGAGAAATAGACATGCTATTTCAGTGCCCAGACACAAGACTCAGTTC
Organism: Kuschelorhynchus macadamiae; assembly: GCA_030620095.1. NCBI lineage: Eukaryota > Metazoa > Arthropoda > Insecta > Coleoptera > Curculionidae > Kuschelorhynchus > Kuschelorhynchus macadamiae. The sequence continues at coordinate 589,267 of JAUTXW010004996.1, read as the reverse complement.
TATAAAAACTGTTTTCGGTATTTGTCAGGTCATGTCTACAATTTAATTCCAGACTACATGAAAAGCTTTAGCCCAACATATTTTAAAAATAAAATTAAGGACTATATCTTAAATACTCTTTTGCAGTTGTAGCTCTTCTGTAGTTTTTTTTTTTTGTGATTCGTTTATTTAACTGTGATGAACCTTCCTATAGTGTATAGATTTCTTTAATTTGTATTTAATATATTTATATATATATATGTATCTAATGGTGATTATTAAAATACGTTTTTACGGTAATTTTCACCTGTTGTATGTAAATTCATTTATATGCAATAAATATATTTTTATTTTTATTTTATTTTATTTTTAAATATCTACCATTTGATTTCAATTACAACTGCAGCATAATAAAGTTCAACACATCGGTAAGATCAACCTTGAGTGGTCTTCATGTTCCCATCCGTCTCTATTGACATTTTCTTGACTTTATTTGAGTGACGTCTGGTGATGTGTGTCAAATCCTATTTTATATTTTGTAATATTTAATTAAGTGTTTTATGTCTTAAGATAACAACATTTTTATGTTTATATTTTTATATTTAATACTTGTATATTTTTCTGTATTTCTAATACTTTATTTTTAGTTATATATTTTTTAAACCCCGTAACTTTCTTTTATATAATATTATTGTACTACTTGGGCTACGGGCCTGTAATTGTACTTGCTTGAATAAACAAATAAATATTTTTAATCTCGAGTATTCTCGATTATAAGAGAAATTTTAAGTATTTTATTTTCAAAGGATTTTTGGTTGGAATCTTAAATTGTGATGTGTGGATTCGTGTAACTAATTTAATGGGATATTTTTCATATACAAAAAAAAATCTATTTTGTTATTTCCCATCAATGCTTATCTTGACTTCAGCTAGAGACACCTAACATAGTCTTAAATTATTCTTAATAACAACACATTACTAGCTGCAGTAGAAAATATAGAAAACAGCAGATATGTAGTTTTTACTAAATATGAAGTATAACTTACCAATCTCCTTCTTCAGTTTTTATATATTCTCGCTTGAAAGGTACAGATGATTCCTGTGAAAAACTTTGTTCAGAAACAAATTGTCTAAAATATAAATAGTTTATGATAAGTATTAGGTACAGTTTTCATCAGAAATTGTACTGATATTTAAACACTTGTATCATATGTATATCACCGGATATTAATCAAAGTAAAACAGTTAATCAGTATGAACATCATTTCTTAACTTGTCTATATATTGTAATTTATTTATTTTTTCTTATAACACAGATTTACAAAGTAAATATTGACATTTGCAAAGAAATAAATAGGTCAACAAAAAGAAGGGCCAATCTAATTTTTAACATCATATTCAAAGTGCTGCGGTTTGAAACCAAGTCAAGAGATTTTAACGAGTTTTTCAGATTTTGAAAGATTGCTTTATTAAAATTATGCATTATTTTGATATTCGCAACTTTTATCATTGTTATACAGTGTGTTGGATAAGACGCAAAAATGCAAAAGTTTCTGGTGTCTGACAATTTGTCCATAATGCTTATTCGCATCGCTCACTATTTGAAAATTAAAGTTATTATATAAAAAAGTGTAGGGATTACCCTGAACCAGATTTTCTATCAAATTAAACAAATCAACATTGTAAAATAAAAATTCAGGCATTTTATAAACAATACCCAAATACTCAAAGATCGAATATGCATAGGGTCAAGTGGGGCAATTGTAAATAAAATAAGACACTTTTCAAATCAAACAAATTTTTTTTGAATTTAATATTATAATGTCTTTGTCAAAACATTTTTATTATGTTTCTAGCAACCTGTAGAAATGGTAGGATAATTAAAATTGTGAGATTTTCTTTTTTTTTTCAAAAATATTAATCATTAACAATTACCCTCTTTTATTTACAATTTCCCCTGCGTTTCGGGGTTAATGTAAATAAAATACTGGGCTGATATAAGAGAGAATACATTTAAAACTGGGGTATTTGTAATCAAAATGACAAGGAACCACTTTTTGCTAAGATTTCCAATAAAATTTGATAAACCATATATTTTTTTACAATTACCCCAAAAAACAAAAAAACATAGGCACACAAACACTTTTATTGGAAAAATACAGGAAATATATTAAAAAAACAAGTAACAAAATATTTTTCTTATTCTAGTCGAATATACAGAGTAATACCTATAATACCTAAGTAACACAAAAATATAATAACCTTAGGTGGTCACTATACTACATAATTATTAATTTTTCTCAAATACACTAACAGAACCTGGGAAAATATAAACTAATTTTTCGCATTTCCAACTTCATTTTTGGATCAGGTAGAATTGCTATGATTGAACTAAATTCGATTGTTGTTGTTGGTTCATCTAATGTAGTGAACGTGGTGGAATAAATATTTACTCTTTTAAAACAATTTACTAAAATTTCTCCATCTTCCTGGTCAATATTTTCAATGCAAGCAACATATTTAAAATGATTTGTTTTTCTTGGACCTCCTAAGAAATCCACTAGCAAAAACAATCCAGGTTTCAAAGTTTGGTTCCTCATAGTCAACTTCTTTTGTATTTTCCTGTATACACGACTGAAGAAAATCAGAGTCGTCCGATTCTCTTTCGGAATACACGGTATCTTCATTTTCAGAATCGCTTTCCAGGTAAACTGTCTTTTTCTTTTTTTCCTTGCCTCGTTCTTTAGCTTGCTCCTTTTTTGGTTTTTGAACTTTACTTAATTTCTTCGTTTCTTTCTCTTTCTTTTTTTGTTCAGTTATTGCCATCTTCTCGAGTATTTTCTCGTTTGTGAGTACTTCGCCATATTTGACAGCTTTCAATCTAGGCACTGTTATTTTTCTCTTAACTGTCTCTATCTTTTCATTTTTTCCATTAATGGTTTCGCAAATCTATTATTTTGCTTGGAGTCTTTACAGGTGATTTTTTCTTTCCTTGACATTTAGTGAGAGAAACAGTTGATGAACCATTTGCAGTCACTTGTCCCACATTTGAATCAATCAAAGTCATCTGCTAGTACTTGGAAGACTTTCAACGATAGAAACAGTACCAGTTGAAGAAACATTTGCAGTCACTTGTTCCACATTCGAATCATTTAAACTTGTACTGCTAGTACCTGGAAGACTTTCAGGATTGTTGCAATCTAACTGCATATTTTTCAGTTGATTAGTGTCAGGAACGTTGATATTTTCAATTACGATTGACTGTGTTTTATCTTGTTCACAAAATTTAGTATTGTGCTTTTCTCTGAATTTCCAGTCAAGTCAATTGGATTAAAGTGGGACTCTGGAAATTTGCTAGAATCAACTGGAAAAGTGCCTGTTGATGAGAATGCTTTTCGAATAATATCAGGGTTCATAGATTCTTTCCAGACCAATCCCAAAAGTTCTTTGGATTTAGATAATCTAGCGTCAGTTTTTCCAATCTGTTGTTTAGTAAAGGCGATTAATTTCTTTGTCCAAGCAGTTTTTATTGGTCCGAAAATGCATTTATCTAATGGTTGAATTGTATCAGTAAGATGGCTGGGAAATTTATAGAGCTGAATGTTATTATCCATAGCCATTTTCACAATGTGATAACTAATGTGAGAGGAATGCCCGTCATACATTAAAAGAGCTGTCTGATTGGGCATTTTCAATGTTTCCCGTTTTTTTCTTACTTCTTCGACAAACGCATTTGAAAACCATTTGAAGAACTGGGGTTCCTCCATCCATCCATTTGATGATGTGGTATAGAGTGTTCCAGGATATGCCTTCTCAGATATCCATCTGGGTTGGACAGCTACTCCCTTGAATAGAATGAAAGGTGGCAAGAAAGATCCATCTGCACATACTGTTGCTAAAACAGAAATTGATGTTCTACCTGATCCTGTTAACCTGTGAAAAAAATATTGAATTCATATTGATTATTGGGTAGACCAAAATAAAAATTAGGAATGGAAAGACCATTTTTATACAATTCAATTTTATCACTAACTTACTTTTCCCTTTTTCACCCAATGCTTTTAGTCTTTGTGGATCGGTGGTAAAACCGCTTTCATCCCCATTAAATATAAAAGAACTTGTATCTTCTAGTCCACAATCAGTGATAAGCTGTTTGAGCTCATTATAAAAGTCGTACACGACCTCTGGATCCCTTGCAGATTTTCTCGCATTTTCCAACAACTCTAGTTTCTTGAGGGAAAGGGACGAATGCCTACGCATAAATCCATAATACCAGTCATTTCCTGGTTGACCTTCAGTAAAAGGATTTTTAATCTGGGCAGCTTGCACAAACTCGGCGACGATGTTTTTTACTTCTTCCCTATCACATGGATATCCCATTCTAGCACGGGCTTTGATGCACAATTCCAAGTTTCGCTCGGCTTCATCTGACAAAACACGGGGACGACCAGCGCCTATTTTATCTACAGGAATCGAACGTCCTTTGATTCTATGAAATATACTGGCTTTAGGCACGCCATAAAAATCTTCTGCTTCCTGGTAGGTTTTGTTTTTATTGACGAATCTTCCACGGCTCTTCTCAATTCTTCTCGAGTATATTGGGGCCCTTGAGTTTTTCTCACGTACTTCCGAGGCATATCTAAAAGAAATATAGAATAAAAAACAACTTGAAAACATTTAAAAAAACTTTGTAATGATTATTGACACTAAAAAGTATTAGGTACCCATCTTCATGTAAAGATGATTGGTCATCACTTACACAATACACTATAAATAAATACAAATAATACACAAAATTGGGTATTAATTTAGGTACGACTAGGTAAAGTTCCGAAAAATATAATTTTTACATTTACCCCTATTTCATTTTTACAATTACCCCCAGCATTGGCTTGTGGGGGTAATTGTAAATGTTCAACAACAAAGAAAAAACATAAATATTGACCTGTTATTTCACTTCATTTAACACTTTTGTATTCTACTTACCGTTTAAAATTCATTCAAGGAGATTCAGTTCATTCACATATGCAAAAAAGTAGGATACAATTTTTTATTACCAAACAAAATTTCAATATTTTCCGCACTTCAAAGAAACACCGGCGCTAGACATCGTATCACAACAGGTTGAATCCAAACTGACATTGAACAATGTTAACAACAGTTGACAGTAAAAATCAGTGTGTTCAACTTCACAAAATATTCGCGCCAATATTTAAAAATAAGTCCATTTACAATTACCCCGTTTTTACAATTACCCCACTTGACCCTACTTAACTACTCAATCATTAACTTTTTGCTAACAAAATTATAAACTGAAATTTTTTGTGGGTATGAAATAATTTTGTGCTAATTTTTAGATTTTAATAACTTAAAACACACATTAGATTTTACTGCCTTGATCGTGGATTCCACAACCATCTTTACATATACTATACTGAATTTCATTGTCAAAAAGGTCACATCTAAGCGGCTTCAACTAATCAGATGCAAACAGTCCACTAAAAAACTACAATGTACATGATTAGGATTGAAATTCAAGTCAATTCTGTTTATCAAGTGACTTGAACAAAGTTGAAGCAGATGCAACATTTGTTTATGGGATATACATGTGGATCGAACTGAAGTGACATTTGACACGACAGGAATAAGAAACAAAGCAAAAATTAAATATACAACAAAATAATGTCTAATAAATATAGAAAACATTGTAATTTCCCAGTAAAATAATGCTCCTAAGATTAGGTAATAGTTGAGGTAAGAGTATGCTAACTATTATCTTTTTTTCTCTATCATTTTCTTGTTTGATATTAAAGATCTAGGTATCTAAAAAAGGATTTGTTTAGTCGGACCCAAATTCTAATGATTTATACAGAAGTGACTGGACCTATACTCGTAACCAGATAATCTAAAGAAAACTCATTTCAAAATTCAGCCATTTGAGTTATTTAAATATATTACTACCTACTTATCAATATTAGAAACTATAAAATTCCTATTGCTCTATTGAACTTAAAGTGAATTAAATATTAACTTTTAACTCCTGACAGCGTCCTAAAATATAGGCACACCAAAACTTACTTAGTACAATGAAACTCAACATCCTTTTCACTCGCTATGGGGGTGTTTAGTTGGCTAACTTTCGAATTCTCCAGTTGTTTAATTATTTTTGGCATCTCTCTATAGGAACTCTTATTTTGGTAGTGGTTAATTGTATTATGGCGGTCTCTGAGCTGCTGGCTACCTAACCATAATATAAATGTTTCTGAGTTTACATTTACACCTAATTTTTTTGTGCAATATGATTTCGAACTACAATTTCCAAATTTATTTTACTTTTCCAGTAAACGGATTTAATTTGTTAAAATTATTGGGGAATCTACACTGTTGAGAATTATCGGCCACAGGTACTAAAAAAAATAAACTTAATAAATTAAAAAACATAGCTATAACTTAATGCTGTGTCCAGTGACTGACAGCTGTTAAACCTCACCAGAAATTGTTTACTTGTAGATTCTTGGCTTCTGGCAATTGCCTAGAAGCAACACCACCAACCAAATCAAGATTGATTCTTGGCGCGGATGCTAGTCCAATTGCCAGATTGCTCTCCGTTCGGGGCTTAGTAAGAATTGGGGTGACACTACCAGATGATTTACGCCTTATTCCAGTTTGGAGAGATTAACGACGGGATATAGGATGACTTTTCTTTCAAGCTATCCCCTTACTCCTCTTACTTCCACCTCGTAGCGTTCAGTACGCAAATATTAAATGTAGAACTGGGCAGACGAACAGGATATAATGCGGGAACATCTTGACCTAACACGTTAACAGCGTCTGCTCCTTTTCTAGTTGGGGCGTGAGTTTCTACACTAAGCGTTTGAGTCTCACGCCTCCCCCCGAAACAAAGCAGCTAAACTGAAAACGTGGAACTACTTTTATTTAAAAAAACGGAGGTGCTTTCCATAAGGCCTAGGCGGTTTGAAAAATTATCAAAAGTTTGTATGACAAACCGTTTTACTTTATATTTTTCCTCTCTCCCAGTATGTCATAAAAACTGAATTTAAATTATCAGATAATTGCAATTACGTCGATTTCTTCAAGGTGTCGTGAAATGAAGTATCATTTTTATGAGAGTCTATGTTCATTATCTGATACAATTTAAATTATCTGATAATGGCATTAGCATTTTATTTATTAACATAACTCATAATTGATACTGTATTTCCATTATCTTTTAGCCATAAGACTATGTGGGGTTTTAATTTGAACTCATGTATGCACCCAATGTACCATTGTAAATAAAAACTAAAACGTCTTGCCATATGTTTACTTTGCTTGAACATTTTTCTTTTCTTAATACCTAAATCAACAGCCACAATGGCAGTCAAACGAAAAGCAACTAACCTACAAAAACGAAACTAGGAAATACACTTTTGTGGTACAAAAATGGATATTAATTTTTGTTGTTGGAACGAAATATAACCGTTTATAACCTATATTTCAAACAAATTTCTAACAAAACACCGAAACACTGATAAAGAAAAATAATTGTTGATTTAAACCTGACCGAAACAAAAGACGTATTTTGCATTGTGTTCCACATTTTAACTTACTCTGCATTTTTATCAAAATTTGTTGATACTCCGCGGAAATAAACGAGGCACTAATAGACATCACATTGAACAGTCTACGATATGTTTAGTATCATCCAACGGCCGTTGAAAGTCTTCATTTGAAACCGCGGTAAATACTTGACACCTTTCTTTGTTGACATTTTATTTGAATATATTTTGTTGTCGCTATATATTCGGGCATAACATGTAATGTTGTGTAAGCTGCATTAAAAAGAAATATTTAAATTGGACCCTAGAGGCACTATATTAATAAAACTTGTATAAAAAAATTGTGTCACCTCCTTTATGTATCTATTTATACCAGCAAGATTTAAAATAAACTTTGTAAATGTTTTACGTATGCTGCCATAACAGGAAATACTTAACTCAACTTTTAGGACTACTTTATTTTTGAATATTTTATAAAAAATTGTGAAATTCCTTTATTAATTGGAGAGGTCTCGGCGCTTGCCGAGTTGTGGTTGAAATTTTTATTTGTTGGCACAAAAAATGTGTTTTTCTTCCTTTTCATTTGTGTTAATGACTATTCTATAAGATCAATGCCAGATTGCTCTTCATCTGGGGCTTAGTGAGAGCTGGGGCGACCCTTCCATATGATTTACACGTTATTCTAGTTTGGAAACGTAACCGTTGGGATGTCCGGATGGCGAGCTCTAAGCTCCCGAAACACGCTTTTTTTCAAACATCTTTTAAATACTTCTTTCTTTCTTAACCGCTGAAATACATTTCGGCTTCCACTAGGTGCCACTTGAGAGTACTACTGGTGTCACGAGATTACCTTTTCTTTCAAAAAAATTGTGTTTTAAAAAGCGGATTGGGTTTAGTTTAGCCCCAGCTAGTTTCTTCTTTTTTGGGTTGATGTAAAAACGCGTATTTATATAAAAAGTGTATCTGTATTTAAAACAAGTATTGTAAAACTGGAGACTCGGCAAGCGGCGGGACTCGTGCGGATGCTTAAGAATAAAAATGTGCAATCTGTGACTATATTATAAATACAATTTTTAATATCAAGCAAAAAAAAGGCCAATCTGGTCTAACCAAAAGGCAGTCCGTTATTTAAAACACAACTATTACAAAAATTATAGATTTAAAAGAAAAACTAAAAAACGGAGACATTGAATTATTCCAGTACCTTACCACTGAGCTAACAGACCTCCCAAAATAGATAAATGTATAATCCTAAGACCTCCGTCACAAATATAACGAACGTCGATTATGTTCCATAGTTGCGGATTAGTTTATGATTTAATCGTTCTTAATAGTGATGAGCATTACCGTGATTTTGTAGTGACAGACAGTTATTTGATAGAGTGATTTTTTAATTATCGGTGAATATAAAGAGCTCGGCGTGATCACGGTTTTGTTATAATGTTCATCTTCTAAGTTTCATATTAAATTAACTGTTTTACAGAGAGGGAGTTGCGATTCTTGCTGGAGAATGACAGAAAAGTATTTACTTTAGGTATGTTTCGTTAGAACTGTACAAATAAAAACTGAGTTGTTTTAATAGGTATATAATTTATTATAAAGATTGATTGAGAAAACCATGCGAAAATAAACTAACAAATTAAAATAAGAAATAAACCCTCTGTAACTTAACCAAGAACGTAAATATACTAAAATCCAGGACATATATGGTTAAATCACATTACTTTTTATTCTCGAACACGAACACAACAGATATATAATTATTATTGTTCCAGACTAAAATAAACTACCTAACCTAACTTAACCTATTGTTATTTTAGATATCAGGTAGTAACCACCTGTGTCATTTATAAAGCCGAAACGTAATACGTAAAGTACACCACACAGATCTAAAACATCGACGAAAGGGGGAGGTATGTCAAAAGCAGACCGTTTCCGTGGATACACTGGGTTGTAGCCATCCGCGAATGATCATTGGATCGTTTCCATAGTTACATTCTTTTCATAGACTCAGATTCGTGTGCCAAACTTTATATTTTGTTTAAGTTGTTTAGGTACCTATTTTTTATCATTAATTGAATTTTGGTTTTTATGGATTTCTATCATTTCCAGGAATTCCTGTTTTTTTGTACGAGGTTCTGTTTTTAAAATGCTGGTGTTTTTAAAGTCAAAAGTGTGTCTTTTAGACATTTCATGGTTTGTAAGGGCAGTACAATTTTTTTATCATATTTATTACTTTTAATCTTGTTTTATAAGTATTGGCTGGTATGCCCTATATAAACGCCATTAAAATTCTTACAGGGAATTTGGCAGATAACATTGCTGTTTTATTTTTCGGAGGTTTCAGTTTTAGTCCGCTGAAATGCTTTTACAGCAAATTAAAGCTTTTGTGGCATGCGGCAATATTATATGGTTTAAATAATTCTTGAAATTTTAAAGTTATGTTGAAAAACAAGTTCAAAATTCAGATTTTCTAAAATTTTCTTTTACGTCCATCTTACTTAAAACTTAAGTTAGGAAAAAAAAAATTTCAAAAAGCAAAGAGTTTTTTACCCTACCGCAAAATTGGCACATTTTCGTTATACCTCTAATCATAAGCCTTCTTTGCAAATTTCGGAAAGTTAAATCTATTGCCGCATGGAACTACGCTATAGACTGATATTGTGTTTTATATATTTTATTTTGCATGAAACCCCATAAGAACAAATCTAAAATTGAAAGATCGAGAGATCGAGGGGGCCATCTTACAGGTCAGTGGGTACCAATCTATATTTGAGGAAAGTTATCGTCTAAAAATGACCTTAATTGAATAGAGTTAATATTTTTATGCACTGTTTTCACAGCAGTACCATATAACTTTTAGGGGCGTCATTTATTCGAAATTTCTTTTTGACATTAGTCAAAAAAAAATCCCCATAATTTCATTTTCAAATACAGTAGGTACGTTTTATTGAGGTAATAAAAAAATTGACATATCAAAAAAAATTATTTTCCCCATAACTTCTGAACTCTTAAAATTTTTAGATACGTGTTTCAGAGTTTGCTGTAACTTTTAATGTCGTAATTTATTTAAAAGAAATATTTTTACAGCTTTCGAAAAAAAAAACGTTTAGTATTTCAAACTTTTATATAGCTATTTTTTTTTAATCATTTTTTGCAGATAAATGTATGTAGCATGTATACAGGGTGTTCAGCTAAGGGTGGCTCTCGGCCATATCTCAGAAAGTATTTACTCTATATTATCGGGGAAAAAATTTAGTAAGTAAATAGGCAAAAATAAAAAGCTGTAAATTATTTTCGACCTTGTAAGTCTGGCGCCAGGGGGCGCAACACCAACCGTAAAGTAGAAAACACTAAATAAAACACTAATTAAAACTTCTGTTTGGATTAACCGATTTTAACGATTTTTTTTTGTTTTAAGGAGATTATGTGTAAGTTTCTTCTTTTTTCTAAGTAAAGAAAAAAATACCATTGTATTTGAAATTTTAGAGAAAATGACAAAAGTTTGCGACTTTGTCATAAACTGCCATCTAGCAGCTAGGAAAAAAAATAAAATCTAAATATTAATATTCTCGAAGAAACTTACACATAATCTCTTTAAAACAAAAAAAATTGTTAAAATCGGTTAATCCAAACAAAAGTTATTTAATTTCTTTGAATCCAATGTTTACCCCTCCCCCCTGCCTTTATTTGACAATTTAGAAAAAAAAAGTTGAAACGAAAAGTTTGGAATTATTGGTAGAATACAAAAAAGTATTTTTGATAAGGGTTAATTGGGAGTATTTTTGAATAAAACCGTGTTTTCTACTTTACGGTTGCTGTTGCGCCCTCTAGCGGCAGACTGATTGCCGATTTACTTATTACATTTTTTCCCCGATAATATAGAGTAAATACTTTCTGAGATATGGCCGAGAGCCACCCTTAGTTGAATACCCTGAATATATATATATATATATATATATATATATATATATATATATATATATATATATATTTCAGTCTCTATTCGGACGCGAGAAAGAAAGCTTCGAAAATGCCAAATGTGATTTTGGCGAAACGTCAGCAAAACTGTTCTTTTCAGAACGACAGTAATGAACGGATGTACACCCGGAATGAAAACACATTGTATTTTTCCATCCGTGAAGGAGTAAAAATCATATATATATATATATATATATATATATATATATATATATATATATATATATATATATATATATATATATATATGTAAATATATATGCATATATATATATATATATATATATATATATATATATATATATATACAGGGTGTCCCAATAGTGCGTTCTCGGTTGATATCTTGATAACGGATAGCGATATAAAAAAAATTCAAATGCAAAGTTTTACAACAATACGGACTACATAACCTAAAAATATTTTCATTTATACAGGGTGTCTCAAAAATCTGTAGCGAAGCAAAGTTTTGTTTTTTCTTATGGGACACCCTGTATATTTAGATTCTGCTCGTGATTCTACACATTTTTTGTATAACATGTCCTATGTCTAAATCTGATAGTTTTTCTAATATCCGCCATTTTGTAAAAAATTATGAATTGCAGTGCCTTTTTTCAAACGACGTGGGCCGTTGGCTTTTTGATATTATGATTTTTGGCAGGAACATTAACAAAAGTATGGGTTGACTTTCAACGTGAACAAAATTTGTCTGCGTTATACAGGGGGTCCTAGATAAGTAGGAGAAATTAAAAACATCATATCTTCATTTTTTAGAATGGAATGTATAGTATTTTAATATTTTAGACTATTCGTGACCCAAAATCTTTCGTTATAAATATGTCCTATACCTATTTGTCATAGTTTCCGAGATTTTGACATTTTTGTATTTATTATTTGGTTTTCAATGGCAATCGCCTTAGAATTTGCTTTATTATCGAATTAATAGAATTTTCCGAGGAATCCAAAAATGTAATAATATACAGGGTGTTCCATTTAAAATAACAAAGTTGATATCCGAGGGACACTTTTGTATTTCAACTTTTTCTCTGTTATTAAAAATAAAGGAATTAAGGGGGGTGGCAAATCTCAGTGAATCACCCTGTACATTAATATGCAGTAAAAAATGCAAAATTAAAAATTCAATTTACTATTTTTCTTCATGTAAAAAGGCAAATAAATATTTTAATTAAAGAGACACAACAGAAAAAGAAGTCCTACAAACACTTGATTAAATGTTCAATATGACCACCATTTCTTTCAACACACACTTGTAGCCGATTCACAAAGAAATTGTTAACTCTATTCAGCATCGCGGCATTGATATTTGTACACGCATTTCTAATTCTTATTTTCATATTCTCTATGGTAGTGGGTGGCGTTTGGTAAACTTGCTCTTTAACAAAGCCCCACAAGAAAAAATCTAGTTTTGTGAGGTCCGGAGACTCTGCCGGCCATGATACTGGACCTCCCCTACCAATCCATTTATTTTCATAATTCGCGTCTAAAAATTGCCTCACCTGCCTGCTAAAATGTGCCGGAGCTGCATCTAGTTGGAACCACATCCGCCTCACTAGATTCAAAGGTAATTCCTCAATCCACTCCAGCAAATTGTTTTGCAGTAAATTTAGGAAAGTGTCTCCATTAACTCTATTTTCGAAAAAATAAGGTCCAATGATACGGTTACCGATTATACCAGTCCATACATTAAGAGACCATCTATGCTGGTGATCCAAGGGGATAATGAATCTGGGGTTATAATATGGAAATTATGTCTTGACGTATCCATTTTGAAATGTCGCTTCGTCAATAAATAAAATGTTATCGAAAAAATCATGTTCTTCTCTATTTTTTGCTAATGCACAAGTACAAAATTCAAGTCTTCAATTGAAATCGTCTTGATCCAGCTCTTGTACCAGTTGAATATGGTATGGGTGAAATTTATGTTTTCTAATTATTCTATTTGCCGTAGATTTAGCAACATCTCTCTCCTTTTCTAACTGCCTACATGAAATATGAGGATTTTTAATTAAAGTTTGCATAACAAGATATTCAGTTTCTTCATTTGCGGCTCTTTTCTTCCAATTTTTGTTCGTAATCGACACATCCAGTTCTTTCAAATCGTTCTTTGAGTCTGACAAATGATACCTCATGAGGATGAGGTTCGGCATTGCTAAACCATTGCGCCTAAACTCTACTTGCTAAAAAACAATTTTGATCACTTGCGCCCAAAACATAAATCATGTTAATCAATTCTTCTCTAGAAAAATTCATTTTGAATCAATTTGAACACCGTTACTACACAAATACAGGAGTTTGACATTTCGCCATGATAACATTTTCCCCGTTTTCATTTGTTTTTACTTTAGGATTGTCTAAGGCATCTTCGTACATTAAATTCTAACTAAATGTTGACACTACCTACCCTTTTATAATAGCCAAAGTAAAATATCTGTTCTGAGTCTTTAGGTCGCGATTCTTAGCACAATATTATGAGCTGAATTTTTAATTTTGCGTCACTCGTAGTGTATTATAATTAGAAAATTCGATAATAAAGCAAATTCTAAGGCGATTGCCATTGAAAACCAAATAATAAATACAAAAATGTCAAAATCTCGGAAACTATGACAAATAGGTATAGGACATATTTATAACGAAAGATAGGGTTTTGGGTCACAAATAATCTAAAATATTAAAATACTATACATTCCATTTAAAAAATGAGGATATGATGTTTTTAATTTCTCCTACTTATCTAGGACCCCCTGTACAACGCCGACAAATTTTGTTCACGTTGAAAGTCAACCCATACTTTTGTTAATGTTCCTGCCAAAAATCAAAATCCTATATCAAAAAGCCAACGGTCCACGTCGTTCGAAAAAAGGCACTGCATAATTCATAATTTTTTACAAAATGGCGGATATTAGAAAAACTATCAGATTTAGACATAGGATATGTTATACAAAAAATGTGTAGAATCACGAGCATAATCTGAATATGCAAAAATATACAGGGTGTCCCATAAGAAAAAAAAACTTTGCTTCGCTACAGATTTTTGAGACACTCTGTATAAATTAAAATAATTTTAGGTTATGTAGCCCGTATTGTTCTACAACTTTTGTATTTGAACTTTTATATCGCTATCCGTTATCAAGATATCAACCGCGATCTCACTATTGGGACACCCTGTATATATATATATATATATATATATATATATATATATATATATATATATATATATATATATATATATATATATATATATATATATATATATATATATATATATATATATATATCCGTAACCCGATGTATCGGACTAGCGGACGTTTGTTAATCAAAAATACTCATCAATAAGTGTGTAGGACTGGGCAGCTAAGGCCACGCATACGACTAATAAACGCACCCAGAGTCCATAGAGACAACCTGACATATTATTTGTGATATAAACAATTAAAAATATTTCTCCTTAATTTACTATTAATAGAGTACGAAATAAAACCTGGATGGTCTCTGTTAAGTAAAAATATTTCAGTTTCAACCCTGTGTCTAAATTGTTATATATTTTGGGGCCTGGGACTTCGATCGGGATTATTAGCTGGCTATCTAAGTGTGCCAGACCTTTCCATCAAAAAATCATAGCGATTGTTTAAATAGTGCTTATTTATCTGATTAAATATTTCCGATGTGGTAAAATTATCTTATTTAAAAATCAGCATCTTCTTTGATTTGCCTTACCATTTCTTCGCAATAATGCAAGCGTTGCCCCATATTTTATTCACTTAAATTCTGTACCGATATGAACTTATATGAGTGGAATATGCGTCAGCCATAGAGTTTTCTAGATTTTTTAAAATGAGAATATACCAGGCATTGTTGTATTTGGAAGTAATAATATAGAGAAAATTTTACCTTCAAAGAAAAGTAAGATATTCAAATCTTCCTGATCATTCCTAGACTTAGCCCTCTTTTTTCGCTTTAGACTTTTGGTTTCATCAAATTACTTCATAATGTATCTGGTGGTACTAGCTAATGGCATCCGTTATCTAGGATATAGCTGATTATATGCATTTTGAACTTTTGATATATTATAATTATTATCGGAACAAAAGAGTCGAAGTATTTGATGTTTCTGTTCTTCTGTTATTAAAAACATCTAAACTGCTCCCTTAATAATTAGTAATAACAACATGAGTTTACCTACATTAAAATATCATAACGACAATATTGAAATCAGATGTTTGTTTTCCAGGCCGCCTTGATAGAATGAACTAATTGTTAATGCGTTAATATTTTAAACTTAAAATTTTCGAAAACGGCTGATCCAAGGGTCAATAATGTTTATATTTCTAAAAGATAATATGCAAAAGTCCCTTTAACTTTTGTATTTATGTTTTTTTTGTAGTTCCTATAAAACCCCTAGTAGGTGGTCCAGAAATATAAGGAGATTATCCTGTCCATGAGGCCAAACAACAAAAGTATCATCTACATATCTAAACCAGTGCTTCGGTTTTAGCGGGGCGGATGTTAGAGCAATATCCTCAAAGGCTTCCATAAAGATATTCGCTACCACAGGTGATAGAGGAGATCCCATAGCTGCCCCTGAAGTTTGTTCATAAAAAGTTCCTTGAAAAATGAAATAAGTAGATGTAAGACAAGCTTCCACTAGGTCTATTAAGTTCTTATCAAGATTATTATTATCCAGTATGTCTGATATAATGGAAATTGAGTCGTTGAAAGGAACATTTGTGTAAAGTGATTCTACATCGAAACTGACCAAAATATCTTCGGGATCCAACTGGATTGTCTTAAGTTTTTCCACAAAATGTGCAGAGTTTTTAATAAAAGAATCTGTTTTTCCAGTAAATGGATTAAGAAAATTTGAAAGATATTTACCTAGTTTGTATGTGGGCGAGTCTATTGCACTGACGATCGGTCGAAGTGGTACGTTGTTCTTGTGTATCTTCGGAAAATCGTAGAACCTGGGAATCTTGGAGCTGCTTGGTTTTAATGATTTTTTCTCCGCTGGCTGTAGACTGGATGTGTTGATCAAATTGGTAATGCGTCTTTCTCTTCTACTTGTGGGGTCTGCCTTGAGTTGAGTAACCTTTTCCGCATATTCTGTTCTGTCCATGATGACTGTGGCGTTGCCTTTATCTGCTGGAAGTACCAGAATGTTTGCGTCTTCGTTTAAGATCTTCATTGCTGTTTTTTCGGCTGCGGAGAGGTTCGACTTCGGTGGTTTTGAGTTTTTAATGATCTTCGCTGTCTCATATCTGACTTCATCGGCCTGTTCCACTGGTAATCTTCTGATTGCTGCTTCAACAGAAGATACTATGTCTTCTACGGGAATGCTACTCGGTGCTATTGCGAAGTTTTGGCCCTTGGAAAGGACGGACAGTTCTGCTTCGGATAACGGCTTCGATGACAGGTTGATAACTATGTTCTGCGGAAGTTTCACTGGATTTTTTCTGTTCAGAAGGGCTTCAAACTTTTTTTGTTGCTTAAGTGTAACTTCTTGATGGATTTTTTCTGCCTGTGCGTTGGTAATGTTGTCCAAAGTTGTAAATGTAGTTCTTTCTAGTCTAGAAGCTAATTTCAGATGAATTTCTAATAGTTTCCGGGCATTTGTATCTAAATCACGACGTGTTGCCTTAATCCTTTCTCTAACTAATGCATTGCTAGCACGCTTATAAATATTCTTAGCAGTTCTAGAAGTAATGTGATGTCTCACCTGTAGCGATTTCGGTACTACATCTTTACCTCGGCATCTAAGGAGAAATGCCAACTGGCAGAGTAACTTCTTCTTGCTGTTCCGGAGATCGCCAAAAGTTTTGGCATCCTTCTTGGTTTCCTCCCCATAGAGGTTAGCTAACATAGAACGGAAGCTTTCACGGCTTTGGTCAATTAAGAAATCATGGTTCTTGGGATTAGACCGTGTCAAATTGGAATTACTATCCGACGTTTCGCCTTCGATTGCACGAAGCATCTTCAGGGATCTTTACTCCACGAGATCTGAACATTGAATGAGCTCGAAGAGATTCAGGTGGGCTTTTATACCCGACTTGTGCTCGCCGAGTAGATGATACTTTTGTTGTTTGGCCTCATGGACAGGATAATCTCCTCATATTTCTGGACCACCTTAATCAGCAACATCATAATATCAAGTTCACGATGGACATTGAATCTAATGGAACAATTCCCTTTCTAGATGTATGTGTTTAAAGGAAGGAAAATGGTACATTAGGACATTCTGTGTATAGAAAACCGACGCATACAAATAGATACTTAAATGCAAATTCTCATCACCATCCAGCACAAAAGAAATCGGTTATTAACTCACTAGTATTCAGAGCTATTTCGATTTCTGATCAAGATTCTTTAACATCGGACACATCGAAACTGACCGAAGCTCTCAGAGGGAATGGCTATTGGACTAAAGATATTACGCGTTCAATTAAAAGATATAGTAAACCAACTCCGCCAAAAGAGAATGATAAAGAGCCACCATTAGATAGTGTTGTTCTTCCCTACGTACATGGCACTACAGACAAAATAGGACGATTACTTCGGCGGTCCAACCTACGTACAATCTTCAATACACATAAGAAGATTGGACAATGCTTGCGATCCCCGAAAGATCTTGTACCTTCCCAAACAGAATAAGTATATAAAATTCCTTGCTCCTGAGGAGAAGTGTATGTGGGAGAAACAGGACGCTCAATATCAACTAGACTTAAGGAACATGAACCATGTATTAAAAAGAAACAAATTGTTCAATCTGCTGTAGCTGAACACCAGCATAACACTGGCCATTTTATAAATGTAAAGGAAACCAAGGTTCTAGCATCGGTTCCAGGTTTTTATAAACGAAAAGTTAGAGAATCTATTGAAATATTTCAACATACAAAAAATTTCAATAGAGACACGGGTTATGGTCTACCACATCACTATCACACGTGGAAACCGATCTTAACACAGGGTCACGGTTCGGCGAGCACAAGTCGGGTATAAAAACCCGCTTGAATCTCTTCGAGGTCATTCAGTGTTTACATCTCGTGGAGTAAAGATCCCTGAAGATGCCTCGTGCAATCGAAGGCGAAACGTCGGATAGTAATTCCAATTTGACACGGTCTAATCCCATTATTTCTTAAATGAATTGTTTCTCGAAGTTCTGCTATGCCGTCATATCGTGGTTTATATATTTCATTTTGTATATAGACCCATAAATAAAATCTAAAATTGAGAGATCTACAGATCGTGGAGGCTATCTAACTGATCCGTTGGTACCTATACATCTTTGAGGAAAGTTATTATCAAGCAATTCCCTTAAGAGGCTAGAGTTGTGATTTGAGGCACCATCTTGCTGTAGGTAAACAGCATTATATTGGGCAAATGGAATATTTTCGAGCAGTTCTGGAATAACTTTCTCAAGGATTTCTAGGTATCTACGTACTGTAAGACCTCCTTCAAAAATGCTATAAACTATATGTCTGCACAAAATAAAACATGACACCCCAATTCCAAAGCGTTCTTCTTGTGCCCTTTCAAACATTAAATGCTGATTTTCACTATGCCAGTTCCTGGTATTGTGACGATTAAAAATTATCGCACTTGAAAAAAAGCATTCGCGTGACTGGATAACAAGTCTGCCAAATAAATCGTTAGCATCGATTTATTGCAAATACCACTGGCAACGATTTGTTGCAAATACCACTGGCAAAACAGTGCCCGATGCTCGGCATCGCCGGAATGCATATGTTGCACGATTTATATTACATTTGTATGGATGATACTTATATTTCTTCAAGATCCCCTGACCGTCAGTTTTTAGCACACTATTTTCCTTCTCAATTTTTCTTCATGAGGACCAAGGTGTTGCTTCTATATATATCCCAAAACATCGATTTCTTTTCTTTTGCAGTTCTCTTTGTTGTATGTTTGAGGACGCGGGTGAACAAATGACCCTTGCACAACTATAATTGCTTTCAAAATAGCAAATAACTCAAAAAACGGTTGCCTTCTTTCTGGATATTTAACTAGCAAAAACTTATAATGATAATACAGATTTTCAAAGCCATAATAGCTTACTTACCTTTATCAATATGATTTCGAGGCTGCTTCAAAATTTTCATTACTCATAAACATACCAGGATATCATATTTTTCATACGCGGCCATTATTCGAAGAGATTGATAAATATCAATTAAATGAAAATATCAAAAAAACGTTTATAAACTGCTTTATAAACCAAAAGTCGATCCAAAAACCGCTGAGACAAATATTTGACATTTATTTTTGTGTGTTGTCATAAACAAAAGCCATAGCCTACTATAAAATTATGCATTTAATTTCAGAAAAAAGAACAGGTAAAAAAAAGATAAATTTTATAGTCTATAAATATACAGGGGGTTCCATATAAATAAATAAAGTAGGGTTCGATAACTTTTTGACCTCACCCTGTATACTAATTCCGAAGGCTGAATTGATTTCTACGGGAAAAGCTATATAAGAAACAGTTTTCACGTTGAGATACGAGGGGTGCCTGAAAATGCTACATTTTCACTAAAAGGGATATGAAAATTTTGTTAACGGCATCTTTAGTTTTCCGAAAAAGTAGCACGCTATCGCGGAAACCTCAACTTTCTATCTATAAAAGAACGGAGATACCCCGCAAAGGTACCCAGAATGGGATAATGGGTACATCGATTACTCCACGATGGTTTAACTCATCTAGTTGAAGCTTTCAGGGAATATTCAGAACGAAATAAGAAATTTTATAAGAAAATAAAACTTCAAGAAAAACACTAACAAGTGAAAAATAATATTTTATTTCATCTGGACTTTGTTAAGTCGATACAAAATTAATAAGGACAGAAAGAGATTATACTCGTGGTAAAAATAATTTTTTTTTAATATGTTGAGAAAATAAAAAAGTCTCCCCAGCTTTTTTCAAAATAAAAATGTAATATTTTACTGGGCTACATTTGCTACTTCCCTTATTTAAATAACATTTTTAAATTAAAACTTGATTTTCCGTAAACAACCAAACAAAATGATTTTCCTTTAAAATATGTGAAATTAGGCTGACATACATTATCCTGCTAATCGTAGTGGAAGTATTGAATTTCAGATTCTCGCGGATTTAATTTGGTCATTTCTATGTAAATTTGAATTTGCATGTTCTCGGTAGACTTAGCATTCCAAAATGTGAAATAGTGCATGCCCTCTAAGACCACATTAACAATATATAATGCAAATTTTATATTTGGGTAAAGAACGAAACAGATAGCAGCTCGTTTACTATTAAAAACGAGACAGGAATTTTAACTTATACAAGGGTTGTCGTTTTAATTTTCTTTCTAGTAAGTAAATTATTTCTTAATTATTTGGCATTTGTAAATTGTACAGGGTGATCAGTTAAGGGTAGCGAGCGGCCATATCTCATAAGATATTGGTCGTATAGATTTGAGAAAAAAAAATCGTAATAAAAGTCGCCAAGAGAAATTGCTGAAAATTATTTTCGAGTTTGTCAAACGTCCGCTAGAGGGCGTAACAACCAACACCAAGTAGAAAAATGGGGTTTTTATAGAATTTTGCCTAATGAAAATATATCGATATCATTTTCATATTTAGTGACCATTTCCCTACACTTTTTGTCTAAAATGTTTTGTTCTATATATCAAAATAAAGCGGTGGGGGAAGTTCAATTGTTTTTTCAAACAAACCAAGATGTCTCCCGTTTCTTTTGACCGATTTTAGCAAACTTAGGCTCATATGAAAGAGCATAATTTGCACTACAAAACGCTTATTTGGTTTTGAATTTTTGACTTTTGCTGGCGTCGCTAGATGGCGTTAACTGAATTAGTAGCATATTTTTTAGTTTTTTTCAAAAAAAAACAAATGTAATGGTATATTCATTTTTACATATTTTAAAAAGGGATAAACTTCTCCATAATTTGATGAAAATAATTTATCATCTACCTTTTTTTGAACCGTTGATATTGACCGAAATATTATTTTATTTTATTAAAAAATGGCACGCCACTGCTTTTTGTCAAAATAAAAATCATTTTCGTAATCACTTATTAGTTGCTAACAAAAAGAACCTTTTTTTTTTCGTTAGACGAACGGTTTTGAATTGAAAAAATAAGATGTTCAACAATGAAAAATCTTAATAAAACTGTCCAACAACAGCAGGAGCAATAACCCTAAAAACAAGAACATGGAACTTTAAAAATAAACGTTAAAAATAAATTAATAGTTTTGTCGTAAATGTTCAAAATGTTGTCCATTATTTTGAATGCACTGGTCCAATCTCTTCTGGGTGGAGTTGACAGCTGTCTCAATTTCCGCTCTTGGTATAATATTTATGGCGTTTTGAATTCGGACTATCATGTCTTCTCGAGTAGTTGGTCGAGTTTTATACACCAAATCCTTTATTCGGCCCCACAGATAAAAATCAAGGCAGGTTAAATCGGAGGACCGTGGTGGCCAGAAAAATAGACTGCCTCTACCAATCCAACGGTTAGGAAAATGCCTGTTCAAAAAATCTTGCACATTTCGTGAATAATGTGCCGGGTATCCGTCTTGTTGAAACCACATGTTTCTTCTTACTTGTAAAGGCACATTTTCTAAGAGTCCTGGTAAATCGTTAAATAAAAAGTTCAAATACATGTCACCGGTTAGATTGCCATTAAAGATGTGCGGATAATAGCATCATTAATAACACCGCACTAGACGTTGACGCTCCATCGACCCTGCTGATAATCTTCACGTAAGCAGTGTGGATTAGTGTCCGACCAGTAATGCACGTTATGAAGATTTACCCTGCCATTACTGCAAAACGATGCTTCGTCTGTCCACAATATTTGTGACAAAATATGATGGTTTTCCCTAATGAAGTCTCTAAGCCAGTAGCAGTAATTGAGCCTACGTTCAAAGTCAGTGTCATTTAGGGCTTGATGAATCACGATGTGATATGGATGCATTTTAAAATCCATTAATATTTTTTGCACTGAGCCATAGGATATTCCTAAATCTCTGGAGATCTCTCTTATTACATGAATATAAGCCAACACATTTATAATGTTATCTTCTCTTCTTACTCTACGATTTCTTCTCAAAGTTGGAGTTGGTTGCACTTGGCCTAAACCTAAACGATGAAAAACCATTCTCGAATGGTGTCTTCGGAGGGGATAACGCAGTGCATACTGCCTAGAAGCAATCGCCGCATTTTCAAAACATTGAAAATAAATTCTCAACATATCAAAGGCTTCTTCATTCGTAAAAGGCATGATTTGTTGTAAAAATACTTTTTACATAACATTAAATTAGATGTCAATAGCAGCAACTATCAAAATGAATATCAACGTGATCGACAATTTGGTGTTTTGCTTCTTAACGTAGATCATGGCCTGCTTCGCTTAAATTCGATGTTAGTTAAGTTTGATTTTTAATTTAATTTATGAAATAATAATAATTATTAATAATAAATTATGAACTAAAGCATTCTCTCGCTAATTAAGTGATTATTAATGATAAAAATAATAGGTAATAATTTTATTATAGTGAGATGTAATATTTAAAAATAATTTTGAACCTTATAGTTATCATTGTTAAACATCTTATTTTTTCAATCCAAAACCGTTCGTCTAACGAAAAAAGTCAAGAGGTTCTTTTTGTTAGCAACTAATAAGTGATTACGAAAATGATTTTTATTTTGACAAAAAGCAGTGGCGTGCCATTTTTTAATAAAATAAAATAATATTTTGGTCAATATCAACGGTTCAAAAAAAGGTAGATGATAAATTATTTTCATTAAATTATAGAGAAATTTATCCCCTTTTAAAATATGTAAAAATGAATATACCATTACATTTGTTTTTTTTGAAAAAAACTAAAAAATATGCTACTAATTCAGTTAACGCCATCTAGCGACGCCAGCAAAAGTCAAAAATTCAAAACCAAATAAGCGTTTTGTAGTGCAAATTATGCTCTTTCATATGAGCCTAAGTTGGCTAAAATCGGTCAAAAGAAACGGGAGACATCTTGGTTTGTTTGAAAAAACAATTGAACTTCCCCCACCGCTTTATTTTGATATATAGAACAAAATATTTTAGACAAAAAGTGTAGGGAAATGGTCACTAAATATGAAAATGATATCACCGATATATTTTCATTAGGCGAAATTCTATAAAAACCTCATTTTTCTACTTGGTGTTGGTTGTTACGCCCTCTAGCGGACGTTTGACAAACTCGAAAATAATTTTCAGCAATTTCTCTTGGCGACTTTTATTATGATTTTTTTTCTCAAATCTATACGACCAATATCTTATGAGATATGGCCGCTCGCTACCCTTAACTGATCACCCTGTACATTGCAACAAGTTCACAGCAATAAAAAACTAAAACAGATTACGATTTGCAATCACAGTAGGCCGAGTTACATCGGAAAAACACTAAAATAGTTGAAGTTCTCCTGAAAGGAGTAAAAACAATTAAAAAGTTCTTTAATTTCCGTTTGAGCATTTTTGGGCCGAGTTGTTTCATTTCCTGCGAAAGGTCATTGCAACTGTAACCTATTCTAAATTCTTTTATTCACAAAAACACCAAATAATGTCTGCAATATTATATTAAATCAAAAAAAGGCGAGTAATCGATAAATCTATTACATCACGTAACCGTAAGCATCAAAGCTAAACCTTAACTAACTCAACGTTCCCTACATCCCTCTTATCATGAGTTCTTAGCCATATATCCAATAAAAAGTCTTGTCAAATACGCATATTCCGTCAGCATTAATCATCTTTATGATGGTGGCGTAACCTCGGCCGGATAAAGACGGAATATCGGGTTACAGTCGGCCTACCTGACAGCCTTTCACGACCCCGTGAAACATGCCTTAACTGAAACATACAAAAAAAAAACAACTAAATTAGTAAACAGTAATGACACCATTAGAGGGCGAGAATACGTTATTATTCAACGTCCTCTTCGTCACTAGTCTCGCTAAGCGAAACCATCGTATAAACTTTCAACTTGTCTGAAGGACAGACGCCCGTATAAGCAGTCCTACATCGTTTGGACCCCGGTAGTTCGTTAACAACGTACCGGTCGTTATCCAGTACTTTGGTAACTACAAAGGGTCCCTTGTATCGCGGTTCAAGCTTTCTGCTCCTCCCGTCATTAGAGGTTTTATTTGCCTGAACCAACACGTGTTGGCCAACCGTAAATTTCGTAACAGGGGCATGCCGTTTATCGTAATACTCCTTCTGGCATTGCTGCCGATCAAGGATGTTCCGAGAGATTTCTTCTCTCAACGTTTCGAGATCTTGCCGTTGGTCACATGCGATCTCAGACGTCAGGAAGGAATCGTTAATTCCTCGTGGGCGGTATCCAAAGAATACCTCGTATGGTGTTTTACCAGTGGTAGAATTTACCGTAAAGTTAATTCCCCACTGCACAGCTTTTAATATCGTCTAACGTAAAGGGTTTGAATTTCGTAACTTCAGTTCTCAGAACAGACACTAAAGGAGCATTCACTTCTTCGTAACAAGTATATCCCCTAGCAATTATTTTAGATTTTTCGTAACATATGTCCTGACTTGACAAATTTAAAATAGGTACGTAACTAACCTGACTTAGATTTATAATGCAACGCGGGATTATATGGAATTTTCCTGGTACCTCCCTATGTGATAATTCTACGTAAATATCCCCTACATCTTCATGACTACTAACTACAATGTGACCTACATGATGTGAAGGAATGACAGTTGTCTCAGCTGCAAATAAACTAACCTTTCTCGACGGTAGATTGTTTATGGTTGAAAAATAATTTTTATTTTTTATTGAAGAGGCGTACTTGATCGCCGTGAATTACGACCATGACGTTATCATTATTAACAAAAGGTTGCCCTACAATTACAGATATATTTTGTACGCAATCTGGAACGATTAATGCCTCTACCTCGGCAGATGCTAAATCGACAATCAAATTTATCGTAACTTTGGTGTTCACGTAGACAGTACCCCCTGCAAAACCACGTAACCAAGCGGCTGCAGGCTGGTAACGTAAATCCAGCTTATCAGCATCAGATTTTCTAATAGTGACTGCTCCACAGCCCGAATCGACGTAACCTCGCATTGGTTCCCCGTTTATTACTCAATCAATGAAATAACACATATTTAAATCGTCATTCTTTGGAATTTTAGGTATTTGTAAAATGTTCAAAGACTTACCCGTCGATGGCACATTTGGGCGCTTACGTGACGCGGATTGGTATCCAACAGTGCACTTATTGGCTTCGTGACCCAATAAATGACACTTGGAACACTCTATGCGTTGTTTTGGACATTTGGATTGGTAATGCCCTTTGGACTTACAGTTGTAGCACTGCACTCGGAATCTAATGCTGGTTTTGATTCCGGCTTAGGATAGCGTCTTGAAACTGAGGAATGTCCCATTTGAGTTTCGGAAAACTTGTCATCACGTAACGTTGACAAGTACTCTTCATACAGGGCCTCTGGCGTTTCGTAACGGCCAGCTCTGGCTCCATTTTGCAAGGTGACATTTGTAATACCATCAATTAAACAAGACACCGCGTGCCGACCAGTTATTTGACATGTCCGGAGTAGTTCCATTTTACTAAAATAATAATTAGTCATGGTTTCGCCCCTGTGTTTCGTCCTGTTTAGCATTTTTCGTAGGACCGTCGCGTAGTCCACATGGTCTGGAAAACTTTTGGCCACTAAATTCTTCCACTCGGTCCATGTACTTGGGTAACTTGACAAGCTGTGGTACCAGTTCTTCGCCATTCCGGAAAAACGACTCTGCATTTGATACACGGTGGTAATATCATCCCAGTTATTTATTATTAAAATTTTAATCTGGTCAATTTTGTCAAGCCACTTAGCGGCTGACAAGTTTTCATTTTCCGGATCAAACTCTGGAATACACTCGCTTCTTAAATTTATTGGTCGGTGGTCTTGACGCGAGGACCCTTGTTTAATAAGAACTTCCAATAAGTTTTCTAAACGCTCTATCCTCGATTCCACAGACGACCCGGGCGTAGACAGTTGGGACGGACCAATTTTTTTTTTTTCAGAGTGGTTATGGTTAACTACTTCTTCAGAAGCACGTATATTTATGGGGGGTGTCAAGGAGCGCCTACATTGCGTAACTGTAGTACTTTTGTGACTATTGTTTTTCTTTGACTTACCCCTGTTTGAAGATTTATTTTTGCTACTAATCGTCGATGTTCTACTCCTGTATCTACCTTCTGAAATACTTTCTTCTTCAGAACTGTCTGACGATGACTCACTTGAATAATGCTTTCGTTTGCCCATTTTACGTGACAATAAGCTTACCAATACAACAATACACTAACCGACCTTCTTTTCGTAACACACTGTACATAAAATCCTTAAACACTAATTTTGTTCACCCGACACCTGAACTGTAACCTATTCTAAATTCTTTTATTCACAAAAACACCAAATAATGTCTGCAATATTATATTAAATCAAAAAAAGGCGAGTAATCGATAAATCTATTACATCACGTAACCGTAAGCATCAAAGCTAAACCTTAACTAACTCAACGTTCCCTACATCCCTCTTATCATGAGTTCTTAGCCATATATCCAATAAAAAGTCTTGTCAAATACGCATATTCCGTCAGCATTAATCATCTTTATGATGGTGGCGTAACCTTGGCCGGATAAAGACGGAATATCGGGTTACACAACTAACGACGTTTATTGAATTCTTGCGTGATTTTATCAGTCTGAATCTATTTGAGACAATAAAATTTTAAGAACGTGTGTCGTAATAATATATGACAGAATGAGTTTGGTATGATTGTTTATTATTATGTGCTTCGAGGGCCTAATAAAAGATATACAGCGTGTAACAAACGTAAGGAAACAAACAAACAAAAGTATGCTTTATTGCCGCAGAAAAATTTTACAATTTTATGGACAAAGCAAAATATACCTAAAATAAGACATATCAAAACATTAATCGAAAAGAATTTCGATAGGTCAATGCTTTTTAAAAATGTAAATTATCAATTTACCAAATCGTAAAACACACGTTAGAATATAACATAACATTGCCGCAAAACAGTTAACGAATCCTAGTAACCTTATAAAAGTAAACAAACACACATGTACGAGGTGAATAATTTCGATGACATTGAAATCAAAATTGCAACTATGCGACCTCAAACTCTATGTTATTATAGTTATACAAATAATTGTGATGTTAAACAGAAGGTATAATGAACTAGTGTAGAATGTAGTATACAAAAAAGAATTAAATTTTGTTTTTAATCCAATACCTAACAAAAATAATTAAGTTTTAAGTGAATGTTCGACAGTTCTTTTCTCTATATGATGATTTTGAAAATTCTATGTTACGAGTTAGGACATGACTCACAAAAGATTTAAGTAAACAAGCGAATTTAGTGACAATTTAAAGAGACTTACTCGCTGTAAAAATCATTAACGCTGTAAAATGGTCTCTCAATGAGGTATGCTTTGGTGTTTTTTCGAAATTGTGCAAGCATAGAGATAGATTTTAAATGTACTGGCAGATTGTTGTAAAGTTTTATGGCGTTGTAAATAATTGATTTTTTTATTAATTCTGAGGAAGGAATGGGAAGATATATTATGCCTAGAGTTTTTGGTAGGGTATACATGTTGTGGCCTTTCTGGGAGGGTGTTTATATGTTTTCTCAACAAACATACCGTTTCCAAAATAAATAATGCAGGAAGTGTTAATATTTCATGTTTTTTGAAATAGTATTGGCAGTGAGCTCTATTATTTAGACCAAACAAATAACGAATGGCTCTCTTTTGAAGCATAAAAATACTACGAAATTGCTCGGTGGTACAGCAGCCACAAAAGGTAAGGCCATTGCGGAGGTGGGATTCAAATAAAGAGAAATAAGTAAGTCTGGCAGAAGGAACGTCTAGTTCTTTTGAAACTGATCGAATGACGAAGCAGGCGGTAGAAAGTTTTTTAGTTAAGGTGTCAATATGATTAGACCATTTTAGGTTGTTATTTATATTTAAACCCAGGAATTTAACCGACTCTACGTATTCAATATTGCTGTTATGTACCTGAAGTGGTTGTAAAGTTCCCTTATAAGATAACGCTACCGTTTTATCGACATTAAAACAAAGCATATTGGAATCGGACCAAGCCTAAATTATAACCAAGTCTTTGGAGATACTAGAGTGTAAAGACATTGTATCAAAATCACCCCAAGTTATGCTTGTGTCGTCAGCAAAAAGGGAAATTCTTCCATTAATTTTAAGGTTCGTGATATCATTAATGTATAACAAAAAAACGGCGAAATATGTCAGGTACCCGCTTACCTTTAATGAAAATATGTACACTTAGGTGTGAAATTATGCCAAGTTTGCCGTTTTTTTTTTTTGTTTCAAAAGGAAATTACTTTTATTAATGTTTATTTGTGTGTGTGTTAAGAATTTGCACTGTAATTCGAATACCAAAATCAGGTTTTGTGATGCAGATTTTTCTAGCTTAAATAGCAAAATCAACCAATACAATTGGGTTGATATTTTCAAATCTAAAGATCCCAATCATGATTTAACCACTTTCTACAATATTTTAAACAACCTAATAGATACCAAAGGTTAAAATCTCAAACTACAAACACCCACTCTGGTTTTCCAGACCCACAATAGCTCTTATTAAATTAAAAAATACTGCTCATAGAAAATGGAAGGTTTATGGTGGCCGCAATAATTACAGTTATTTTTTAGATTTAAGAAAAAGAGTAAAGACTAGTATAAAAAATTACTATAAAAATACATAACAACGACCGAGGATAATATTAATAAAATCACAAAATCCTTCTGGTCTAAATTATCCTTCGTAAATAACAGAAAAAATAATAAATCTCTACCCTTCTAAAATGTATCTAAATGACTTGAATGCGACTAATAATAAGGATATTTGTGAACTTTTTTCGAAATATTTTGGAGATGTATTTGAGCCCGCTCATACAACTTCCCTTGTAAACTCTAAGGCTTCTCAGCATTCACCTTAAATCATATAACGGAAGATACGATTAAAGAATGTCTAAAGAATCTTAACCTAAACAAAGGGCCAGGTCCTGATGTATTACCTACAATTTTTTTGAAATCCTGCCCGTTTATCTCAGCCCCTTCACGTCATATTTAATAAATGTATCTCATATGGGGTATTCCCCAAAAAATGGAAAATCGCCCAAGTTGTGCCTATCTTTAAATCTGGGGACAGAATGAACATCGCTAATTACCGCCCCATATCACTACTGAATCATTTTTCAAAAGTTTTTGAGTCAGTAATTTTAAAACAACTTTTTTTTTAGGTTAAGTGTGTCTTGGACTGTAACCAGCATGGTTTCTATAAAAAACGCTCTGTTCTAACAAACTTGGTACCGTTCACTCAAAGTGTTTGCGAATTTATGGAGAAGAGTTTGGATACCTGTGCCGTGTATACCGATTTCTGCAAGGCATTTGACAAAGTTCATCACCCGACATTGATAAGAAAGCGTGGCAATTTCGGTATGCACGGGGCACTTCTTCAGCTCCTTCAAAGTTATTTGGAGGGTAGAAGCCAATTCGTAGCTATTAACAATGCAAAATCTGAGTGCACATATGTAACATCGGGGGTGCCTCGAGGGTGACATTTGGGGCCCATTCTTTTTAGTATATTTTTGAACGATATTGGGGAATGTTTTACTAACTCTGGTTATTATCTATATGCGGACGGTCTTAAAATATTTACAACTACTAAAAGTCAAAATGACATTCTTCAACAGCAGAGGAATATAACTAATTTCTGAGATTTTTGTACTTTTAATAGACTGCGTGTCAATCTCGATAAATGTTATGCTATTTTGTTTTCTAAAAAAATTGCTCAATTAGATTTCACGTTCGATATTTTTTTTGAATGTCAAATTAAAATTTGTTGATACGGTGAAAGACTTGGTAGTAATTTTGGACTCCAAATTGTTGTTTGAGACTCATATAGAAACTATTGTTCAACGGGCACAAAGAAATTTAGGTTTCATATTGAGGATGACTAAGGGTTTTAATAACATTCGGTCTTTGATTAATTTGTATAATGCCATAGTCAGACCTATTTTGGAGTAACTACTCATCTACAGTTTGTAATCCATTATACCACAAATATATAAGTAGGATTGAATGTGTACGGAAAAAATTTATTAATGCTCCAAATTTTCGTTTTAACAGACAGAGACACTTTTCACCTTACGTAGATAATTTATTATTTTACAAGCTGCAAACCCTAGAATCTCGAAGGAAATATTTTGATGTTTTGTTTTTATATAAAGTCATTAATAATCTTGTTGATCCTCAATATTATATAAGCTATATTTTCTTTAATGCAAATTCTTATGTACTTCGCAAAAGGCGACTCTTTGATATTAAAATGTCTCATTCTAACTATTTTTCAATTCTTCTCTGATTAGATGTACACGAACTTATAATTATGTTTCTCAGTTACACGATAATCTTGATATATGTGCTAATAACTTGAGACTTTTTGAGAGATTGGTTAGCAAAAACTGTTGTTGAACATTACTTTCGTGCTTATTTGTATTTTTTTTTGTATAGTGTTTTAGTGTAACTCGGTTCACTGATATTTGTTAATATTGTAAATCTAATTTGTGCTATCCAGTAAGAGGGCAGCTCCGACTCTGTTGGATGGCCATTTTTCTAAAATGAAATAAAATAAAATAAAATGGAACACCCTATATTATATTACTTTTTTAAAAATTTCTATTAAGAGCACTTTTTATGAAAGTCAATAGTTTTAGCGAAAATAAGGGTCTCTGATATTCATAATTTAATGTATTACCTTTTATTAAAATACCTGCACACAAAAGGTTATTTGATATGTTTGATAATGTCAGTTTTGTTGATTTACAAAAATCAATCGTTTAACTGAAACCCAAAGAACTGAAATTTTAATTATACTATGGTAATGGGAAACTTGCAATATATTTGTAATATTTTTATTGGCAAATATCCTAACAGAAATCCAATAACTAAATCTCCCGTAAGTAAAATTAACAAAAAATTTCGTGAAATTAGAAAGTGTAAAAGATGCTTACCTTCTGGCAGGGCAGATCTCAAAGCGCAACAGATGGTGATAAGGCTCTGAATGTTTTAATAAGTTTAGAAGAAAATCCTCACCTTTCTACCAGAACATTAGGAAGAGAAAAGGGCGTTCACACATGTCCGTAGAACGACTTCTATAAACCGAAAATTTTCTTCCATACAAAATAACTTTGGTGCAGGAACTCTCTGAGGATGATCACAATAGGCGCTTGGAATAAAGACACATTAACTGGAGAAAGTTATTTAAATCTTTTAAGGACCAAAATTGTCCCAGCTAGTGCAGAACTATTTCCGAATAACCGTAAGTTCCTTACTTTACCTGCTGTATTTTAAACTTGATTTTTTTTTAGCTAATGGTGCACCAAATGATGAAATATGGTTTCAGGAGAACGGTGCTTCACCGCATTTTGCTCCTAATGTTCGAGAATACTTAGACAATCTTTTTTTTTGGAAGATGGATTGGACGTAGGGGTAGAATAGAGTGACCACCTCGATCTCCGGACTCGACACTTTAAAAATGTGGTGTATAAAACTAAGCCCAATGAATATTGACGAATCGAGGAGGCTGGCGTTCTTTTTAATGTATTAAATGTTTTCTCACAGTATTTGGCATACTGTCAGGAAGTAAATGGACAACATTTTAAACTCACTTAGTTTCATTAATGTATTGTTTGTTGTATTAGATATTTTCTTTTTATATTCTATTGTTTCCCTTGTTTTTTACAACCTATTTTCAAAGTTGAGACGCTGTTTTCTCTTACTAGTGTTTTGGTAGCAAGATCAGAAATGATTGTGCTTTCTGATCTGCTAGAATGTACAGCATCTTTTACCTTTCCAGTGTCACGAATTTTTTTTGATAATTTTACTTACAGTAAATTTAGTACACTTCTGTTGTATGTGGGAGAAACAGGACACTCAATATCAACAAGATTTAAGGAACATAAAGGATGTATTAAAAATAAATAAATTGTTCAATCTGCTGTAGCTGAACAGCAGCATACCACTGGCCATATTATTAAGTGTAGGCAGCGGTTTTAAGATTTTATAAACCAAAAATTAGAGAATCTATTGACATATTTAAATATACTAAAAATTTCAATTATAGTGTACATCACACGTGGAAACCAATCTTAACACAAGGTCACGGTTCGGCGAGCATAAGTCGTGTATAAAAGCCCGCCCAAATCTCTTCTAGCTTATTCAGTGTTCTGATCTCGTGGAGTAAAGATCTCTGAAGATGCCTGGTGCAATCGAAGGCAAAACGTCGGATAGCAATTCCAATTTGACACGGTCTAATCCCAAGAACCATGATATCTTAATTGACCAGAGCCGTGAAAGCTTCCGATCTATGTTGGCTAACCTTTATGGAGAGGAAACCAAGAAGGATGCCAAAACTTTTGGCGATCTCCAGCAAGAAAAAGTTACTCTGCCAGTTGGCTTAGATGCCGAGATCAGGATGTAGTATCGAAATCACTACAGGTGAGACATCACATTATTTCTAGAACTGCTAGAAATATTTATAGGCGTGCTAGCAATGCATCAGTTAGAAAAAAGATTAAGCAATACGTCGTGATTTAGATACAAATGCCCGTAAACTGCTAGAAATTCATCTGAAATTAGGTTCTAGAATAGAAAGAACCATATTTACATCTTTGAATAACATCACCAACGCACAGGCAGAAAAATCCACCAAGAAGTTACATTTAAGCAACAAAGGAAGTTTAAAGCCCTTCTGAACAGAAAAAATCCAGTGAAACCTTCGCAGAATACAGTACTCAACTTGTCATCGAAGCCGTTAACCGATGCTGAACATTCCGTCCTTTCCAAAGGCCAAAATTTCGGAATAGGACCGAGTAGCATTTCCGTAGAAGACATAGTATCCTCTGTTGAAGCAGCAATCAGAAGATTAGCAGTTGAACAAGCCGATGAAGTCAAATATGAGGCAGCGAAAATCATTAAAAATTCAAAACCACCGAAGTCGAATCTCTCCGGAGCCGAAAAAACAGCAATGAAGATCTTAAATAAAGACGTAAACATTCAGGTACTTTCAGCAGATAAAGGCAATGCCACACGTCATAGACAGAACGGAATACAACTTTTGGACAATAACACCTATAAAGTTATGCAGGCAGGCCCTACAAGTAGAATAGAAAGACGCATCACCAATCTGATTAACTCATCCAGTCTACCACCAGCGGAGAAGAAATCAATAAAACCAAGCAGCTCCAAGATTCCTAGGTTCTACGGTCTTCCAAAGATACACAAGAAGAAGATACCACTTCGACCGATCGTCAGTGCAATAGACTCGCCCACATACAAATTAGGTAAATATCTTTCACATTTTCTTGTTACGTTCACTGGAAAAACAGATTCTTTTATCAAAAACTCTGCACATTTCGTTGAAAAACTTAAGGCAATCCAGTTGGATCCTGAAAATATTTTGGTTAGTTTCGATGAAGCATTACTATACACAAATGTTCCTGTCAACGACTCAATTTCCATTATGTCAGACATATTGGATTATAATAATCTTCATAAAAACTTAGCTGACAGACATATTGGATCATAATAATCTTCATAAAAACTTAGTAGAACTAGTGGAAGGTTGTCTTACATCTACTTATTTCATTTTTCAAGGAACTTTTTATGAACAAACTTCAGGGGCAGCTATGGGATCTCCTCTATCACCTGTGGTAGTGAATATCTTTATGGAAGCCTTTGAGGATATTGTTCTAACAGCCGCTCCACTAAAACCAAAACACTGGATCAGATATGTAGCTGAATTGTGTTGTTTGGCCTCATGGACAGGATAATCTTCTAATATTTCTGGACCACCTAAATCAACAACATCATAATATCAAGTTCACCATGGAAATTGAATCTAATGGAACGATATTCCCTTTCTAGATGTATGTGTTCAAAGGAAGGAAAATGGTACATTAGGACATTCCGTGTAGAGAAAACCAACGCATACAAATAAATATATAAATGTAAATTGCCATCCAGCATAAAAGAAATCAGTTATTAACTCACTAGTATTCAGAGCTATTTCGGTTTCCGAACAAGATTCTCTAACATCGGAAACATCGAAACTATTACGCGTTCAATTAATGGATATAGTAGGAAATGTTGTTCTTTCCTACATACATGGCACTACAGATAAAATAGGACGATTACTTCGGCGGTCCAACATACGTACAATCGTCAATCGTCAATACACATAAGAAGATTGGACAACGCTTGCGATCCCCGAAAGATATTGTACCTTTCCAAACAGAAGGAATATATAAAATTCCCTGCTCCTGTAGAGAAGTGTATGTGGGAGAAACAGTACGCTCAATATCAACTAGACTTAAGGAACAAAACGATGTATTAAAAAGAAACAAATTCTTTAATCTGCAGTACCTGAACATCAGCATACCACTGGCCATATTATTAACGTAAAGGAAACCAAGGTTCTAAGCAACGGTTCCAGGAGTTTATGAACGAAAAATTAGAGAATCTATTGAAATATTTAAACAACATTTTCAATAGAGATACCGGTTACGGTCTACATCACACGTGGAAACCGATCTTAACACAGTGTCACAGTTCGGTGAGCACAAGTCGGGTATAAAAACCCGCCTGAATCTCTTTAAGCTCATCTTAGGTGCCGTTAGTATTTTTAAACAGCGGTTTGCACGAAACATTACATTACATTTTACGTTAAAATATAAGCTACAAAAAAGCAGATTGAATATATAATACTCTGCCAAAGTTGTGCGGGTATTTTGTACCATCACACATTCTAGAGATTGTGTATTTTACAGCAATATCGTTTATCTTTTGTACTAATAAGCCTACTAATTCTAGTCATTAAAAATACGAATTATATACAATATTGTTAGACTGATGAAGGCTACGAATTTCCTAACACGGTTTATATTCATTTTATTAAAGTATCGTTGAACCATTGCAATATATACGTATTACATACCCTATATATCAGTTACACAAGGATCACTGAATAACATAATGCTTTGTGTTGCATTTTCACCAAAATAATAGACTATTCTTCCTTTTTAAAAGGTTTTACGAGACGTATATTACAAACAATAACTTCCCAATTTGAATATAAACATCACTTTATTGGATTGGCGAAGTATTGCTGGGTAATACAGTTTTATTGGAAATAAGGGAATTTTTCGAATTAGAAAATTATTTGTGTGTGTGCTGCACAGCCATTCTTAACCCCCACAAAGCGTTAAAGAATGGGTCACGTAAAAGCAATAAACTGAATTGTGCCAATTGATACCACTAAAGCAGTATATAAGAAGTCAACGTAATGGCAGAAAAACAGTTTGATTGAAAAATGCCATATCTGGCCTCGATGTTGAAAATTTCTAAATTGATTCTTTAATTACTTTCAAACTCAAGAGGATATAGTAAATCAGAACAGATACCATGTGGGTTAAATTACAAAAAGTTGAGTAATTGAGGAGCTAATCAAATGCTGTCCAGAAATTTGCAGATATGTTTTAGAGATTTTGGAAAAAAAACTGAAATTTTGGGAAATGGTTTTTATTGTTACTTCCCTTGTAAAAGAGAGGTAATGTAGTCGTGAAAAAATCACCCTCCAAGATTATTTCAGATCTTTAAGTTTTATGCCGAAAAACTGTTTTCTCAATTCCGTCGGTCTGTGTGTTCGTGGCAAAGCTAAAAAACTGCATACCCGATTGATTTCAAATTTTGGGAAAAAATTAAGCGTGATATGGGGATGACCTGGTAACTGGACTTTGGTAACAATCCAATATCCGGAAAAACAGAATGGTGGCCTAATGAAAATGTTTAAAAAAATATTATTAAAGTACTTATCCAATTTCCTTCAAATTTTGCACAAAAATCAAGTGCTATTATAGCGCTTTTTGATGAGCTTTGTCTGAGCAGGAGAAATTTTATTGTAGCATTTCTGTGATATACAGTGTGTTGAAAAAAACTTAAATAAAAATTAGAAATAAATTTTTAAGGCTGTCCCTGTTTGCCAATTACTTTTCGAGTTATTTCTGCTTACGATTTCCACATCGGTCAGTAGCACTTCTTGGCAAACTCTCGCTCATGGTGTCATTCAAAACTTTATGTTTGGTTTATTTCTATATTGAGCCAGGATCATTCATCTGGCTTTTACAAAATCAACCCAGTAATTCCACTGTTTCTCCTGAACATCAATGATCTGCTTTTTTCTACCAGAAATCATATTGTTTGAATATGGTAGGCAATGTATAAATGTAATTAAAAGAAATTTTCCGAACTTCCATCATTTTATTTTTTATTAAAAAGAATGCTTTCTCCATAACTCTTCCATTTAGGCTCCCAGTTGGTTTCTTGATCCCCATGGTGAGAGTGATCTGTACGGTAACTTAAATAAACACATTAATTAGCGTACTTACGCACAACCACATGCTTAACTGGATCTAGAAAATGTTCAATATATTTACTTCAATAAACTTAATTTGGTTAAACTGACAGACTGTAACGCACGACAGTACTCTAGGTTTTCTTTTCAGACTTTCCTTCTGCTAACACATATGCCCTTTATACATCACAAATCCCACTCAGTCATTCACTGTTCTGATACATTGGAAGATCCGTTTAACCAATACATACTAAACAACGAGGCCTACCAGTTGAAATTAAAATAGGCCTTACGCAATACCTACTAAACAATGAGGCCTACCAGCTGAAATTAAAATAGGCCGTACGTCACCACATCTAGGCCGAGAGTCGTCTCCCGTAAGAAATGCATTAATGCATAGACAAATGCAGTTTTGCTTGGCCATTAGACATACTGGCCGACAACCGGCACTTGCTAACCGAAAACAAAACAGTGCTATTTTTATGATGTTGTTCGTGAATTAGAGTAAATAGAATAGTTTTGTCTCCATTTTTGATGAAAATTTAATTATATTTATTAGTTTTTGCGCGTTTAAATTCACGTAAACATGACGTTTAAGTGTTCTGCTTCTAACTGCCGGGGTAATTACAAAAACGGACCAAAAGTTCACGTGTTTAGTTTCCCGAAAGACAGTGATTTGCAAAAAAAATGGCTACTAACAATTCCGCGGGATGATTTAGTGCCCAATAAAAACACTAAAGTGTGTGAGCTACATTTTTCTAAAGGTAGTATAATTTGGGATATTTCAGAACAGGATCCGAGAACAGGTAAAATTATTTCAGTATATTTAAAAAAACCTCAACTAAAAGAAAATTCTGTATCAACGGTTTTCCCAAATTGCCTCAATTATTTGTCAAAAAATGTTCTTGACCG
Organism: Kuschelorhynchus macadamiae; assembly: GCA_030620095.1. Classification (NCBI taxonomy): domain Eukaryota; kingdom Metazoa; phylum Arthropoda; class Insecta; order Coleoptera; family Curculionidae; genus Kuschelorhynchus; species Kuschelorhynchus macadamiae. Next base: position 551,279 of record JAUTXW010004996.1, on the reverse strand, counting down.
CAAAAGTAAAGATGAAAAAAATAATAATCTTGATGAACTACATCTTTTACAAGCCATAGAGCAAAGTAAAGAAGAGTTTAATTTACATAGAGAGGCTACATGTTTTCAAAGCTTTGAAGAGTTTTTAAAAGTATTTCCTAAGTTTAAGTTAAGTTTAGTTAAAGGGTGGTTTTCGGTAAAGGATTCAGATAAAATAACTTTATTTAAACTTGAATATACTCCTGGTCCCCTAATAACTTGGGCAATTGTTATAAATAGCGATTTAAAATTAGAAACATTTTTATATGGTCAATCTGTTTGTGTTTCAATAACATATTTAAAATCACCAATTTATATCTAGCAATTTGGATGAAATAGAAAGTTTAATTGACACAATTGACAATATAATGATGTCAGTACCCATAAATTTGCTTCTTGAATTGCTTTCTGCAAGCTCGTTTTTTTTTTATATTGGTTTCTGGCGTCGACTTTATCCTTTTCGGGTATATTTGATATTCTGTTTCGCCTAGTCATAACTCGTTTTTTTGCATAACATTCTTTTCTGATGTCAGAGATTTCTTGAGACCACCAGTATACCGGCTTTTTCCGCCTTCCAAGATCTTTTTTGATTCTGAAAGTGTCGTATATATATATATATATATATATATATATATATATATATATATATATATATATATATATATATATATATATATATATATATATATATATATATATATATATATATATATATATATATATATATATATAATATATAGATAGATATATGTATATATATTTATATATATATATATATATATATAAAATATAAATATATATATATATATATATATATATATATATATATATATATATATATATATATATCATCCCGTTGATTTTTACTCCTTCACGGATGGAAAAATACAATGTATTTTCATTCCGGGTGTACATCCGTTCACTACTGTCGTTCTGAAAAGAACTGTTTTGCTTCAATTCAACCTCAGCTTTATTCCTACATCATCAGGAAACCGGCCATAAAATAAATTTCGATGGGTGTAGGGAGATTGCCAATATAGAACATTATAAGACCAGAATAACCCGAGAAGCCATAGAAATTGAAAAACAAGGTGATTTGAATAAAAGGGACGAATCATTAAAACTACCAACAATATGGAAGACAATAATCGACAAATCTAAAATCGCAAAAACTCAAGCGCAATTAGCGCAACAACAACAGCACCATCCGAAAAACATAAATAACGACCAACGCCTACGCAGATATAAATCAATTAGATATATGTATATATATTTATATATATATATATATATATATATATAATATAAATATAAATATAAATATATATATATATATATATATATATATATATATATATATATGTTGATTTTTACCTTCGGCCCCGAGTGGGGGTATAAAAGGAAGCGTCGCAGTCACCAACACTTCAGTCTCTATTCGGACGCGAGAAAGAAAGCTTTGAAAATGCCAAATGTGATTTTGGCGAAACGTCAGCAAAACTGTTCTTTTCAGAACGACAGTAGTGAACGGATGTACACCCGGAATGAAAATACATTATATATATATATATATATATATATATATATATATATATATATTTATATATTTATATATTTATATATTTATATATTTATATATATATATATATATATATATATATATATATATATATATATATATATATATATATGTATATATATATATATATATATATATATATATATATATATATATATATATATATATATATATATATATATATATATATATATATATATATATATATATATATATATATATATATATATATGATAGTATGTTTTCATTCCACGTACACCAACGTCATAACAAGAAAATGATCCTTGTTTGGAACATGTTCTGCATCACAGCAGACACAATGACCCATTTTAGTCAAACGACGATCGCGATTTCGCTCTTATTAGAGCTCATCAGGCCGCCATAGACTAGCGAGCCCCGTGTAGGGCAAAGGCACAAAATGGAATCACAAAAACAACTACTCCGCTGGCTAATACCACGACCGACATTGAATTACATTGTGACTCCTGGCTTTCGTTGGAAGCATTAAATGATAGTATGTTTTCATTCCACGTACACCAACGTCATAACAAGAAAATTATCCTTGTTTGGAACATATTCTGCATCACAGCAGACACAATGATCCATTTTAGTCAAACGACGATCGCGATTTCGCTCTTATTAGAGCTCATCAGGCCGCCATAGACTAGCGAGCCCCGTGTATATATATATATATATATATATCTGGTTCATAGGTGTATGGTCTATCTCCTCCCGTGTAGCGCTTGGTGTTCCTGGTGCGCTAAGTGAAGTTCTCGTTCGAAAAGTAAATACCTCATTATCCGAGTCGTTTTGTTTTTCGCTTATTATTCTCTCTTTTTCTACTAGTTGTTCATAATTTTATATTTCGTTAGCAATATGAAGCTTATTTCCTCTTATATATGCTATCAGGCCTCTCTTCTTTGCTTCTTGTAAATTGTGTACCAAAACTTTATGTATAATCCTTTCTTGTTTAGACAAATCTCTATTATTATATATTGGTTTTCCTTTTAGTTTGTAGGAATTTTTTAGAACCAGTTTTTTATTTAAAAATGATGTAAATTCAATAAGCAATGGTCGCTTTTCATTTGATCCAATGTAATAAATATTGTTTATGTCACTAAGATTAAGCTCAATACCAATCAATTCTTTAAATTTCAAAATTCCCCAATTAGCTAAAGCGCAATCTTTTAGGCCTTTCTCTTCTGTCAATCCATATATACTCTTTTAAACCTAAAAGATTCTGACAAACTCACTCAAAATCAAAAATTTCTCTCAGAACAGTTAACTTTGTTAAATACTTCAAAAGAAAGGTATCGATATTCACTAAGCACCATTGTGTTATGTTCAATTTTGTTTACAATAAGCCCTCATTGCTATAAATATTACTCCTATTATCTTACCTCATTCTAACACAAAAAAATCTATTTGTAATAGATTTTTAACAGATCCTCATATCGATGAAAGAATTTTTTTTTAATCTATGCTTGTAATATTTTTCAATATTTACAGATAAAGATAAATAGGTTGCATTACTTTTTGATGAAATTCACATCAAACCCTATTTGGATTACAAGGCAGGCAATACCGTAGGAACATCAGTAAATAATAAAGATACCTTAGCATCATCTGCACTAGCATTTACGATCATTAGTCCTTGCTCAAGCCTTACAGAAGTCATTCATATATCCCTTGTAGCTAAACTTAATTCAGAAATATTATGTACTTTACCATTATAGAAAATTTAGAAGAAATTGGGTACATAGTATTTTGTACAGTTAGTGAAAATAATGCAGTAAACAGTAAAGCAATGAGTAATTTTTCATCTCTTAATCAACTCAGTATAGTATTCCCACATCCTATTGAAGCAGTAAGACCCTTATTTTAACTTTTTGACACGGTTCATTTACTGAAATGTATCTTTAACAACTGGCTTAATTCAAAACCTGACCAAACATTTTCTTATCCCGATTTTGAGGCCAAAAAAAAATGTGCTTCCATTTCTGTGATCAAAAACCTATACGAAACAGAAGAAGACAAACTATTGAACCATGGTTATTCACTTAGTTTAAAGGCCATATTTCCATCATCTCTTGAAAGACAAAATGTAAAATGAGCTCTTAAAATCTTTAATCCCTTTATTATAGAGGCTCTAAAAGGTTTTGTTAAAAATTTGTCACATTCGCAAGCTACCGCAGACTTTATTAGTATTATATTGACATGGTGGAAAATTGTGAACGTAAAAACTTCCTTTAAGAGAAAACATTTGTTTGATAAATATGAGGAACCTTTTACCAAAAAAATACTAACAGCCCCCAATGATGATCCTAAATTTTGTTTTTTGCTAAAAGTGCAAAATTGGCTAGATACTTGGTGTCCAACTAATTTTACAAATACACTGACTCGACAAACCCACACTGCATTAAACCATACCATTCATGGGCTTCTTGAAATTACTGAATACTGTTTAGCGGAGCTGAGCTTAATATGAATTATGTATTACTGGGCAAATTTCAAACACACCCATTGGAAGGGCGTTTTGGAAAATATAGGCAATTAGCTGGTGGTCATTATCATATCTCAGTTCGACAGCTATATGAATCAGAAAAAAGACTTAGAATTCAATCTATGTTATCTCTAAAATCTAGACATTATGGAGACATTAATTTAAATCAGTTCTTCGAACCTCCTGAATATGAAACACAGTCATGAGACACCACTTTAAATTCTGAACATGTTAATAATTTATTATCTAAAATCATAGTTACACAGTCTGATACCAAAGCTATACAATCAGAACTCCCAGTAATAACCTATTTAAGCGGATACTGCTGCTATATTGTTTTTAAAAAATTTAGTTGTACGTTTTGCAAAGAAAACTTAACTCTCAATAGTCTCAATGAACCTTGTGTTGTAGAGGATTCTTATAATTTAATTAATTCCTTAAGTCGAGGTGCTCTTTTATATCCTCGAGAACAAGTAGTACATGTAGTTTCAACAGCATATATTATATTTAAAAAACTAATTGATGAATTTAAAGATACTTTTTTCGATATTTACAACAAAAAAATCTTTTTTTTGTGAGTTGTTTTTAAGTTATTTTAATAAAAATACACTTTTAACTCCTTTTGAAAGTTGTAAAAGCCACCTAAAAATTAATGCTTCAAAAAAATTTTTTAGTAGCATTTCAAATACATTTCTTAAGCTCTAAACATAATCATAATTTATTAAATAAAAACAAAAAAAGGGAACTAAGACTTTTAATAAATAGGTAGTTATGAAATTAAAACCTAGCACAATTGCTGGAAGTATCATTAATACAATATCTTTTTCAGAATTTAGCAAATAACAACCTATTATATTCTTGATCATATAGACCCAAGCTTGAAACCATATCCGATTTTGACAAGTTAAAATAATAATCTATTGTATTCTTGATCATATGGACTCACCACAGGCCTATACTGCCGTCCTATGAAAGACCCCCGTATCTCCAGACAACATGATTTTGAGAAAACCGCGTTTTAACATATTTTCTTTTGCCCTTTAGTTATCAAATATTCTAAATGCCTAAAATTTACTCTAATATGGTTTTTAAGGGTTCTTAACAAGAATATTTAAAAAAAATCATTTAAATTAATTGCTTATACCCAAAAGTGGATTTACGAGTTTTACAATTTTCAAAAGTTGGTTATTTTGCTTAGTGAAAACCCCGTAAGTCGTTAAATTTGTATTTACGGGGTTATTACTACGTAAACTGGTAAATAAAACTGTCTCTTTTAAGGAATTAAAACAAACACGTTTATTTTAAATAAGCATTTTTAGCATTGAAGAAACAAACATTAAATAAAAAACATTACAATATTAAAATTAACACAAAAGTGACAACGTAAATTAAAATTAAATCCTAATCTGCACATACAGAAATATTTTTCCAGAAGTCCTGACGATTTTCCGGTATAACTTCACTTAAGTTTTTTAAAATATTTTCTTTTTTGGCTTTCGAAATACCACATGGAGCTTGTTTAGGATCGGGTTCATGACCAAAGCCATTTTTAATTACTTTTAGTTGCAAAAAGTCTAGTTCTTTTAGCTCTTCATTATAATCAGTCTGTACTTTTAAAGTAAAAGAACCTTTCACTACTAGAATTTTTGAAATCTGGGAAAGATAAATCCGTGGAGTCACTTTTTTTAATTTAGCTTGTGAAGAGAAATCTTTCCAGTCACGAAAATCAGAAAATGCCATCTCTTTAACATCTACGGGTCCAGAATTAGATTTTTTTACAGCCTCCATGAAGTCGGAAAAATCATAAACCTTTTTCATTCTTTTAAGAGACAGTTCCACCTGGTGGTGGAAGCTGTCGGCGGACATGAATGAATGGCCAGGTTCAAAGTAATTAATAACAATGTCGTTTGCCACCAACTTGTTAGAATTTATTATGTATACCAAGAACGATAAAAACGACCAGTTTTTGTTCTGAGAAGAACAATTATCCAGCCAAAAAACAAAGTGTTCAGCATCACGGTTATGTAAAAAAAAAGCGTAAAAGGTGCTTATTAAATCTTCTTTTGATCTCCCAGATATACCTTCATGCCACAAGGCTGCATATGGTTTACTAAGTTTTGACTTACCCAACGGCACAAAACTTTCATTGTAAGCAACAATTCTTTGTGTAAAAATCACTTTTTTGAACATATCTATGCGTGGAAGCATGATTACTTTTTCCAAGTCAGCAGAAACTTTAATTGTATTTTGATCAGGTATTTCTTCAGCATCTTTTCTATATAATTCCCTTGAAAGCTTTGCTTTGTTAATATGTTGACTCCAACTTTGACACTTTTCGCAGGACTCAATTAAATTTTCTGCAGAATGGGTCGCGTTGTGTAACTTAAACCCCTCACAACTCTCACTCATGGCCCAAATTCGCAAAAGAAATATTTTTGAATTTTACTACCTTTCTATAAACTTCATAAGAACATTTATTTTTGGGATTTTTGTCAATGTAGTCTTTATGCATTAAATTAATAGATATATCACTCGGAAGATACAAACGGCTTGGGGCATGTTCCCTGCGATAGTGTGAGATAGTGGGGTTGAATTGTGCAATGTGTCGTTCAATGTCGTCTGTAGCAATCTTAGCAGGCTTCGCATGCCTTCCATGGTTATCTTTTTTTGGTGCAATATCACGATTTTTAAACACATCTTGCTTTACAAAACTATAAATAGGCCAGTCGTTTGTTTTTTTATAGCCCAAGGTTGAAAGGAAAAACGTTTTACAAACATTTTGTCTCTCACCTTCTGAGTTCTTAAAAAAGTACTTAAAGCTATTATTTTTTATCACTGGGTCGCCCGAACGCCGTCGTTTAATTTCAGTTCTAGTAAGGCAATTTAAAACGTATGTTTTTTTCTCTAACCAGTTTAAACCCCAGTACATTTTATTTATTTCTTCTCTTCTATTTTCCGGAATTTTGTCATGGCATTTCTTTTTGCACTTATCGCATGGCTGACGAACGTTATGTATAAACTTCACCTGTTCATACTTTTCTTGTTTTCTTGTGGCTAGTGAGGAAGAAAAAGTCTTCCGTTTCCTTACAGTTCCTTTTTTTGTAAAACGCTCTACCTTCTGGGCTGCAGTTAGATTGGAGTGATTGGACACTGTGTCATCAATGGATGTTTCGAACCCCTGTTCTGTATCTGCAAATAAGATTATTTTTTTTAGTTAAAATGTCCCTATTGTTCTTTACTTTTAAATGTTACCTTCAGCCTCTACGTTGTTTCTGTTTAAAGATTCCATTGTCAAGTCATCAGTCTGCTCAGATATTTCAACACTTTGTTCTTCGGATACAGCATCTAATTTTTCGCACCCCTGTTCTTTATCTACAAATGGTGATATTTTTTAGATAAATTAACCCCTATGTTCTTTATTTTTAAATATTACCATCCTCTAGGTTATTTTTGCTTACAGATCTTATTTCCAAGTTAGTCTCCTCAATTAGCTCTATATTTTTTTCGTTGGATATAGAATTCAATTCTAAAAATTCTTGAATAAAATATATTTTTTTATTTTAAAAATTTAGTATTACCATTGAAATTTTCTGGTAGCAGTGAGTCAGAAGATTCACTCAATTCGCCATAAGGTACATTTTGATATAAAATAACTTTAGTTTTTTCATTTTCGTCCTGCTCAAGGCGAAAACCATCACAAGTAGTTGTAGATATTTTTAGGAAGGAACCATCAGTATTTAGTACCTCTTGAGAAACAGGGGTTAAAACTTCTAATTCATTGCACGTACCAAAAATCGAAGTATCACCAGAGTCGACATAATTATTGAATGTTTCTAAAGCTCCAATTTCAACATTATCTTCAGTGCATATTGGTATATTTTTATAGCTTTCCTTTTGAGCTAAAGCCACCATTAGTTTTGCTCTTTTGGAACCCATTTCTAAAACAAAATAATAATATAAACTGCACACAAGAATTTCATTTAAAATCATTAAGTACCTTTAGAGTTTTTTATAAAAAAATGTCATTACCCGGAATACTTCTATTAAAAATATCTAGCAAGTGTGCCAAAAATAAAATACTAATTTAAATAAAATATCAATATTATTAACTTAATTTATAATAAATTTTGACCTGTGACAACGTCAGTTCGTTTCTACAGAAATAATAAACTCTCCACATCACGTCATGGTGTCTAAAGTTCATTATCTTGTATTTTTTTTTGTATTATAATTTAGATTATTTTTTATCTACAAATTTTAATTTTTGGCAGGTACCTACGTGGTTTTGCGCGGTTCGATACTTCATCGATTTAATAGTATTAAAACAGAAAATTTAAATAACTTATTTTGTAATAACTTACCTTTTAATTAAAAGAATGTATTAATCAGAGCACAATATCACAAGAATTAAACAATTTATTAACAAACTAATAGCAAATAACTAAATTAAATCACCATCAAAATACAAAACCTTTAAATCATAAGAGCGCCGCATAATAACTAATAACTTTACTTAGATAAAACACCGCGTTACAGGTCGAAACAAATCACCACCAAGCGCCATATCACTTATGCTAAGCAAAAACCCCGTCAAACCAATCTGCTTCGCTAAAAGCCCGTATTTGCTTGTATAATACGGGGATTTTACTTAAAAATCAGTTAATACGGGGTTTTAATTTAGCATTAGGTAAAATTATGTCACATACGGGGAATCTATTTTATATTATAAAATTGGGAAAAATGAACAAAAACGGGGTTTTTGCTATGTAAAACAGTAGTAAACCATATAAAGAACCGGTATAAGGCAATATCTCATTTTTAAAAAAAATTGGAGATACGGGGTTTTTGCATAGGACGGCAGTATACTACTTACCTGGACTTAAAACCTTACCCGATTTTGACAAATAACTCGGCTTTGACACTTTACTGATTGGTTAAAATAGGACAATTAGTAAGCAAAAAATCATACCGACATCTGTTTGAAACTTTGCGGTAGATCCGGGCAAACGTTGTCGGGTAAGAACACGGAGGTGTTTAGTGAGTAGTGGCTTTACCGAGTCCCACACTGTTCTGGAGTGCGTTGTGCAGAATAGTTCGTACGTAAATGCATTCCACGCCCTGTAACAAAAAAAAAAGAGTAATCGCTTAAGAGCCGCCTTTGGCATTTTAATTCTATAGCAAAACCGAATAAATTTGACAGATTCAAAAACTCATAAAATAAACCCTATAAATTGATGTTTATTTGCTGAAATTAAACAAAATGCTCATTTAAATATGTCCCTGTAAATAACCCGTACTTTCTAATGAAAGTATTGAAATAACATAGGCCTGAGGGTTGACGTCACGCGTAAGCGCGTAGGCCTCGTTGTTTAGTAGGTATTGGTTTAACCCTTGCCATTGTGACCACGTCCAGAGGAAAATTGATAACATTTCCCTTATACTGCAAGAGCTTAAATTTTGCATCAGTGAACTATATTTCTTCATAACTGTAAGACAACCGTAGTCGGGCCATGGATAAGAATGATACTTGACAGTATAATATCAGGAATGATGTCACTGCACTAGATCTCTGGGTCAGGAGATTCTGCATAGTTCAAATAAAGCGACATTGTAACACTACAATACATTGTATAACTCTGAAATTTGGCATACTCATGCATTTTAACCAGCAAAATTTCTGATTGCAAAGTACCCAATTAGGCATCTAAAATACTGTTATATATTTTAAAATTTTGCGCCCCAACAGCTCGGAAACTACTTAATATTTTTGGACGCCGTTAATGGCATTCGAACGGGTATTAGCTAATAAAGTTTTCTCTGAATTTCATTATAAAAATCGCTAGAAAATTCAATTTTTTTAAATCTTCAGAAACTAATTTCCTCATAATTTCCATGAAAGGTGTAGCTATTCATATCCAGCTATCATTTGTCCAGATGGCGAAGTTGACCTCTGATCTAATTTCGTTATTTGCCTATAACTGACAAAGTATTAGGGATTTTTTGATAGAGGTTTTTCTTGAATGCCCAATTTAGTACCTGGGTGAATTACATGAAAACTCGACAGTAATTAACAAATATATGACGAAATTAAACAGAATTTTTTCTGTTGTCATTCTTAAATTTTTTAAAATATTTTTATGGGCATTTTCTTTTAGGATGATGGAAAAAACCGGAATTCCGGAAATGTTGTTTGGCCTAAAACTTTATCACAATCTACCTTCATGCCTCTATAATATGTGTACCAACCTAAAATTTCCTACATTTGCTCTAAGTTTAGTGCCAGAGTTGCGTACATAAAGCCCGCTACTCACTGGTCGTTGATTGACGCTGCGCCGAGATTTAGTATTTTGGGCGAATTAATCAAGTACGCTTTGAGTTCGGCGAACCATTCGTCCGAATGAAATCTTTTTACTTCCCTCGTAAAAGAGAAGTATTGTAATCGTGAAAAAATTATACTCCGAGATTTTTTTAGGATCTTTACACTTTAGAGTTCCTGGATGCCGAAAAACATGATTCCGTGCGTCGCACAGTGGACGATTTGATCAATTTAGCGAGAATTTATTATTTTGATGGAAATCAAAGTATTTTCAGAATGTCTTAGAACATACTTAACTAGACGCACTAGGAAAAATAAAAGAAAGATCAAACACCTACCTTTAGGCTTGGTTTAGCTGTCGCCAGTAGTTGTTATACAGACTAACCTAATTGAATCATTTATCTGAAAAATAACACAACCTAACGTAATTTAACCTAATATAACGTGAACTAACCTAACCTAATCTAACGTAACGTAACCTAATCTAAGTTATCCTAACCTAACCTAATTGAAGCATTAATTTGAAAAACAACGGAGGTCCAAAAATAAAGCTTAATATTTTTACAACACATTTTTTACAAATTGGTGATTTTTCTAAAATTATCAGTATTTCTTGCTTAAATTTTATGTAGACAACAGGAATTTTTGCACAGTAAAATATGCTGGAGGTTTGAAGAAAGTAATTTGCTTACTAAAATGTTATAAAAATTAAATTTTATCAGAAATAGACATACGTTGTTTTCTCAAATAAACGGTTTCCATTTTTAGCTATTTATTAATTTACGAATGTCTTTCACCTATTTCTTATTTTGAAATTGTTTTCATTATTACACTACCTAGTACAATAGTGCTAATTGTCTTTCACTTACTTTTTAAAGTCACTATTTACGTTATTTATTCTATGTCCACTTCACATTTCAGCAGAGACAGCACTTCTTCTGACATTGCTCCTTTATTCGTCTTGTAAGGCAAGGGTCTTAAAGACGATATTATTGGATCTGAAGAAACCCACATGTAGTTGAATATATCTATATTTGTATTTCTCCGAGAAGATTTTCTTGTATGGTGCTCACGTATATTGCGGTAGTCTTTATTGCGAGCTTCTTGCGCCTCTTCCGATAAGTGTCCAATTGGCAAAATTAAATGGTCTATTACATCAGCCCCATGAATAAGAATTTTATGCACACTGGCAGGCATTTTATACCAGTTGTAAAGATCTATATAAAGTTTCGCGGTATCCATAGAATACCTTTTGAATGTTTCTTTTTTTATCTTAAATCCACTCGATAATGCTTGAAGAATGTTCCCAAAACGACATATAAGTTCTTTATTTACACCTGTAATTTCTGCTGTTTTCTGGTAATTTGCAAAGAAGCGTCTTGCCGTATTACCATCATTACTTGATCCACTGCCCTGCTTAGGTTGATCTACGATAAGACCTGTTTCTTGTCTGAATTTTTCAATGATCATTTTCTTCCTTGCAGCCACTTGCAGTTTTCCTTCTTTATCCCGAACTTGCCATTTTTGTACATCTAAACGGTAAGCTATATGCAAAAGGCACTCGAAAAATCGTATATAAGCATGTAAAATTGAGAGACCAAAATTGTAAAACTCTGGTTTTGGTTTGAACTTTTTGACTGCTTCGAGATCATTCATATTTTTTGGGGAGGCTCCACATATGTAACATACCTGTGAAGAAGTATCTGTCAGGAAGTTACAAATCTTTCCATCAATCATTGTCATTACAAGGTTGTGTGTAACGTGAAAAGTGTGATTGTCCAGAGATACTTTTGTAGGTTGAAGTGCCTTAATTTCAGCCTCCATGCGGCAAATTTCTGCTTTGGTGACTTCTTTAGTTTCTTTTATGTATTCAAAACGGATCGGACGGCAATATCGAGTAGAGGAAACACGTGGATTATGCCATAAGATAGTTTTGTCAATGTGTACCTGGCCTGAAAGTTGAATAGGTACAATTGAAGTTAGAAACAAGTTTTGATCAGAAACCGTTTGGTCGCAGAATTTTTGTTTGTATTGTTGTTGACCGGAACTTCCGTCGAAACCCCACTTATGTATAAACACTAAGTTTGAAACATTTTTATCTGCCAACTGTAGAAAAGCCTCTTGTTGTACTTGTGCCAATCTTGTGGTAGTAGAATCTAACAAAGTTTGCAGTTTTATTTCCGCAGACTTCTCTGTAAACGATGTTGAATCGTCCGAAGGTAAACACTTCTTTTTAGCGTCTAGAAGTAGATCATAGCAAGGTAGAACACATATACCTTTTTCCCTCAAACGATTTCTTAGAGTCTGATATCCGTTTTTCGATAGTCCTACATCTATAGAAAGAGCCAAAGCTTCTTCTGCAGAAAACGTTTCTATTTTTGTCCCGAAACTAGCATACGCTTTTTTAAACTTTGAAGCTCGTTTTGGAGAAGTAAGTACTGCTTGTTCAACAACTTGCGCCGCATCCCTTTTGCCGCAGATATTTAGGCTGGTTTTTGCAGCAAATGCTAACTCTTCTGGGCTGCGACTATCAATCAGATCTTTAATTTTTTTTTGTTGAGCCTTTTTTCCACTTTCATTAAAAGACTTGGTAGGCCTACCAACTAAGGATTTTTTCGTATCATTTAATAAAACATTTATGCATCCATTAACCCACGTAGTACAATTTTTTAATAACACATCGTAAGTTCGATGACACTTTATCCACCTCTTTCTTAACTCCCCAAGAAAGTTTATTGCCGTACACTTTAATAATTTTTCGGTATTTTTGTCGCAATTCACTAAATATAATTTGTCCTTTAATTTATTAATAACTATGGTTCTGCTTTCTGGCGACTGAAAACGCAAAGGACCTTTATTACGCAGCGCTTCAATAAGAACTTTACGTGGTACAGTTGAGGTGGAGCCCGCTGAAAAAAAAAAACATTTTTTTAAGCTAGGCAACTTTCGGCAAAATTTTACTTTAAAACCATAAAATATATAAACGGTTTTATATTGTCGCATATAAATAATTGCGCTATGTTGAACTTTTATGACATATATTCTCCAACGAAAATATTCTTGCTATCAGATCATTTAAAAAATACACCATTTTCAATGCTTTATAATACATTTACTAGAACAGAATAATTTAAAAATGTGCTCTATATTTTAAGTACATACCTAGGTCTTCCATATCCAGTATTAGTATAACCATTAATTTCTTTCACAATAACACAAATTACCTGTTAGTAGACGGATGGTGTCATGCACTATTCGTTCCAGAAACTCGTTAAAACAATCAACATTTGAACTTGCGTAATCGAGTTCTTTTATATGAGAAAACAAATGCGCGTGCTTGATTAAGTGAGAAGACAAGTTGGCTGTGCAATAGCAGTGGCGTTACATTGTTTGAAGGTATTTGATATTTTGAATATTTTCCCGCTAATTGGGTCAAATCGTCTACTGTGCGTCGGTCTGTCTGTTTGTCAGGGTATCTGTTCCCAGTATAGGTAAGAAACTACTTATCCGATTGACTTTAAATTTTGGTCAAGAATTGAGGGTCATATGAGGATGACCTGGTAAAACTCAGCCTGAAAAAACTGCTTGATGGATTGAATTCAAATTGTGTGTCATAGTTAATTGTGGTATGGAGATTAACTAGTAAAATTGTAGTATTAATTCAAGGTGACGGAACAACATGGCAGCCAAATACAATTTCGAATTCGTGTCAGAAATCATTCTGTCAGGTTTTACATATCTTCACGTTTTGGTGTCCTTAGATGCCAAAAAAATATATTTTATTAATTCCGTCGGTCCGTCTGTCGGCAAACTGACAGATAGCCAGTCACTATCTGTCAGTTTGCGGCATTGTTTAAAATTCGCTTAGCAGATTGACTTCATACTTCAAAAACTAATTTGGTAATATTTAAAATGGCGGCTAAATGAAATTTTTAAAAAATGAACGTAAAAAAATCTTATTCAATTGACTTGAAAAATTAAATGTCATATAGAGATAAACTGGAACGAATCTGTTTTTATGTAAATGAATTTAGTTAACTTTCACCAAGTTATTCAAAATAATTTACTGGCTGGACATTAACTGTAAATTAATGAACATTTTAAATTTTTTTGCTGATTCGAATGAAAATGTCGATTTTGAAATTCAACAATTAATTTCGAATAAAGGGTTTAAAAAAGAAACATTTTTCAAAGATTGATTTTCTGGAAATTTTTTGAAACATTCTGTAGACTTCGCAACCCAAGCTATGTCAATCGAAACACTATAAAAAAAATACGCATTCATTGTCCCCTACAAGCTTTCTAGACTCAATAGTTCCTTTGTATATCGCAAACATGAACACTGAATTTCAATTTGTATTCAGACCGTAAATTTCGTCTTTAAAATTTTTTAAATTACAGTCAATATATCTCTATATAATTCATTTTTTTAAAGCTCTTTTGGAAAAAAAAGGTTGAAAAATGCCGCCATTTTGTTTTGTTATCTTATATTCATACCCAAATGTTACCACTGAATTCCTATATAACACTTAATTCTTGTGCTAAATTTGGATAATTCGTTTTTTCAGTAATAATTTTTTAACGTTCCACTAGGCCGTCATCTTATTCCGGCATATTGGATTGTTATCAAAATATTACCAGGCCATCCCCATTTGACCCTTAATATTTGACCAAAATTTGAAGTGATTCTGATAAGTAGTTTTTAAGCTATGCCGTGAACTAACAGACAAACCGGCAGAATTCATAACAGTTGATTCCAACTATTTTTTTAACACTTCTCTGGGCCGCCATTTTGTTTTGCCATATTGAATTTTCACGAAAATGTTACCAGGTCATCCCCATATGACCCTTAATTTTTGACCAAAATTTGAAGTCAATCGTTTAAGTAGTTTTTAAGTTATGCAGCGTACTCGCAGCCAAACAGACAGACAAACCGACAGACCGACCGACGGAACTAAAAAAACATACTTTTTGGCATCTAGGGACGCTAAAACGTGAAGATATGGGAAACGTGAGAGGGTGATTTTTTCCCGATTACAAATATTTATTTAGCTGCCATTTTGTTCCGCCATCTTGAATTAGTACCTCATTTTCACAACTTCATCTGTATACCACAATTATTTTTGACACACAGTTGGAAATCAGTCCATTAAGTAGTTTTTAAGGCTGAATTGTGAAATATTTTTCTCCATTTTGTTGCGCCATCTTGAATTCGTACCAAAATTTGAGATAATAGGAAGTAGTCTTTTAGTAATAATCTTTTTAATATTTCACTAGACCGCCATTTTAGTTTTTCCAATCTTAATAATGTAAAGAAACCCAATGTTTGAATATTTCAGTAAAGTAGAAAAAATGTAGGTATATTTATATAAAAAATTTATAATTCAAAATGATGTTGCCAACAGATGGAATCAGTAAATGAAGATATACGGACAATAGTAGGTGTATCAAAATAAATATCACATATCTCTTGTTCTTTCAACATCAACAGAAAGACCACACATCACTAGAGTTACTTAAACAAACATCCACAGAACAATAATTATTTGACATTTCGAAAGATATACAAATGGAATAAGATATATTAAACACAAAATAAGAACACACTCTATAATGCTGCCGAACTCATGCAAGCAACGTGTTGGGCATTCTAGCGTCAGACGTTATAATTCAATAGGTAGAAAACGATCTATGGCCAAGTAAAGCACCCTTAGGTATTCTGTAAACTTTGCTATTTTGAACCAAACTTTTATTACTTTGATGCGTATTTACTTTCTTAACCAGGACCGTTATTAGTGGTCTGCACGTTGTGCTTGCACAAAGGCGGCTATGGTTCATAATACTACTTGTGAACCAACTATTTTTGTTCTTTGGTCAATTAACTATACATTTTAAAAGTGGAGTAGATTTTAAAAGTAAATTTATTTATTAAACAAATATCTTCTTGTTCAATTTTTCGCCTGAAAGATCAATCTATAATCTTTTTTGAGAAAATGTACAGGGATAAATATTATATTGTGCCTGATGAATCACCAATAACATCAAGTTCCTCAAGCGATCATAACTATGACATCAATTATACATCACTATTTGAAAAAAAGTGATTCCGAAAATTGGAGAAATGAAATAATAGAATATTTGCAATTAAAGCGCTCCTAGGGTACAGATATTTTAGAATGGTGGAAAGCACACGATAAACAATTTCCAAATTTAGCCAAAATGCCAAAAGATCTTTTGTCTATACAGGCAACCTCTGTAGCAGTAGAGCGTTTATTTTCACAAGCAGGGTTAATTAATACAAAATTAAGAAGCATGTTAAATGAAACTTCAAACAAATGCTTATTATGTATTCATTCATGGTATAAAAGTAACTTGAAAAATGAAATTATAAAATATTAGTTTAAATTTTCTGTAATATTTTCAAATTTATTATATAGGTTGAAATAAAATCTAAAAATTTGCTTGTAATGTATGTTTAGAAATTTAAATTTTTACTTTGTTATTAGAACAGTTCGTTATTTTTTAAGCGTAATAGTTGAATTAGCTTTATTGATCATCTATTTAAAATCCTAAGCCAAATTCTACTTTGTGTTTTGTTTGTCGAAAATCTTGTCCGTATGTATATGTATTATTTTTATTATACACATATAGTTAAAAATTTTATATCGTCCATTATTTTCAAATACAAACAAAATTAATACAAAAATAATGTTCTATAAAGCACGTACCTTCTTTAATTAGCAACGAAGCGATTAAAGAAGAAAATGTTAAGAAAAATTTTCACTGTTTTTTTTTAACAATTTTTTGTTTATTTTAAATCGGAAAATTTTTAAGCAAAAATCACCACTATTACTTCGTCTGTTGGAGACTTTACCATGTCTATACTATATAAGAATATGATTTTGCAATGTTTTTAGTTGTTACAGTCTATTAGTTATTAATTATTAAACCAAAAAACTAAAAATTTTTGGATTTTAGATACTTTCAATAACTAAACATAAAAACCGATTATAAATTTATAAAGATCTCAATATCAAAATCCTAAATAGTATAGTTGTGATAAAGTGTCTCTCTTTGAGAACAGGGTAGCAATATAATATAATTTACGAACATTAGTTATTTTGCTACTTCACTTTGAGATCGAGACCGAGAGTCTCAATAGGTAAGTCTCGGTATCGGTCTCGGTCTCGAACACCAAGTCTCGGTCTCGAAATAATTTTTTCAAGTCTCGGTCTCGTTTCGAGACTAGTCTCGTGGTCTCGCGAACCCCTAGCCGCGAACAGGCAGACAGACAGGCCGACGTAATTGAGAAAACATGTTTTTCTGCATCTAGGAACCCTGAAGGAGATTTTTTTACGATTACAGTACTTCCCTTTTACGAAGAACGTAAAAACAAACTTTTGATATAAGCGGCGAGATTTACTATGACTATTCTTTTTTCGCTAGTATTAACCTGGTTAAAATTGTTCCTAATTTGAGCAAATCGGCTTTTTTGCTTTTTTTGTCGGAATCATATTATTTAATTGGGTGCCAAATTTTTTGCAAGTGGTCATATCTATGGTGCCCTTCAATGTGCTGCAATTTTACCTTTAGCCTATAGCCATGGTCAAAACAGGAAACTAAATTTGATTTTTATAAAATCGGTACATTCTTACAGAAATAGAAATGATCTCTTATTGAATAAAATATTAAAATGCAAATCCTCTCCAAAATTCTGACAAAATATGCAGTGGATTAGATATGCATTATTCTATTATAGATACACAGCTAATATCGTAAAATATTTCATTTATTTTATCTGGCAAATGGCCGTCCGTTTGCCATTGGGCTTCGGATTAGTAGTTGTTCGATAAATTTAAATTATAATTGATTGAACTATAATGAAACGTTTAGTATCATTATGCTAATAGGCAGCTCCAAAATTTGTGATGTGTGTCATATACATTTCGCACATAAAATATGGAATGTGTAAAAAACAACGTCAGTTTCAACTGGCTATATTTTGGTTGTAAATAATCCGATCAAGATGAATTTTTTTTGCGATTAGGTCATTTCTTTATCTTTTTATATGTTGGTTTGATGCATTTGGGCAAGGGGGGGAAAATTACTTTTAAACTGTTTTAATCCAAACCAACTTTACAAGTTTATTACATGAAGTATTACATATAACAATAAAAAATAATAATAATAAGGTTGTAATAAATGTAAAAACTCCTATGTTATAATTCAATATAATATAAAACTAGGTTGTACGGAAGCGCAGAAGGGCCAAAATTTTTTTTATTTTTCAATTCTGAGTTTAAAGTGTCTCGCAAACATGACAGATCTCCCCCTCTGTTTCAGGGTGATTCAAGTTGAGTGTCCTATTAGACATATCTGGAGAACCAACGAATAGGATATTTTGAGAATTTGGCTTTGGCCATAGATGAACATAATATACTCTCGTTATAAAATATTTTAAATTGCGCGGTGTTGCCGCTTCTCCCTCAAACCGGAGGCATCATCCGTTTTTTTAAATGAAATTCCCTATATTTTGTTAAATTTTTATATTTTTCTAAAAAATCCAAGCACTTATTGAGTTACTTTTCTCATGCCTAAATTTAACTGTTTTCGAGAAAATGGCGCTTGAACAATGACAATTTTGACCCTTTGAAGCTCGGTAAATCTCAAACGAGTTTACTTGCAACGAAATGGATTTCACTTATCTGTCTTAATTTAATTATCTATCTCCTGACATCAATTTCAGGTTTGGCAGGAGACGTTAAAAATGCATTTCGTTAAATTCTGACTTTAAACTCAGAATTTAGTTAAATTCTGACTTTAAACTCAGAATTTAGTTAAATTCCGACTTTAAACTCAGAATTTAGTTAATTTCTGACTTTAAACTAAGAATTTAGTTAAATTTCGACTTTAAATTCAGAACTTTGTTAGATTCTGACTTTAAACTCAGAATTTTGTTAAATTCTGACTTTAAACTCAGAATTTTGTTAAATTCCGACTTCAAAGTCAGAATTTTGTTAAATTCCGACTTCAAAGTCAGAATTTAAAAATAAAAAAAATTGTGGCCCTTATACGCTTCCATAGTAATTGTAAGCATCCTGATTATGTAAAGTATTAGATTTTTTAAATTTATTATATGATTTTTTTCCATTATTAATAATAGAGTGTATTAAAATGCAAATTTTTAAATTATAAATATTTTGTAGGTTTAAAAATCTCTTAGATTTATGTAGGTTAATAGAAGGTTCCAAATATGTTGGTTTATAAATACATTTTAGAGTTTTATTTTTTATTTGTATAATATGTGAAGAACAAGCAGATCCACAAATTGAAATTAAATATTGGAATTTAGAATATATTAAAGAATAGTATTTGTTTTTTTAAGAATTTTAATGGATTGAAATATCTTGTTTTGTATAATACTCCTATTAATGGAGTTATAGCGGTTCTTATACTAACTTTCTAATACTAACCTAAACTAAACTATACTCTGAATATGTTAAGTTTTGATCTATAATAAATACTAAAAATTTTGTTGTGTTTGAATATTTAATTATGTTATTGTTTATTACTAGTGGTAGTACTTGCTGTACCAAAAACCCCGCCATCTGGTTGATGGTAAGAAAAATATGACATTTTTCCGAAAATTACTTTTGTTTTCAATTACGGGTAAAAAAACACGCCTTTCCTTTGAAATGTTTGCCACAGTCTTAGAAAGTTTGCTTTAATGAAAACTATCGCGAATTTTGCAAAATTTTACAGGGTGATTCAAAATTTTAATAAACTTAATACCGCCATTGAAAATATGATTTTTAAAAAAGATTGTTATTAGAGTTATGGTGTATTTAATTTAAATTTTCTTAAACTTAATGTCCATTACGTTGACAATAATTCAGGGTATCCCTAAAATACAGGGTCCCCAACGGGATTTTGACAAATTTTACCCGTTCCTAGCTTTTTTATTAAACGGTTTGGTACAAAGTGTTCAATATAAAAGATTAATAATAATTTTTTTATTTAAAAAAAAACTTTTTCCTTATTTCTTCATTCTTATAACTTTTTTAATTTTCAAGTAATATCAATTTAAAATGGTTTAAGAAATTTGAAATGTGCAAAGCAAATGGCCTGCAATTCCTAAAACTGCTATATGTCGAATTTCACTCTGATTGTAAAATTTTAGCCCTACGCCATATTAACGGCGTCATTTTGTATTTTTAGTTTTGAACTTATAGTTCTATCAATGAGTATAAAATTTTACACACAAAGGTAATTAAGTTAAATTGAATAGAAAAGCCTATATAACAAACGTTTTTTATAGCAACTTAAAGGTTTTTGTCAAAAGGTAAAAAAACGTTTGGGTAAATATGACTATAGTTTATAAAAATTGTATCAGCGTCAATGCCAATTCTTTCTGAAAATTAGCTTAACTTATATTGATGAGGATCTTTTAAAAAAATGCAAAAACTTTGTTATGTTACTGATTCAAAAATTGTGTAACACCCTGTAATACAGCTGTTGTTTTTTGATTAACGCAATCTTAACTCAGATAAAATTATGTCAAAATTATTAATTTTAAATAATAAGAGAATAGTTAAAAATAATTTCCTTTGGGAAGTTCAGAAATTATTAAATTTACCCCGTATATAAAAACAAATGAATGAATTAAAAACCCACCAAATTGGTTTTAGATAATGGTTCGTAGAATAACATAACATGGCGAAAATTATACAAAACTAAAAATTGCAGGAACTCGGAATTTACGAACTTTTATAAAATTTGCACGATATTGTATAACACCCTATATATTCTGCGAAAGACAATTTTGATGAACCGAGGCAGAGTTGAGCAATTCTAGATGGATAGAGCCTTTAAACATCGAAAACCGCATCCCTGTAACTTTTTAGTTTTCGAAAAATTCCGCTTCAAATTTGGGTACAAATTTTGAGATGTGCAACGCAAATGCCCAGCAGTTTACAATAAATTAAAATAAACATACTCAACGCATATTTTAACCATAACACCTTTAAATTGGCATTTATTGATATTCTGTCAAATATTAGCCATTCTGGTTATATTTCTGGTACTAAACATAAGAAATATTCGGCTTTTAGTTTTTTATTTTTAATTTGCTGAGGACAGGGGTAGACTTTCCCCCGAAACATCCAGAAAACATATATCTTTCAGTGTCGTTTCTCGGATACATTCATAGTGAACCCGGAACTTAAGACTGCCTATTAAACTTATCAAGTGATTGTTTTGTTTTAATATTGTAATTGTGGCGAAAAAAACAAAAAATATAGTTTTAAATCATGAATCAGCCACTAAAATTTTGTAATTAATCTTTTAATAGCCATAAAACACTTGAAACCCAATCTTATTTGAAAATAATAATTATTGTCATCAACTTTATTTGTATTTGCATTGTTTGCGTTGCTAGGCGGTTGCTATGGCTTTTTGACGTGGCGCCGGTCAACGCCACCTTTGTTAAAACATACCCGTGCACAAGTCATGCACTGGCTGTACCAAGCAGTCATAAGACCCAGGATATCAAACGGCTCAATAGTATGGTGGCCCTCGGTGGAGAGGAAAACCATTCGTTGAAGTCTTGCAAAAGTCCAGAGACTGGCTAGCCTAGCGATAACTGGAGCAATGAGGACGACGCCGTCAGCAGCATTGGATGTCTTGCAAGGGCTGCCATCATTGTCGACGTTCATTAAGAAAGAGGCTATGGCAGCGCACTTGCGAATGGGAGGCGCAGGAGCTTGGCATACCAAAGGTGAGGTTGTGCGTCATGCAAGGATCTCCCACATTGTGGAAAGAGAGATCCCTTTATCTACCTACAGAGTAGCGCGACCCTCAGGCAGACTAAGATGACATAAGGGTTATAGTATCTCAATCCTCGAAAGAGAGGACTGGGAGAGAAACAGGCTGGAGTTCTCCAGAGAGGCAATTGTTTGCTATACGGATGGTTCACGTATGACACAGTTGCAATCCTCTGGTGCTGGAGTTTATATTGAGGCTACACAAACCGGGTCCAGCTTCCCTTTGGGGAAGTTTTCAACGGTGTTTCAGGCTGAGGTATATGCCATTCTAATGGCAATAACGATGAAGGAAGTCATAGAGGGGGTAGAGGAAGAGATTGTCATATGCTCAGACAGTCAAGCAGCACTTAAGGCGCTCGACTCACCCATGGCGGGATCAGTTTTAGTTCAGGAATGCGGTGACAGGCTAGAGCAGTTGGCGCGACGTAAAAGAGTGAAGTTGGTTTGGGTGCCAGGACACTGTGGGATTGAGGGCAACGAGAGGGCAGATGAGTTTGCTAGACTCGGCGCCACCAGCCCGTATGTGGGACCAGATCCAGCTTTAGGCATCACTAGGCAACAGATAAGGACAGCACTCGACGAATGGGCACAACATGAACTTCAACTTCAAGTGTCAAAAAGAGGAGGAAACTCCGCTTCACTTTTTGTGCAGATGTGAAGTGCGAGCGAGACTGCGACGAGATATTTTCGGCACTACGGTCTTGCATAGGGACGAAGTTAAGGATCTTGCGTGGAAGGATATGTAGACTTACATAGTAAGGACAGGCAGATTCAAGGATGTACACGTGATGGCGGGTGGTGGTTGAGGGAGGAGCTGGGGTAGACTGAAAGGGCCTTATAGGCCTACCAGTCAGGTCTCTAGACCTCCCCCTAACTACTACTACTACTACCCGTGCACAATGGAAACTTTGTAGTTGAATTACCATGGTGGCTGAAGTACAATGAAAATATGTATAAAACAGTGCACTACGTTTCGACAGTCGTAGAAAAAAAATTATCGCCCCTGTTTTTCTAAATATTGTATTCATTTTTTCGACTTCTGTCAAATTAAGGGGTAAATCTTCACATCTTTCTCGTTACGAACATTTGTAATATACTATTTCACAAATAAATGACTAGTTATGTCCAGCAGTTTATTGTTTTGCCACAGAAAGTGTGTATTAGAGACAGATAAAAAATATTTTTCCAATGGTTCACCCATAATGTGAGTCATATATATAACCAGGGATATGTGAAGACAAAAGACTTTTTTCTCACAAGAATTTATTTCGGTTTACCGGTTTCGGGTGCTTTGTATTTGCTCCCCTTCTTCAGAACCACTACAAAAATTAATTGAAAATCAAATCTACCAAACCTAAGTAAACTCGTCAATCCTACTTCTAAAAAACAAAAAAACAATATTTGAAATTGTCTCAGTCAGTAGTTGCACAATTATTGGACGTGGAAACGGAATCGATAATCCAAAGATTGGATCAGGGAGATAAGTTTGAAGCCCGGCAAAGTTGTAAAGCAATTGTTAAAAAAGAATTAGACTACTTAAATTTTGAATTACAAACTCAAAATAATTTTAACTTACTCTCGGAGGGCAAACTGGTAAAGGAAATTCAAAATAAAATTAAAGAAAACAATTTAATCTGTACAAAAGCGGATAATGGAAATAGTATAGTCATAATTTCAGATCATGATTACAATGAAAAGGTTTTAAAGTTCATTTCAGAAAACAATTTCAAAATCATTAACCAAAATTACCATCCTTTATAAATAAAGTTAAAGAGACAATCAAACATTCCAAGTCAGTTTTAAACCAAAGAGATATAAAAATTTTACTCCCAGATTTTAAAACCATTCTCTGTCTATATGACCTGTGGTGTCCTTCTACAACTCCCCCCCACATATAATTTAGCTAAATGGCTGAATAATTTCATAAAAATAAATTTAAATATTAAATTTCAACACACCTTAAAAAATAGCTTGGAACTCGCCAATAGAATAAAAAATATAGATATACCTTCGAACAGTATTTTGGTCTCACTTGATGTATCTAATCCTTTTACAAATATACCTATCAATGATACATTAAATATTTTTAAAAACAAGTTAAATAATAGCAATTTATCTGACCAACAAACAGTAGATGTTTTTAACTTGTGCCGCGTTTGTTTACAACAAAACTTTTTTAACTTTAGAAACACTACATACTGTCAAGACGAGGGATTAGCAATGGGATCTCCACTCTCCTCCTTCCTAGCAGATCTATTTATGAATAATTTTGAAACACTTCACATTTTAAATGACACAACATATTCTAAACACATTGTATATTACCCAAGATACGTAGATGATATAATTTGTTTATGGAGAGGGAGTCTTGACGAACTAAATCAATTTATTCATAAAATTAATTTGATTCACGACAAAATTCAATTTTTTTTTGGATTTGAGTATAACAAATATAAACAACAAACACACTTTTAACATTTATAGAAAAAAGGCTCATACAGGGGTTGTTATAGACGATTGATCCAATCATCCTGCGTCACATAAATTAGCAGCATTTCATAGACGTTGAGAGAGCTATAGAAATTCCTCTTGACGAACAATCATTTAAAAAAGAGATAAAGATTATCAAACAAATAGCCACCGCTCACCATTACAACGAGTCACTTGTTGATAAAATTATACAGAGAAAGAGAAATCAAAAACTTATTACAAACTTATTACAACTCTATTACATTCAATGGCCTAGTAGCGTACCGTATACAAAACCTTTTTAAAAAACAGATTATTACAGTAGCCTTTAAAATTAACAATACCATAGGTAATAAATAATAAAGATATTTTACTAAAATCTGGTATTTATAAAATTGTTTGCGACTGCCAGGCAACATAATAATATGTGGGTAGAACTTTAAAGATTTTAAAACCAGAAAAAACGAACACCTGAGATATATAAGAAATAATTCCGAGGATTCTCTTTTTGCAAAACATATCTTGGAAACGATTCATCTTTTGATATCGACAAGAATTTTTAAATATTACACATCCAAAAAACCATCTCTTAAATAATCTAGAAATCCTCGAAATTCTAAGGCATAACAAAAGAGAACAACTAAGCCTTAATCCGGAACAAAACTTGACGGAAATTTCCTTTTCTCCTTGTTCTTCTAAAAAATGTTAGTCCAGAATATCACAATTGTTTTATATAAGTTTGCGCTTTTTTTTCTCGTGTTTGGGAAGTGTCTTTAATAGTTACATACTTTTACTAGCATTGTAGCAACATCTACCGAGAATCATTTATATTTTTGGAACACCGTAAGAAAGAACTGTAATATAAAAATAGCATACTATAGTCAAAAGCAGTGTTATCGTGCGGATCATACGATTTATCAACGACAACGACTTTTTAAGTTTGTTTTTCTTTTATTACTTGTAATCATATCCTCCACATAAAATCCAGAAGATGAATTAGATAGACCTATGATATTTTCATATGAAAAAAGAGGATAAACCTATAAATACCAGCAGTTGCAAAAATCTTTGAGCGATGTCACATTAAAGTCAGATTAACAAGTCAGTGACAAAATGAGTAATAGAAAACAATTTTCGTTTTTTTTGCATCCACAAGCGAAAAAAATGGTATTAAATGTATAATATTACGAAAATGAAAGTTCACCGGCCAATATCCAGGAGACAGTAGCAAAAACTATGGGAATCGGTATAAGGACTGTGCAGAAATTTGTGCATGAAAAGAAGCATAATTTACTACCGAAGAAGATTAAAAAATGTACACGAAAAAAGCCAAAGACAGAAGACTTAAGTGACAATGTAAAAATGGATGTTCGTAATGCAATTTACGATTTATACACATCAAAAACTAATATAACCCTTCAAGTTTTAAAAGAAGCTTTAAAAAATCAAGACATATTTGAAATTGGATTAAAATCGTTGTCAAAATTAATAAAAGTGTTGGGTTTTCGATATAAAAAGGACTGTAATCGAAGATTTTTATGCGAGTTGCCACATATAGGAAGTCAGCGTATCCAGTTTTTAAAGAAATACACGGAAAATGTAATTCAAAATTTAGAAAAGTAGTATTTTTAGACGAGACTTGGATATTTTCTAATGGAAGTGGTTGGAAATCTTGGCAGGACGAGTCTGTAAAAAGTGTCAAGAGAAAAAAGGGATGTGGGACGGGAAAATGAACCGTTGTTCATCATTTTGCAAGTTTACTGTTTCCTTTAACATTCAAAAGTATGGACTACCATGGAACTGTGAACTGTTTGAAACGTGGTTAAAAGAACAACTGATTTCAAATTTAGATGCTCCATCTTTAATCATTCTGGACAATGCATTTTATCATTCAAGAATCTTAAATAAACAACCTACTTCATCTTGGAAGAAAAGTGTTATTTATGACTGGCTAATAAAACAAAACAAAATCCTTTACCCAATATGCTGAAACTAGAACTTCTTTTAATGGCAAAATCTATTAAAAAACCAACAATTTATGCCGTAGATGAAATATTACGGGAAAATGGACATGAGGTTTTACGACTGCCGCCATACCATTGCCAGTTTAACGCAATAGAATTAATATGTGCTGCGGCAAAATCGTATTACGAAAAACACGTGAACGATGGTCTTACATCAGATGAAGTGCAAATTGTTTGGCAAGATTCATTAAATTATATTACGCCGGAGTACTATTAATATGGGATTGGTGGAATCGAGAACGAGTTCTAGATGAGGACTTTTTAAGTGATGATATTTTTTAGTCTATAATATTTAAAAGTTTCTGAAGGATTATATTAGTTTTTGACGTGTATAAATCATAAATTGCATTATGAATATCCATTTTTTGCATTCTAACTTAAGTCTTTTACCTTTGGATTTGTTCGTGTACATTTCTTAATCTTCTTCGGAAGTAAATTATGTTTTTTTTTTCATGCACAAGTTTCTCTACATTCCTTATACCGATTCTCAGAGCTTTTGCCACTGTCTCCTGGATATTAGCCAGTGAATTAAAATTTTTTTTATTAGATTTGACATCATTTTTTTGCTTACCTTTTTAGTCCATTTGTAATTTTGTAGGCAATAAATAAATAATTATAGAATACTTGTTCCAAGTTTAAAGCGTGTTTAAAATAAGTAAATTTTTTTATTAATTATAAGACAAAATTTGATATATAAAAATCGGTAATATATATATATATATATATATATATATATATATATATATATATATATATATATATATATATATATATGATAGTGTGTTTTCATTCCACGTACACCAACGTCATAACAAGAAAATGATCCTTGTTTGGAACATGGTTTGCAACACAGCAGACACAATGATCCAGTTTAGTCAAACGATATATATATATATATATATATATATATATATATATATATATATATATATATATATAGCCTGTATTTTTCGCATGCATGGCACTTAATTTTAGACTGAAATATGAAGAAATTGGATGAGTAGTTTTTTAGCTATACCGCGCGAACAGACTGACTGACGGACAGACATACCTACAGACAGATGGAATTGAGAAAACATGTTTTCCGGCATCTAGGGACCCTTAAACGTAAAGATCTGAAAAAATCTCACGAGGGAAGAAATAACTAAATATCTTGTGTGTTTTTTAACAAAAGTGTATAATATTTTTGCAAAATAAATTTTTTTTATAACGATATAAAAAAAACAAGTTTTCTTGGCACAGGGGTGGCCCGCATTTAAATAAATGACACTGTATAAGTCGTTAGATTTTTAGGTCAAGCGGGGCTCATAATTTTTGGTGATTGATAAAAAATCTCACTTTCATTAAGTGGCTGTATAAACAGAACATATCATGATTGTTCCACTGATTCGAACCACCTTCCGACTTTATTAAGGCGCTTGCCATTTTGTGTATTTTTGTTTTTGCCAACCAAAAAATTTTAACCAAATACATATTTAGCGATTTTTCTTATTTAGTCCGTAGGCATTTAATATATAAAATAATATTAAGTGACTATCTTAATAATATTGCTTAATATAATAAAAAAAAACTATTTTCCTTCTCCCTGTATATTTGTAAATAGCCCATAGAGATTTAATAGCTCGATAAAAGAATCACACAACATTTGGGTATTTACTGTGTTTTCTGATTTGATTCATAATGTCGCACTATGGTCTGAATGATCATAATTTGCGCCAAAAATATTTTGTCATAAGAAAAATTCTTACAAAATCTCTTAATTGATTAAAACAAATTATACCGACGCAAAATAATAAAAACCATTATTTTTAGTTCTTTTTTCGAAAGAAGATAATAGTTTATTTTATGTTTTATAATAGTTTACAATAAAAATTGGAACAATAAATTTTAACTAATACTAAAGACAAAATTTTATTCAAATTAACTTGTTTAATAATTAACAATTTAGTTAAATTATTAATCAACTACTAAATTACTTATCTCCTAATTTTTATTTTAACTGATCATAAAAATAACATTAAATTTATTCGATATAAGAACAATAACAAAAACAATATAGATTTAAAAGTTCATTTCAGTTGATAACTCTAAAGTTTCTAAACCTCTAATATCTAAAATATCTTCCAGATTATCAAGATTAAAATTTGGTTCATTTTGAGAATTTTCCGTGTCTTTAGGAGCTAAATCTAAAGCAGTTTCTAACTCAGGAGCTTTTAGTAACCCAATTACAGCACTTGGAAGATTTTTTATTTTAAAATTTCTTTTTCTAGAACGAAGGCTGGCACTTGAAATAAGAGGATCTGAGGTATCTAGACCTCGGCAAAATACGTCTTCTAAGTTACTTACTCTGCTAGTTTTCCTAGCATGATGTAAACGATCTTGTTTGTAAAGTTTATTTCTTGATTCAGCAGCATCTTCACCAAAGTATCCCACAGGCAATAAACAATTTTCAATTATTTGCTTACTATGCACCAAAACTTTATGGATGGAAGCTGGCATGGGGAACCAAGGATATAAACTTACAAATAATGAACCTGTGTTAAAGCAGTACGTTTCAAATTTTTTAAGATCAAGAGGTAACCGACAAGCCAGAGCAATCAAAATAGTTTGAAATTTCGTTATCAGCTCAAGTGAAACACCCGTAATTTCTGAAAAAATGCCTGGGGTTTCAAAAGCTCTTCTTGCGGTATTACCGTTATTGCTAGAACCATAATTTGGTTTAGGTTTGTCCACGTGCAAACTTAGCTTCTCCCAAAAGTGATTTTGTATCATTTTTTTCCTTTCATTGACAACAAGTTTGTTAGGCTCTCCTCTAATTTGCCATACTTTAATTTCATTTCTGTAGCCGATATGGAGTACACATTCTAAAAACCTTATCCAACAGTGTAATGGACTAATTCCAAATTGTAACGAGTCTTGGTTAGGCGTAAAAATGGCAGATTTAAAATCTTTAACCTTCATGAATGTTGAAGGCGTTGCTCCACATATGGGGCATGCTTGGGATGATCTGGTATTTGTTAGGATACTTAAAATTTTGCCATCGATTACTGTTAAGCACAATTTGCAAGTAATTTCTAGAGTATGGCTTCCAACATTGCATTCCAGTGGACGTAAATTCTTAATCTGTTCGCCCAAATCTGCCTTTTCTTTTAGGACGTGATTTTTTGTTTCTTTTGTGTACTGTATTTTAAGCGGCCTACAAAATCGAGTAGATTGTGGTGTTGGGTTATCCCAAAGGACGTCATTTTTGGAACTCACCAACCGAAGTGGTATTACTGTAGTGGCAAATATGCTAGAGTCATCACAGGATGAGTTGCTAAACTTTTGCTTATAATTAGAATGGCCTGAACTGCCGTCAAACCCATAACTACAAATCATGGTAGCTCTCATATTAGTGCACTTTAAAAACTCAAATAAATTTATAAGAACATCTTCTTGCAGTAAAATTATTCTTGAAATTGTGTGATTTAGCAAATCTGCCAGTGGAACCGATGCAGTTATCTCCGAAATTTGAATTCCATTTGGTCGACATTCTTTTTTTGCCTGCAAAATGTTTTTATAACTTGGGTAAATATCGCAGTTCCTCTCCTTAGCTCCAATTCTGGTGTTTATGTACTGACTTTTTGTAAAATTATTTTCTAACAAATAGGCTAACGCTTCCTGTGGAGTATAAAGCACTGGCTCTTTAAATTTTTCTGGCGAAAGAAAGCGTTTCATTTTTGCCGGTCTGCTAGGGCTTACTGCAGCTTCCCTGAGTACCATAGAAAGATCTTTTTGACCACTATGTCGGGCTGCAATGCTGGCAGCTTTAACCATTAAATTCGGGTTATGTTGATGCTTCTTAGAAAGTTCAAAGGCGTCTCTTTGCTGTGACCTTAACGACTTATTTTCAAACGTCAAGCGCGGGCGACCAATAGATACATTTTCTGCTTTGGTTTTAACCAGAGTATTTGTATTGTTTTGTTGTGTCTTGAAAACTGAAGCCATTAAAAGCCAATCTTTGTATTTTTTTCAAAATGATTTTTATTCCTGTTCACTTTTTTCCATCTTTTGGCTATATTCGAAGACAAAAATTTAACTTGTTCTTCCATAAATTTACTATTTTCTTCTGTGACTTTAAGGTTTTTAATGTTCTCTAATACAAATTTGGTTAAACTGGAAATTTTGAACTTTGCGTTGGTTTCTTTTTGCCAAACATTAAAAAGTTGCTGATTTGAGAAGCGGTACTCGCCTACAAAAAATACAAAAATTTGCCAAGTATGCAACTATATGCAAAAATCTTTGGTGCTACTATAAACTAGACACTTCAAACAATATAACACCAGGAAAAACTTTGTAACACCTGTTTACAGAATTTTGGTAGCTCTAAGAAACATTAAACAACAATAAAAATAATAGTAAAAAGCACCCTCTCTGGTATCTATATGTCTATGGAAATCAAGCGTGCTAAACAAGCATTTTCTTTCTAACAAAATTATTACACTTACCTCCTAAGTTAACATCCATTATAGAATAAATTATTTTCTTTAACTGTTTCTTAAAAAAACTCCGCCAAACTAGAGAAAGAATGTCTTAAACGTACACAAATAAAAACGTTGTTGACAGACGCCAACTTTCAACTATTTAAAAAGCAAAGCCTACTTAATTTTTAGTTGATTCATTATCTCTCGGTGCAATGAAGGGGTTATCAGGTGATATCATACGTGTCTTAAAATGGCTTATTTAATACATTGAAAATTGAGACTTTCGGCGCAAATTCTAGTCATTCAGACCATAGTGTGTCGGTGACCTTTGGACCCGCACGATAAGACCGCATTCGACATTATCAACGTTTTAAAGGATAAATGATTATATTTTCTTGTTTACTCGATAGAGGACATCATTGCTTCCAAAAGTTATTAACAAATAAAAATTTGTATATCGTCAAACGGTCAGGACATTTCTTTCATCACTGGCGAAGTATTTAAAATATCTCCCTGTTGATTGTTTTTTGTTTGTTTGTCTTTTAGTGTATTAATGTTACTTTTACATTGGTTCTGATTTTTCCGATTTTTTTAGTAGTATTGTTATATATTTTATTGTGCAACTTCTGACTGAGAGAAGTGTAAGTATTGTTTTTTGTTTTTTAGAAGTAGGATTGACGAGTGTGGTTAGGTTTGGTAGATTTGATTTTCAATTAATTTTTTTAGCGGTTCTGAAGAAGGACAGCTAATACAAAGCACCCGAAACCGGTAAACGGAAATAAATTCTTGTGAGAAAAAAGTCTTTTTTCTTCACATATCCCTCGTTATAGATAAAAAATAGTTTACGAAGTGTAAAGAATTGACCAATATATTCAGTTTTTTTAACCCACTGGTTTTTATGCCCCATATATACTAAATAAATATAAACTATTATGAATACATGAATATAGCTCTTTTAATAACGAGTAAACTTTTAATTGAAAATCACTGAAAAGTAAATAATCGGGTGATTAAAATATGTCACTTGGGGCATTTTTGTTCATTAACTTTGGAAAATTACTTTTAAAACAAATAATTTACCTATTGCCCCGAAAGTCTCTAGAAATATGCGTTCGATGGTTATTCCTGTCAATATAATTGGACGTTAAATTGCGAATATCGAGGAAAAAAATAGGGAAAAATTCCACGATACAAGAAATATATTTTTTGCACCCTTGATGTTTATCCAATATTTTCCAATACTTTGACTTGATTTAACAATGGTAAATTTGAATATTGTTAAACGCTATATTTCATTATATTGGAATGGGTGTGATGCTACTCTTATTATGTTTCATAATACGTGCGTCGGATCTCAGGCGTTTTTAAAATGTGCCTGATCATTCGCAACTCGGGCGTCCCCAAACTTTGCATATCTAATCATTCTCATTTCGGGCGCAGAAATAATTAGATGTCTAAACTATACAGGGTGTTTCAAAAAACATGTGCCATCTTCGTGGGGAGATTCTTAACCCAAAATAAAACAAAAGTCCCATATCAACAACCGATTTATGGATATATAACCAAGAAGAGATATAGCTATATACACTACGCATGAAAATTAACGCACCACTATAAATTGCACAGTATTTCAATGTGGATTTTCTTGCGAACCGCTGAACGGATTTTGATAATTTTTTTTTAATTGTAGATTTGTTTATCGCTAAAAACGCCGCGATGAGTTTTTATTAAAATTTAGTTTTGAGCATATACAGGGGCCAACAATGAGAATAATTTTTCTCCAGAATATTTGAAACATCCTATAGGTTGTTTCGGCCGTAAAGGATGTTGGTCGGTGCCTTCCTTGCCCATGGCATTGGTTATGATCGTTAGCTTGCTCAAAACGGTGGACAACGCGTGATATTGATGAATGAGAAACTCGCAGTCTCCCAGCTATAGCACGGTAGCTTAATCCTTCCTCGGCCAATGTAATTGCTGCTACGCATTCGTCACGAGATAAATTCCTTGTTTGACGCTCCATAGCCAAAATTTCAACACTTCTCAAAGATAAAATTGACACATAATAAACAAACATGATAGTTTGTCAAACTTGATCATTTCATGGCCTACCCGATTTTAAGATGTTGAATTGTTAAAATAAACTAGTGCGCTTTAATCTTTCACTTTGTATTTCATTTAAAAATAGAGATATTGACATGAAACAAAAACCAAATTGTTAAGAAAACATGGGGCTATAATTTGCATCAAGCGTATACCCGCTGTTACTGCTGAAATGATCCACAGGATGTTTCAAATATTCTGGAGAAAAATTACTCTCATTGTTGGCCCCTGTATATGCTCAAAACTAAAATTTTAATAAAAACTCACATTGTGGCGTTTTTAGCGATAAACAAATCTACATTTAAAAAAAAGTTCATCAAAATCCGTTCAGCGGTTCGCAAGAAAATCCACATTGAAATGCTGTGCAATTTATAGTGGTGCGTTAATTTTGATGCGT
Source organism: Kuschelorhynchus macadamiae (assembly GCA_030620095.1). Lineage (NCBI taxonomy): Eukaryota > Metazoa > Arthropoda > Insecta > Coleoptera > Curculionidae > Kuschelorhynchus > Kuschelorhynchus macadamiae. Next base: position 517,591 of record JAUTXW010004996.1, on the reverse strand, counting down.
AGTGTATATTATATAAGAATCACACATCACATTTGCTAATGTGTTTTTTTTGTGAAACAGTATTGTCAGCAATATAGATTCCTATAAAGAATGTTTTCATATTTAAGTATTTACTAATGAAACACTTTTGCATTTGTAGTTGCATTTCATCAAATAGAAATATTTTATGTTTGTTGTTACGCAAATTATTATCATTAAATTAAATTGAAAGTTTTTCGTTTATGGTAATAATTACTACTCATTTATTTTCAACTCGTAAAAATTTGGTCAAATAGTGACAACGTCGGGCGCATGTTTGTTCGCCGATATATATCACCAAACCCAATATTAATTCATATAAACTCCGTAGAGTGGATTATAGTATTATATGTTGTGCATTGTTTTTTTAAGTACAATTTGCAGATATTTAGTGTGTTTTGTATTTTTTGGTGATATAACTCTTTGAAAGTCCTTAAAATGGTTCTCCAGTGTCAACTTTGTAAAAACTAAATACTTTTAAGCCGGATTTGTCCTTTCACAGGTAGGTTAGGTTAAGGTTAGAACACCCCCTTTCAGTAGCGTAACATTTACTATACATTTACTAACATATACTATTAGAAATTATTATTCTTCACAAGTCGTTTGTGCAATTATAATACCTATGTTAGTAGATGCAACTGTTAAGCTCTTTGATAAAATGTACTACAATAAAAAAAAATTAATGATTTTTTTTATTTCGCGGCGGCCAGAGTTAGAGATTGAAAATATCAAATGTCCATATTTTCGTGATAAGTGTCGAATTTCAGGTCCATGGTACATTCTTACTTACCATCATTTTACTAGGTTAAAACATTCGTTTTGCAAATAGTATAATTCAGGACGATGACAAAATCTATACCATTTTTAATGCCCTAATTTCGTGAACCGTTTTAACAACAGATTTACTTGATATAAATTAAAAATATCTGACAGAGATTCGGTCAGAAACATGTTTGAGAAGGGGTCAGACATATTAGTTATAAAATGTATTTGAGATTGAGTCCGAAGTAAAGAGCTACTGCAAGAGTCTATTGAATAATTCAAACGTTAAGCTCGGTTTTAAAATACGCTAACTATAACGTTTTCTTATGCTATTTTAGAAAATATGGGTGCTGTTGTTTGTATATTTTCAAGAACTGTCGAAATCCAGAGTAATGGCATGTTTTATTTGCTTGTTATTTGCAACTAATTATATGCTTTATTAATATTTTAAGATGAAAAATTATTATATTATTTCAAATAATTTTAAAGCAAAATTTATTTTTCTAGAATTCTAAGGTAAATTATGCAAATATTTTATTTATATTTAAGTTTTAGCGTCCCTAGATGCCAAACAATATGTTTTCTCAATTCCATTTGTCTGTATATCAGTTCGAGGCGTAGCTAAGAACTACTTACCCGAATGACTTCAAATTTTGTTCAAAAATTAGGGATTATATGGGTGACTTGGTATTATTTTGATAAAAATTCAATGTGACGGAACAAAATGGCGGCATAGTGAAATGTTAAAAAAATTATTACTATAAAACATATTATCCAGTTTATTTCAAATTTTGCACAAAAACCAAGGAATTAACCTGAAATATTTTGGTATGAATCCAAGACAGCAAAACAAAATGGGGGCCTAAAAAATCAGTCTAAAAAACTAGTTATTAGATAAATTTTAAGTTATGTACATATATTAAGGGTCATATAGAGAATTACTGATAAAATAGTGGTACGAATTCAAAACGGGGAAACAAAATGGCGGCCAATTAAAATGTCTAAAATAATCAATGTAAAAAATCTTCTTATTCAATTGACTTATTATCTTGCAGCAAAATTGAATATGATACAGGGATTAACTGGTATGAATTCAAAATGACGGTATAAAATGGCGGTCTTAAAAAATCGGTAAATTTCCTTTACCCGGAACTTCCCTCGTTATCGTAGTCCTTCCTTTTATTAGAAAGAGTGAAGTGTGACCCAATTTAGTTCAGCACATAGTACATTTAATATAGTCAAAAGCAGTGTTATCGTGCGGGTCACACGATTTATCAACGACAAACTTTTTAAGTTTGTTTTTCTTTTATTACGTGTAATCATATTCTCTGCATAAAATCCGGAAGATGAATTAGATATAGTCGAATACGGTCTTATCGTGCGGGTCCAAAGGTCACCAACATTATGAATCGAATCGGAAAACACAGTGAATACCAAAATATTGTGTGATTCTTTTATCGAGCTATTAAATCTCGATGGGCACTTGACCTAAAAATCTAACCACTTATACAATGTCATTTATTTAAATGCGGGCCACCCTTGTGCAAAGAAAACTTGTTTTTCTTTGTATTGTGATAACAAAAAAAAATTGTTTTGCAAAAATATTATACACTTTTGTTAAAAACACAAGATAATTAGTTATTACTTCCCTCGTGAGATTTTTTCAGATCTTTACGTTTAAGGGTCCTTAGATGCCGGAAAACATGTTTTCTCAATTCCGTCTATCTGTAGGCATGTCTGTCCGTCAGTCTGTCTGTTCGCGGCATAGCTAAAAAACTACTTATCCGATTTCTTCAAATTTCAGTCTAAAATTAAGAGCCATGCATGCGAAAAATATTGGCTATATATATACATATATATATATATATATATATATATATATATATATATATATATATATATATATATATATATATATATATATATATATATATATATATATATATATATATATATATATATATATATATATATATATATATATATATATATATATATATATATATATATATATATATTTTTTTTTTTTCGGCGCATGTGATTTTTTTTATCAAGTTCACATAAAGTATGCATATATTGTAAAGAAATAGAAGTGTGCTTTGCCTGACAGAACAACTGCTGGTTGGTGTTCTCATCGTTTTTCCTGTTACTTAGCAATAGTAATGTCAGTTAATAATAAGATCAAATTTTGTCACTGTCAATTTCTGTTTCATAACTTTTATTATCTGACAATAATCATTTAAGAAACTTTAGATCTAAATACGTCATTATGCCTGTGATATTCTCGCATCGTGAATATGCAGATATGATATTCGTCTATGGCTTCTGCAAGGGGTCGCAATTCAATCAGTCGCGGAGTACCAGCGTCGTTTTCCAGATAGAAGGGTGCCAGATAGAAGAGTTTTTCGAGTTGTTCGATGGAGTAGAAAGACTTGTAGGTGGCGCCCCCTACAAGTAAGAGCAATACTAATATTAGATTCGAATTTGTCATACCAAAAAACCCCCGTATATCGATTTTCACTCCATTATTTACATTATCATAGTTTTTTTTTAAAAAATAGGAAAACTAAATAAAAACTTTAACACACTGTATCTCGAGAACTAAGGCCTTGCGGACACTTATTTTTATAGACTTTTATGTTAATTTTTTGGTCCTGAATATGTACCTGAAGTATTGACATTTACTCATGAGTCACCCTGTATATATATATATATATATATATATATATATATATATATATATATATATATATATATATATATAGTTGTTTTCGTTTTCTTGGCCTTAGTACTTATATTGTGAATTAAGTGGTTTCTTGGGAATAAGGCACATGAATATACTAAATTTCTGTTATATTTTTTTCATAACTTTGACGTTTCGGTCGAACGTTGACCTTCATCAGAAACAGTAATTGGAAGGTTTCATGGATAACATCCTGTATATGTCAATAAATTAAACACAAACACTCAGCGACTAACATTTACATTTAAAAACTTGACATGCTGTATATACATTTACATGTGTCGAAATTTTAAGAACATATACAAGCAATATACGAACAACACTGTTTGTATTGTATAGTTATGAAAAAAATAAAACAGAAATTTAGTATATTTATGTGCCTTATTCCCAAGAAACCACTTAATTCACTATATATATATATATATATATATATATATATATATATATATATATATATATATATATATATATATATATATATATATATATATATATATATATATATATATATATATATATATATATATATATATATATATATATATGGGTATAGGTTTAATTAATGAAAACTTTAGCTCTAAGTTTCGCTTCTTCTTCCAGAACATCAAAATTATTACCGTAAATAATATTGTCGTTTCCAAGGTAAGACATGCAATAAAATGCTCTTGAAAATGCTTCAAAAAAGAAGCGAAACGTCGAGCCATTTGCAGAAAAAAAAGTTTCATTAAATAAACCTATACTCAAGAAAAATAAAAACCTTTAGTATAAAGTATGGTTTAAGTACAGTTCAAATAGATATATATATATATATATATATATATATATATATATATATATATATTTTTTTTTTTTTTTCGTTACTTCCTAGTTTCTCGTAAACCGATTTTACCGATTTTTATATATCAAATTTTGTCTTATAATTAATAAAAAAATTTACTTATTTTAAACACGCTTTAAAATTGGAACAAGTATTCTATAATTTTGTATTTATTGCCTACAAAATTACAAATGTACTAAAAAAGTAAGCAAAAAAATGGTGTCAAATCTAATAAAAAATTTCTAAGCATGAAAAAAAAACATAATTTACTTCCGAAGAAGAATAAGAAATGTACACGAAAAAATCCAAAGGCAAAAGACTTAAATTACAATGCAAAAATGGATAGTCATAATGCAATTTATGATGTATACACGTCAAAGACTAATATTACAGACTAAAAAATATCATCATCACTTAAAAAGTTTTTTCCTTCTGAGTCGTTCTCAAATGGCACAATAATCACTGGTGCTATTTCGACATCTAGACCTCGTTCTCGATTCCACCAATCCCATATTAGTTTCTCCGTATGTTCCACAGATTTCTTCCAGTACTCCGGCGTAATATAATTTAATGACTCTTGCCAAACAATTTGCACTTCATCTGATGTAAGACTATCGTTCACGTGTTTTTCGTAATATGATTTTGCCCCAGCCCATAGTAATTCTATTGCGTTAAATTGGCAATGGTATAGCGGCAGTCGTAAAACCTCATGTCCATTTTCCCGTAATATTTCATCTACGGCATATATTGTTGGTTTTTTAATAGATTTTGCCATTAAAAGAAGTTCTAGTTTCAGCATATTGGGTAAAGGATTTTGTTCTTGTTTTATTAGCCAGTCATAAATATCACTTTCCTTCCGGGATGAAGTAGGTTGTTTATTTAAGATTCTTGAATGATAAAATGCATTGTCCAGAATGATTAAAGATGGACCATTTAAATTTGGAATCAGTTGTTCTTTTAACCACTTTTCAAACAGTTAACAGTTCGTATTATCATGGTAGTCCATACTTTTGGATGTTGAAGAAAACAGTAAACTTGCACCTGGCAGAAATCCTGTTGAAGAACCTGCATGCAAAATGATGAACCGTTTTCCCGCCCCACATCCATTTTTTCTCTTGACACTTTTTACAGACTCGTCCTGCCAAGATTTCGAACCACTTCCATTAGAAAATATACAAGTCTCATCTAAAAATACCACTTTTTTAAATTTTGGATTAACATTTTCCGTGTATTTCTTTAAAAACTGGATACGCTGACTTGCTATATATGGTTGGTAACCAACCAATGGGGCAACTTGCATAAAAATCTTCGATTACAGTCCTTTTTATATCGAAAACCCAACATTTTTATTAATTTTGACAACGATTTTAGTCCAATTTGCAATATGCCTCGATTTTTTTTAGCTTCTTTTAAAACTTGAAAGGCTATATTAGTTTTTGATGTGTATAAATCGTAAATTGCATTACGAACATCCATTTTTACATTGTCACTTGAGTGTTCTGGATTTTTTCGTGTACATTTCTTAATCTTCTTCGGTAGTACATTATGCTTTTTTTCATGCACAATTTTCTGCACAGTCCTTATACCGATTCCCAGAGCTTTTGCTACTGTGTCCTGGATATTGGCCGGTGAATTTTCATTTTCGTAATATTTTATTAGATTTAATACTATTTTTTTCGCTTGTGGATGCAAAAAACCCGAAAATTGTTTTCTGTTACTCATTTTGTCTCTGACTTGTCAATTTGACTTTGAAGTGACATCGCTCAAAGATTTTTGCAACTGCTGGTATTTATATGTTTATCCTCTTTTTTCATATGAAAATATCATAGGTCTATCTAATTCATTTTACGGATTTTATGCGGAGGATACTATTACACGTAATAAAAGAAAAACAAACTTAAAAAGTTTGTCGTTGATAAATCGTATGACCCGCACGATAACCCTGCTTTTGATTATAGTATGTTCTTAAATTAAGCAATTTAAAACTCACTCGACTCGTTTTACGTTTTTTTAAAATGATGCCCGTGTTCTTTACGAATTCGTACAAATTGTCTTTAATTTAACAAATTACGATGTCGCCTTGCTCGTCTAATTGCCCTTAAGGAAATGGCTGACGTTTTAAATGTATAGAATTATTTCGCTCAGGATGTGAGAATGTAAAATTAACGTTTTCACTTCCAAAGTTTCGAGCTGTTCTTCGCTACGTCAGCTATTAACTGAATTTTTTTACAAAATAGTAAAGTGCAAGTAGATCTCAGTTACTGCAGTGAATTAACATAAATTATAATGTCAGAATGTAGGTAATCGGAAAAAATTTAAAAACCATGCTTTTAAAAAGTCAAGTAAAAATTTGAAAAAATTAAATTGAGCGTAGTTATATGAATTTACGACAATTTGTATAACATATTATAATTTTCTGTCAAAAGTATAAATATTAAATATGTTTTAAGTTAAATCCCTAGCTAAAATTAAGAGTATCGGTTTTATCACATAACTTATTAAAACCCAAATATTCTCAAGCATTCTTAATCAGAGTACCTACAACAGCCGTGTCAAACTCAAAGTCACTGGTGGGTCAAAAGCATGAAGACCATCGACTAGGTGGGCTGCAAAACCTTATCTCAAAGAAGACAAACTACTGAAAATCTTGAGAAAAAGTACTATTATAGGACTAGTCTGTTTATTAAATTTCCAATAAAAAGGATATTACGAAAAACTACAAACGTTAAATTCTTTTGCCAGGTATTTGACATCTTTTGTCTTTAATTAAGTGGTCTACTTGTGGCGCGAATTTATCGGCGGAAATAACTTTTAAAACTGCGTCCAAGTGTGCGTCTGTCAATCGCGATTTTGTGGGAGATTTGTTTCCTTTCATCAAAGAAAATAGTTGTTCACACTTATAGGTACTTCCAAACATTGACTGGATTTTACAGGCAAATTTTCGCATTTCTTGGTATTGAACAGGCATAAAATTCGAATGTACCAACACTATCAAATTTTTGTTTTAAATGGGTCTGACACTGAATCTCAATTACATCCATTTGCAAGTGAGGGGGAACTTTATCAATATCAATAGTAAAAAGGCCAATAATTTCTTTTCGATGTGTATTACATTTTCTGACTCCACAGATCCTTCATTTCTAACCAATGTTTCTGTCTCTGTTGAAGCACTGTAAGAGACTTCTGGCTGGGTTTATTGTGCAAAGTTTTATTCGCTACTTCTTTTTTATTATTGAGGCTCTCAGCTATGTAACTTTCCGCAATAGTAGCAGATTTCCATCCACCATGTCGCTCGATAGCTAATACATCAACTCCAGTATTTGCTAATAAAGTTGCCGACGTTCTTCTAAAAGAGTGTCCAGTATACATTTTGAAGTTCTCAAACTTTAGAAATTTCGCAATTTTACTTAGAATTGACGAAAACGTATTTTTCGCGACAGGCTGGTTTAAGCACTTTCCATTTTGATATCGCATAAAGAAGCGCGGATTAACAGTCGTCATGTGGGATCTTGTATCAATGTACTTTTGAATTATTTTGAAATGACAAACCTGAGTGTCGTCACTTTTTGTCACTGTAAATGTACTTGACATTCTATTTTTGGAGTCAAGAATGTTCACAATTACGACTTCTTGATTTATTTTAACATTGTTCATTTTCATTTCACAGAGTTCATCAGAACGGCACGCTCCAGCAACTCCCATTACCATTACGATCTTTATCAATAAGTATATATCATCGGGGGCTTCAAGCATGAAGTTATTCACATCTTCCCTGTTAAGGGGCCCCTAGACGATTAATAATATTGTACAATATTACTGCTCAAAATTATTGTTCAATAATGACTGGCATCCAAACGATCAATTTTTTTATTAATATTATTGTATCAATTTTTATTTATGCATCGATTCTCTTAAAGAGCAGGATACAAAATGTCTAGTTTATTGAGTAGTACCGATAGTGCGTGTTGCCTTATCATTCTGTACAAAGAGGAAAGAAAAAAGAAAACGTCGATGGTCAAAAAGCTGGTATGTCGAAAGATATAAATATAGCCACCAAAACCTACTAAGGGAGTTAAGAATAACCGTACCCCATGACAATTTTTTGAGAATTGGACTGTCTCATTTTTGATATGCTACTAAAATTAGTTACTCCCATTATAATAAAAAGGGATACGAATATGAGAGAAGCTATTTCACCAAAGGAGCGTTTATCAATAACACTGAGATACTTAGCGACCGGTAATATTTTTGAAGATTTAAAATTTTGCAGTGTCATATCTCCTCTAATTATGTTAGTTAGTTATGGAGACTTGCGAAGCTATTATATACATCCTCAAAAAATATAATCAGGTAAGACACATTTATATTGTATTTAAAATAAAAGTATAAAAATGATGAAAGAATACTATATTCAAATATGCACTAACATAGTTATAAAAATTATTATTCTTGGGTTTCAACAACTAATGAATAATGTTTTTTTTGGAAGTATCAGACACACACGCTGTAGTTTGATTTGGCTGTTCTGCTCTGCAATATGTCATAATGCTGCACTCATTCGGAGGGGGAGGGGGAGGTTGTAGTGAAGTTAAACTATCTTAGTTTATCAAAGGTATAGAGAATGTCTGCGTGGTTTGATTGGCATTTTCGTTTAGCTGTTCTGGTATGGAATAGGTTATATTGTTGTACTCATTTGACAGGGGAGATTGCAATGAAGTTGAGCTGCTGTAGTTGTATACTGGTATGACTGATGTATCCCTGGTTTGATTTATAATAACTGAATGACGATGTAAGGTGCCCATATTACCCTCAAATAAAATTTCGTTGATAGCTTTTTTTGCATATAGTTGTTGCCATTTGTCCATATTTGGCAGCTCATTGGTAGTATTACTTAGACGTTCGCATGCCAATGAAATCAACTCGTCTTGCTGATTTGTCGAATTTTTAACCTTTTTACGTTGCGGTTGAGGTGCTGTAGTTTTGACGGATGTTTGTGTGTGAATTTATTTAAAGGCTGTTGAACAATTATTAGATTACATTTAGAACCCTGTACGACTTGGGATCGATTTAATCACGCTACTTTGAAGTATTTACTTATGAATATATTGACGTAGTTTACGTAAACTAAAGTCGTACAGAGTGCTGGAAAGAAACTGTAATTTTAAAAACAACAACATTTACACACACCTGCATGTGCACATTTGAAATGCAATAATTTTTATTGTATATTTTTCTTTTAGTGGCCAAAAAATGAAGAGGAGTGGAAAAAAGTAGCATCAGGATTTAAAGAAGCTTGGAATTTTCCTCACTGCATGGGAGCGATAGATGGAAAACATGTACAAATAAAGAAACCTGCCGACTCTGGTTCATTTTATTTTAATTATAAAGGCACGTTCAATATTATTTTAATGGCAATTGTAAACTCTAACTATGAGTTTATGATGGTGGATATAGGTATTAATGGAAGAATATCAGATGGGGGAGTACTTGCCTACACAAAATTTGGACAATTGCTTAAGGCCAATTTACTGCACATTCCTGAACCGGAAAATTTACCCAGCTTCGCAAGAAAACTTCCTTTTGTACTGGTATGAGATGATGCCTATGCCATGAGAGACAAATTACTCAAGCCATACAGGCAAACTGAATTACATAATAAAAACCATAGAATTTTTAATTATCGACTGAGTCGAGCTCGACGCATCGTGGAAAATGGATTTAGTATTCTAAGTTCTCGTTTCGGTGTTTTCGGACGCCCTATATTAGTATCGCCAAAAAAAGCTCAAAAAATTGTGTTGACCTGCTGTTATCTTCACAATTTTTTAAGACGAAATACAAAACACTATTTCAATCAAGGATCCGTTGATATAGAGAATTTGGAAATTGGCAAAATTGTCCCTGGTTCTTGGAGAGAAAGTGAAAATTCATTACCTAATCTACAACAAGGTCCGAATCGAAATCCCTCGAAATCAGCAAAGGAGATAAGAAATGAATTTTGGGAATATTTTAACAACGAAGGGGCAATTGCTTGGCAAAATAAGTTTATATAAAGTATAAAACAACCTATAATATATTTATGTGAATGTTCATGTTTAATAAAATTAATGTGTAAATTACTTACCGACGTTTCTGCATCTCCTACACCTATCCCTACATCATTTTCTTCTATGGTGTTTCTGACGGCGTTTCTTGGTCTTTAAGAAAAAAAAGGTCATTGAAATACCATAAAGAAGATTCGTAAATATCATACGAGGCAGCTCCCGACTTTTTAGAGTCAGCACATTTTTTTAATTCTTTTTGAAAATTTGTACGTAATGAGTTTAATTTTTTCTTGACGTCGTCTTTAGTTGCTTCTGGATATCTTTCTCGATATTTAATTAATAGCGTTTCATATGCGTCACTTTTTTTTTATTACGGTTACTGTAGTCTTTACACTTGATTTGCCATAATTCGGGCAAATTACGGTACAAAGTAATCACTTCCTTTATAAATTCCCTCTAGATTTCCTTAGCACTCGACCTCTTTGCTATCACACAAACTGGCGCAAACTAAGTGAATGCATTTATTGCGCAATATATTGAAAATGTACCTAAATGGTCAATATATTCTGGGCTTTCAATAATATTGATGTTAAAAATCAACGTTATTTTGATACCTTCAATATATTGATTAAACCATCAATACATATCCTAAACGGTCAATAATATTGCTCAATAAAAAACATTGTGCAATATTATTGATCGTCTATGGGCCCCTTTAAATACCAAGTTTTGGATACTTAGAAATATTTCCTCTATAAAAAGGGTGGACTTCAACATCGAATACTCACACCATAAGCTTGATGGGGACTTCAATATAGTACTTTTTTCGTGGAAATACGCCAGAAACAAGGTTTCTGAGACTGCAGTAGCCGTCTTGCTTTGGCACCAATTCTTAAAGGATTTATATGTTGCTTCATACATTTTTTTCGACTTTTCCGGTGGTAGAGATAAACAAGCAATATTCCCTGATTCATCTATGTCTGAAACATCCATTTTGTCGCAACAGAATCAAACAATTCGACTTCTGCAAACTTTTCGCTATGAATTGTCAACTTGACGTTGTTGATAAAATAAAAACTGCTTATGTGGCTCTGGCAACGGATCACGGCTGCCTTCATAATTTAATGAGAATGCTATCGAATGTAATGATAATGAAAATCCAAAAATATATCCAGCATTTTCTTGTAAACATACAATACAGGGAGGGGAAAATGTTGTATACTATATGGGCTGTAAGTACATTAACCAGTCTCGAACTTTTTTGCCAGCCCTCGCTGTCGCTCGGGCGCAAACTCGTCCTCGACTGGTAAATGTTACTTACATCCCTTATAGTATAAACAACTATTCTTTATTATTATCAAATATTAGTAATTGGGTAATGAATATTTATTGTGAATAGACGCAGTTTTTACAGTTACTAATTTGCTGTTTACTTTGTATTTTACATATTGGATGAGTGCGGAAAAGTGGACCATTTCGGCACTCAAAAAATTGAAATGAATGCATTATAACACTATTTTATAAAAAGAAAATTTATTGTTAATGAGATAACTGCGCGAAAAAGGCTACTTTGCAGACGAAAATATTTCCTTAAAATGTAATTAATTTAATTTTTAATTAATTCTTTGAAACTGACATAATAAGGAGTTTTCACACTGCAAATTTTTTTGATTCAAAAAATAGTTCAACAATTAATTGTTTTTCTTAGAATCATCGAAATATTGTAAAATTTCAATTTTATATTAAAAAATTGTCAGGTTCGATACAACCCGAATTTAAAGGTTAACATTTTCGGGAATTTTCCCAAATATTTCGTAGGAAACTTTCCGAAGGGCTGTAGAATTTTCAGTAAGTGGGAATTTTGCCACTTAAGTGGCTGCTTTTACTTCTGCCAGAAAATTATTAAACGAAATAGTGGTATAACACACAAATATATTTATCTAAACCAGTAGAATGACCCATGTATACGTCATCTCTAGCAAGTTACCAAAAGGTAGTTAAAACCCTAACGTTGATGAACAAACCATAAAAAAATCAAATTTGAACTCTGACCTATGTTAAGTGTACAAGAACGTCATTATTGGAGCTCCAATTTTAAAACATCAAAGATCGTTTTGGACCGATGTATGCGTTGTCTCTATTGAAATTGAATTGAAACGGAATCGGAATTCAAATTGGTAGTTTGTCATAAACACACGGATCAGTGTTAGCTTAAAGCGATTTAAACGGTCTATAAAGAGCCTGCATACTTCGGCTTTTTTGTACGGTGTTAACCCTACATACAGCGTGTAGCAAAAGTAAGGAAACAATGGCGGCTCGCGGGTGAAAAAGTAAGTGAAGTTCAAATGAAGCAAGAAAATATCGCAATAATTTTTTTTCCAGAATTTTTTTTATATGTTGCCCTAATCTCTTCCAGAAATTTTTTTTGAATTGAAATATTTCCTAGAGAAGTAAGTCTTTCTTGATATTGTATTTCTTAAATAAGTTTTTACACGTTTGAGGCAAGAAAAACTTCTCTCCACTGAAGCACTTGTCGACGGTATTGTCAAAATAAGGGAAAACACTTTATATGCTTCCGTAAAAATATCTTCACTTGCTCTTGCAACGATATATTCCAATTACTGTCATTGGCAAAAATAAGACCAAGCTCATTTTTAAGTTGTTGACTTTTTGAAAATATTTCCCCATATAACGTAAAAAATTTTCAAACGGGCCAGTTGGAAAATTAAACTATATTCGAAAAATTTAGCAGAATCTGCCAAACATAAAAATGTAAGTTTTTCACAGTGTTGAAAGCTTAGTGTCATTTCCATTAAAATATGGTCCAATATTTCATAAAAAAGGGTTTTTTACTTAGCCCTAATTTCTTCAGGTGAAAGCTTAGCAAGCTCATGTTTGTAATGATTTATTTCTCTAATAGAATTTGCTTTACCAAACATGGTATTAAAAAATGTTCATTTCTTTTTTTGCAGAGCGCCTCACGACAGAGTTTTATATTGGATATGCAAAAATGAATGTCAAGCGATTTTTTTTGAAGATCGCAAATAGTATGTCCGTAATTGAAAAAATGTCATTAAACACTAATGCCAGAAACGTGAATTCAAAACCGTTCATCTCACCTAAAATTCCTCTTGCAAGCCGGATTGATTTTTCATCAGATTTGTCACAGTTTGTAATACATTCAAAGGCGTGTTTTAATTTATTCCAGTTTTGAACAATCACGTTTACTAACTTCGAATTTGAAGACCAACGAGTTTCTGTAATTGTTGGTATACGCCTCGTAGATGCAGATGTAAGAGCATACGTTCGTTTGGCTGAGTGATGAAAAAATAAGACTAAGTCAGAAACGAAAAGTTAAATAAGTTAAAATCACGGTCGAAAGATCAGCAGCTTATGTTTACACGTCCAAAGCAAGAAAATGAATCTGTCCTTCAAGCGAGCTACGTACTGTCGGAGTTGATCGCGAAACACTCAAAACCATTTGTTGAAGGTGAATTTATAAAAGAATGCCTTGTAAAGGCCGCGGAAATTGTAAATCCCGGGAGCGTGAAGGCATTTCAAAATATATCCTTGTCCCGGAATACTGTCGCTGAAAGAGTTACTGAGTGGGCTGCCAATATAAGTGATCAGATAAAAACAAAATCAGACTCTTTCTTTGCATTTGTTATCGCCTGTGACGAAAGTACGGATGCGTGTGGTGTGGCGCAACTCGCTGTTTTTCGTGCGGTTGATACAGATATCAATGTGTATGAAGAATTACTGGAATTAGTACCATTGCATGATACAACAACTGGGAAGGATATTTTCAATGCTGTTTATGGACTTCTGCAAAAATACAATTTAGATTTGTCAAAACTGTGTTCCGTTGCAACAGACGGAGCTCCTTCAGTGACTGGAGTAAAACATAGCTTCGGTAAAATATTATAGACAAAGATCAAAGAAACGGGCAGTGACAAACCAGATTTTCATCATATTCATTGTTTAATCCACCAAGAAGTTTTATGCTCAAAAGTGATCAAGTTGGAAAGTGTTTTAAAGTCAGTGAAAAATATTATAAACTTCATGAGGTCACGAGGCCTTAATCAGCGACAGTTTTCTGAATTTTTACGTGATTTAGAAAGTGAGTACACTGGTTTACCATATTATGCAGAGGTGCGATGGCTTTCGTGTTCTATGGTACTCGACCGGTTTTGGAAACTCAAAGAAGAAATACGCGTTTTCATGGAAACAAAAGGAGAAGATGTCAGCTTATTATGCGATATACCTTTTTTACAAGATCTTTCATTTATGGTAGATATCACAAAACACTTCTCAGACTTAAATACGTAATTGCAAGGACCACGTCAAGTTATTATAGATATGCATGATCATGTGAAAGCTTTCAAGTGTAAGATGATATTGTGGGAAAAACAGTTAGCAGAGGATAATCTGTCACATTTTCTGACTTGTAAGGCATATCAGGAAAGCACAAGTGTCCCAATGTCATACAAAATATATTCAGGGAAAATGAGAAGCCTTCTGGCAGAATTTGAGAAGCGTTTTCAGGATTTTAAGACCCAAGAAAACCATTTTTCTCTATTTACTGGTCTTTTCACTATCGATATTGATAAAGTTCCCCCTCACTTGCAAATGGAAGTAATTGAGATTCAGTATCAGACCCATTTAAAACAAAAATTTGATAGTGTTTGTACATTTGAATTTTATAAGTACTTGCCTGTTCAATACCAAATGAGAAAAACAAACTTGGTTTATAAAGAGGTACTCAAATGAGGAGATTTAAGTACCTCTTTACATCCCGTTCATTATAGTAACATACGAGAACGAAGTCGCGGGTACCCGAAAGTAATATAATATATCCTAAGTCTGACAAATATAACAAACAATATAGACGTATAACATTTTTTGGTAATATTTTCTTACAAATGGCAAATTTTTTTAGAAATTTTAACATATCTATTGCATTAAAACTGTAAACACTCTTTAAAAAACATTTAGTTAAAATTAAGGATAAGATAAGATAGATTGTCAAAATCTGGAGTGTATTCGTTGATTTGCAGCGACTGTCCTGCTGTGTATGTTGGCCAGTCCGGGAGAAAGATATCTACCAGAGTACAGGAACATATAAACCTGATAAATTCGGAAATAACGGAGACTAAATCTGTATTTGCAATCCACTTATTAACTTCAGAACACACCTTTGCTGTACCTGAAAATATAAATATCTTACATGAGTGTTCCAAGGGAACGAAATTAGATTTATTAGAAAAAATGGAAAGCCAAGAAAAGTTCAGTTCTCACCAGGGTAGTAGTAGTAGTAGTTATGGGGAGGTCTAGAGACCTGACTGGTAGGCCTATAAGGCCCTTTCAGTCTACCCCAGCTCCTCCTCCTTATCTGCTGCCTAGCCGAGAGCCTTAAGTGCTGCTTGACTGTCTGAGCATATGACAATCTCCCCCTCTATGACTTCCTTCATCGTTATTGCCATTAGAATGGCATATACCTCAGCCTGAAACGCCGTTGAAAACTTCCCCAAAGAGAAACTGGACCCGATTTGTGTAGCCTCAATATAAACTCCAGCACCAGAGGATTGCAACTGTGTCATACGTGAACCATCCGTATAGCAAACAATTGCCTCTCTGGAGAACTCCAGCCTGTTTCTCTCCCAGTCCTCTCTTTCGGGGATTGAGATACTATATCCCTTATGCCATCTTAGTCTGCCTGAGGGTCGTGCTACTCTGTAGGTAGATAAAGGGATCTCTCACCTGGGTTAATGAAGTATTTAATTTCGAACCACATCTCATATTCCTTATTTACGGACCAGTCATGTGATAATTGACATTAACCTGTAGTCTTCTTTTAGAGTTTTATCGTTTTATCTGGGGTTTTATTTTAACACTTAACTACATGGGCTCGTTTTAAGTTTTGTGGAGCATATACAACCATCAATATTCAAGGATTCAGCCTCTTATTATTGTTGTACGTCTAAGACGTAACTTGTGCTTTGTTGTTTTGTATTTTAGTCTTATTATGAACTTGGATTTGTTGTTCTAATCCCCGATCGCACAAAACTTAATTGCTGTTTAGAATATTTAACCAGGCTTTCGGATTTGGCAAGTTGCTTACAGAAATCTAGCAACTCGCTGTCAAATTTGACATTCCGTTAAACATTCTAAACTTTAATTGAGCTTTCTGCAGCCGACCGTTATGTGTTAAAGTAGCTATACTTAATATTATGTTTTGACTGAGACTAAGATTTAGTGTTCTATTTAATATAATTATAAATAGATCTCTTTAAGAAATATGGACGACTTTTTCCATTTTCCATAAGATTAGTGCGAGGTCATTTAGCTTACATTTTAGGATAATGTTAAGACAAAAATCCAGTTTTTTTCTTTGCCAAAACTAATTTTATTACCCCTCAAGTGACTATCATCACTTAAAATATACAGATAGAAAAATAAAGATTTCTAATTCACCGATCTAATTCCAAATGACAAATTACTGAAGTAATCCAATACTTACCTAATTGTGGCGAAATATCCGGGATCTCTTCCAAAGTTAAGGGACGTCATGTATATCTAATCAGGGCGCTATATCACTTAGTTCAACTAAGTTGCTTTGAACCGAGAAGGTTGGAGTAAATCTGCACTTGCTAATTGCCTAGTTATACATACGTAGATAATTTCCTATAGCGGAATGTTGATTGCGCAGGCTGATTTAATAACTTGTGTTCCGGTGTAGGCACTAGGCAGTCATGTCTGTTAAGCGTAACAAACATGACTTAATGACCTCGTGTTAGCTTAAATACAATTTTATTTCCTTTTACTTCTCGCACCTCTAAGTGAAGAGCCCTGATTTTGGTTAATATTTGGATATTTACTTAGTAACTTTAAGCCGGAATTTGTTTACAATTTTTTATTGAAACAAAACTTACATGAAAGAACTACAATATTTTTCTAGGCCAGATTGCAGTTCTTGACATCTTCAATGTTGTCAAATTTGATGTCTCTCAAGCTATTTTTAAAGTCCAGACAAAATCACATGGGTATAAATCAGGACTATGGAGTGGAAAGATAATTGTTTTAGAATGCAATTTGCTCAGTGTGGCTTTAGTCAGTTGAGCAATACGAATGCAAGCATTATCATAAAGCATAGAGCCACTTTTGATTTAATTTAATTAATTTTCGTTTTTTTGTGCAAAAAGTTGGGTTAACTTTCCCAGACTATAGATGATAATAATGATCAGCTGAATCCAAGTTTTATCAAAAGTAAGTAATTGGTTTACAAAGACTCCCTCTTCTTGCTCAAAGCACATAAAAAGTTCCCTGATTTTTGTACAGTTTAGCAAACGGAAATGCGCGAGAAGCGAGACGTTTATATGTAGAACGTTTTTCTTTGAAAACTTGTATACCACTGGTTCATTGACATGGAATAAAGTGGTTTTTATAACACCCGGTATTTTGGAAATTAAGCGAAATGTATACTGTATTTTCGTCTTAAAATTAAGTGAGGATTTTGTAGGAGAGGTTAGAAAACACCCGGTATAGCTTTCATGGAGTTTTACCAGCTTCGTAGTTTTATAATAACAAAATGTAACATCATACTGGCACTATTATACAGAAACTGACAGAACCGATAAAGACACAAACTTCAAAGTCGCTGGTTCTATGCAAGAATCATAAACCACACAGGATAGTTACTTCTCGTAAGCAAAGGTCAATGACCTGGTGAGTGACGTACTCCGGCCTTGTCAGTCTAAAGATTTAATAGCAATGTAACTATTGCTCTGTAATATATTTGCCTTTAAGCATTGTTTTCTCAATATTCTTCAGTTTTTACAATGGGTAATAGGTCACACAAATTTTAAAAAGTGTTGTTCGTGCATAGTGAAATGTAATTAGCTAAGGAACTAATTAAAACTTCTTTTATATCTGATATATTTACTTCTGCAGAAGTCTACATAACAAAAAACAATGTCTGGGAATATGTGTGCTGTGTATAATTGCAAAAATAGTTACAAAAATCACTTGCCAGGTGTAACTTTTCATAGGTTTCCAAAATTAATTATTATGAAGAAACAGTTTGTACACCGGTGCAGTAAAAAAATGTTAGCTATAGATATATTTGGATTCTTTATTATTTTTTTATTAATTTTTCAGGCAAGTTGTGTTTTCTTTTAACATATAGCAGGTACTTTTAATTTTAATTTTTGCTCTGGATTGTTGCTTTTATAGTATTATTGCAAATGTCAACCTTGTTAATTAGTCTAAAAGTTATTTATACTTAGGTAGAGGCCTCTGTAGTTATTGGGTTTTTTGTTTCCGCTTTCGTTGTAAAAGTGGTTATATTAAATCAGCAAAAAAGTACGGGAAGTGGGGAAAGGAACACTTCCATATCTCAAGATGAAAAATGTAGCAGTACAAGTCCACATCTAAGCGTAAAACAAGTTAAATTCGGAATTTGAGTGCGTAATATCCCTTTACGCACACATTACGTACTAATTTAAATCAATTAAAAACCAAAGTAGTTGGTTATCAACTTTGCCACAAGTGTACTGTACCGGGTGAGTCAACGATAAATAATAAATAAAATAAAAGTAAATTTACGTCGAACAGGTACGATTTGGAAACAAACTGTTTATGCTTTGGGATACATATGTAAATCGCGCTCATTCTAAAAAAATTTTGAATTATACGGGGTGCGTCAAAAAAGTAGGGCTACTAAAAGTTTTATTTTTTTAATAGGACATCCTATATTTGACTTGATTTTTAAATTCTACATACAATTTTAACACTTTTTTGTATAACATGTTATATAGCTAAAATTGATACTTTCTTAAATATTTGGCTTTAAACGAAAAAAATATAAATTTGATGCACATCTATGATTAGCAATATAAGGCCTAGTTGTGCCATAAAAATAAAATATTTTGCTTCTGCACAAAATAGGTTTGGAATAAAGGACTGCTTTCGTAATATTGAAGATATTACATACAGGGTGTCCAAATTTAAAAGCCCAACTTTAACATATTTAAACCAATTTATTTCAGTTTTTTTAAATGGAACCCCCTGTATATTTTTATTTATTCTTTTTAAGCATAAAAAATCTACAACTTGTATTACATATATTATATATCAATCTTCAATAGTTTTTCGAAATATTTTAAAATTCCCTTTTTTGCGTAATTTAGAAAAGTAGCTGTCAGTAAAACAAAAGTATTTAATATGAATAAAATAGTTTATTATCTGAAATTATTCCAATGAAAATTTAGATAATATAATTTGTAAATAAAATTGCTACAAAAAAAAATGATTTAATAACCTTAAGATTTTAACAGCAGAATCTACAGTAAGCAAGACTACAAGAAAATATAAATATCATCCATTTCATATTACATTAAACCAAGAGTTACACGCTGAAGATTTTAAAATCCGTGTTAAGTTTTGTAACCCAATGATAAGGCGAGTAGGGCCATTTCCGAACTTTTTAGACAATATTATGTTTTTTGGAATGAATCTTACATTTCAAAGCAAAGGATCCGTGAACTGGCATTATTATAAATATTTAAAAATTGTGTTGAAAGAGGGGCCTACTCGTCTAATTTCCAAATAAGTAAATACACTTCAATGAAGTAACACATAATAGATGCTAATTTTTAGAGTTATACAGAAAAAAAGCACTTTCGCGTTCGCCTTCACGAATACACATGTTGAACCTTTTAATAATATTTTGCCTAGTTTTAACTAGCATGTCTGGTGATATAGTGGCGCATACATCCCTGATTAGTTCCTGCATGTCTCCCTTGCTGTAGGTTGTTGGGTGTAAACATGATCTTTAATATAACCTCACAAGAAAAAATCTAATGGAGTTATATCGCAAGATCTGGGTAGCCATTCGATAAAACCGCTACGACCAATCCATTTTTGATTAAAATTAGCGTCCAAAAATTCAGGAAGGTCCCGATGGTAATGAGCAGGTGCACCGTCTTGCTGCAGCCACATGTCTCTTTTTTCTTCTATGCTGAGTGGTCTGAGAAGAATAAGCAGCTCAACGTTCAAAAAATCTAAATATCTTTGTCCATTGTGGTTCATTAAAAAAATACGGAGCTATAATATGGTTTTCAATGATTCCACACCAAACAACTGTTCTCGAATATGCCACATTGCCACTAGCATCAAAACGCTCCATGACATTTTGAAAGGCCACTTTAGAAGGCGCGCGTCGATCCGGATATTTTGCATTTTGTGAAAAATTCATTTTAAATTAGACGAGAATACGAAAGACGAAATACAATGCACTAACAACAACACGTTTTTGACATTTCATACATTTAGCCGCCAGTTGCTATAGACTGTTTTTTTCAATGGCTACCTTGATTGATCGAGTTGTTCATTTTCTAAATTACGCAAAAAAAGGAAATTTGAAAATATTCCGAAAACTATTGAAGATAGATATATAATATGTTTAATAAAAGTTGTATATTTTTTCATTCTTAATAAGACTAAATATACAGGGGGTTCCGTTTAAAAAAACTGAAATAAATTGGTTTAAAAATGTTAAAGTTAAGCATTTAAATTTGGACACCCTGTATGTGATATCTTCAATATTACGAAAACAGTCTTTTATTCCATGCTTATTTTGTGCAGAAGCAAAATATTTTATTTTTAAGCGTTATGTTGCTAATCATAGATGTGCATCAAATTTAATTTTTTTTGTTTAAAGCTAAATATTTAAGAAAGTATCAATTTTAGCCATATAACATGTTATACAAAAAACTGTTAGAATTTTATGTCGAATTTAAAAATCAAGTCAAATATAGGGTGTCCTATTTAAAAAAAAATACAACTTTTAGTTGCCCTACTTTTTTGACGCACCCCGTATAATTTAAAATATTTTTAAAATGAGCACGACTTACATATATATCCCACAGCATAAACAGTTTGTTTCCAGATTTTACCTGTTCGACGTAAATTTACTTTTTCCAATCGTTGACTCACCCTGTATATATCAGTTTATTATTTAAGGCAAGCTATGTGTATCTGAAGCTAGTAAGTGTTAGTTTTCACATTCCATATAAAGTTACTATATTAATCGTTCTGCCGCATGTAGAATTTGTCAAAATCATTTTAACCAATTATTAAAAAATAATATATTGATTATTCAAGAGAATAAATTGTTAAAATTAATTTAAGATAGAATTAGTTGTGTGAATAAATGAGCGAACGTTTTGGTTTCTAAGAAATTCATTTGTTTTGATGTATCAATTTGCATTTAAATGATAAAATATATCTTTAGGTTTTTCGGTAAAGCTGAGTTTTATTGATAATATAAGAATTTAAGTGGTTCTACAATTATTATTTAATAAATAAAGGTCTAAATAAATAATATAAGATAAATAAAAAAAGATCATTAAATTGGTCCTTTTAAATTAGAAAATAGATTATATAGATGTTGTTTTCACGTTTCTAGGTCGTATCTAAGATAAAATAGTCATTTACTCCCTAATATAGTTAAACACAAATTTAGTAAAGTATTCTTTACCGATAATAAATAAATCCGATTTTAACTGGCCACACAACTAACACTTCACAACAGTGATCTCCTACAGATGACGCGGTTTAATAACAGCGTCTCACCTAATACCACTATCCCCTATATGGAAAATATTAACACATTTTTATACAAGAAATCCAAGGAGAAGAACAATTGCTTTTTCATGAAAATTGTCGATAGAATGCCTTGATTGGTTTCTGAAACTTAAATCAGATTACCTACACACAATTAACAGATAATAAGTTAATTATATTTTCGAGTAGTTAATTGCTGTACAGCTTTCGTGGAGTTTTACCAGTTTCTTAGTGTCATAATAACAGCTTTAATTAAATATGTCAAGTACGAGCACATCAAAGCAAAATCGGACCGAATCTCCTTCGCATCGTCGGAATGTTTAAGACATGTTGAGGACAGTGGCCGCTCGCGGGTAAAAAATGAACAAAGAAAATGAACCAAGAAAATATCGCAATAATTTGTCACAGTTTGTAATAAATTCAAAGACGTGTTTTAATTTATTTCAGTCTTGAACAATCACATTTACTAACTTCGAGTTTGAAGACCAACGAGTTTCTGTAATTGTTGGTATACGCCTCGTAGATGCAGATGTAAGAGCATACGTTCGTTTGGCTGAGTGATGAAAAAATGAGGGAATACCACTAAGGCTTGCAAAAAAAATTCGACATTTAGAAATGTTTTTTAGACTTTGCTGCATCACAAGGTTAAGACGATGCGCAACACATGGACAAATACAGCCTGCGGGGCTTTTTTTTTAATTTTTTTTTGAAGGCCATTTAGATACCCAGACGTCACACTTGCGCCATCGTAACGTTGCCCTATTAATTTATGTTTATAGTCAAATTGGTCCAAAATTTGATCCAATAGAGTATATAAATTCTCCGACGTTCTATCGGAGCTGACATTATAAAATCCTAAGAATCTCTCGACTACTGAACCTTCTGAATGAACGTATCTTAAAATTATGGAGCACTGGGAAGTTTACGTAATATCAGTAGTGTCATCCACTTGCACAGAAAAAAACTGTCTGTTCATTATTGCTTTCTTTACATGATCATTTAAATAATCAGAAATGCATTCAACTATTTCGTTTTGAGTAGTTTTCGAGTCACCAGTAAAAACATTTTTAATTTTTTCGTGATAAAAGCTCTTCAAAATTCCCCCTGTTTATTGACTCGCTGCTCTCATCATGGCCGCGAAAAGCTAACTCTTGTTTTGCAAGGTAGAAAACTGCGTCAGTTACCAAGCACATAAATAGTCTATTTAACCGGACGTTTTCGTTAAAATGTATTTTATACAGTTAAGCATTTTCTTTTAAAGCGTCAGCTATAGTGCTTTAATTTTTTACAAATGTTTTTAGCATTAATTCCCATTTTAAATGCTCCGCTGAGTCCTCATGTTTATGTAAAGACTTTCATATATTTAACATACCTGCAAATCCTTCCTTATTCCAACAAAACAATTTTTGTAATATTTGACTACTACATAACCATTTGTACGCCGAAAACCAGGATGACTTAAAACTTATCTTCTGTCTTCTGCCAGTTTTTTTTATTTTTCTTTTTGCGGAAATTGTCAAGTCCAACTTTGGCTGCCCATTTAATACATCCCTCTGATCTTGTTCCTTCCATCGATTAAATGGAGTTTCCAACAAAATGCAAACCACATCCGTGATCGGATTCAGTTTAAAGCGTAAATATGATAGTCAACTAATAATGTACAATAATAAACCCGACACCAAATAAAGTTGTAACAACACCATAAATAAATATAAGACAAAAAAGTCAAGCAAACTGCAAAGGAACTCACCGGTTGCAGCGAAATCCGACGACACGTGGGTGTAGTGTACTGTGGCAGCTCGCTGGTTAACATTATTCTTCCCTGTGGTCGACGTCATCGCGAACGCGTTGTCATGGCAACGTAGTAGGAAAATCGTAAACTAAACACAGCACCTTCAGCAAAGTCGAAGCGCCACTGTTATAGTTGTTATAATAAAGTTCGATTGAAAGTTTTAAAAAGACATGCCGCCAACGGTCAAGTAAAATATTTATTCGAGATGTACAGTTTATTCTTTTCCAATTAGGTGAATAAATGAATGTAAAAACTAAAATTTTAAGAGATATATAATAAATATAGTTAGATGTTTGCTTGTTAAATTTTCCTGGTGAAGTAGCACTACACCTATTTCACCTGAATAGCCGCCACTGGTTGAGGATGACAGTTCTGACCTACAATGCAACATTCTGAATATACAGGGTGGTCACTTATTTATTTTTAAGACTAAAAACTGTTTACTGGTTGTACAAGCATTGAATAATTATAGTATAAACTTAATCGTATACAAGAAACAGGGAAAATTTTCAATAAAAAAAGCTTTTTAAAAGAAGTCAAGCGGGATAAACCACACGCCTCTGCACATATACCAATATTTCTTTTAGTGAACGCTTCTTTTCACACTTTCCCAGCTTGTTGATTTCTTATACAAGAATCTGGCATATTGAAATTATTTCTTGTAAGCCAGTCTACGAGTTTCTACTGTCGAAAAACCATAAGTCGTGTTGCTACAGGTTATTAATAATTCAGAATTTTTCTTGATCGCCTTCAAAAACAAACTTTGTAAGTAGTTAGGCTCCATTTGTCCGTAATCTGGATTATTTCCTTTTTTGTTACGTGCCGAGCCAATGCTTGAAATTTTCTATTTAACTTTTCTGCTGTCCTTATTGAAAAAATTTCTTCTAAAATTGCATTTACAGCATGATTCATCACTTCTATAGAGCCCTTTCCAATTTTTCTTTCTAGTAGGTATCTAGAAGAATGAATATGTGCTGAATAGAATGATCCTGAATGATTGTACAAAGTGAGACAATCTCACTTAATACAAGAGTTTTGAGAACTTTCCCACTAATGGTTAAAACCCCCCAGAGCCACTGTTATATCAGCTTAAATGGTACCCACAGTACAAAATAGGGACCTTCTTTTCGGGTTTGGTGGGAGTGTTAATGTGTTTTAGTTACGTAAAAATAAAGTAAAGACCTTTTCTTTTTTTTTGGCTGTTGAAAATGTGAAAATGTTCTTCGTCTCAACTCCACCCCCCAGAAGCAAAGTCTATATACGCCACTGGAAGGAGGGTTATATGGTCGGTCGAAGCCCACTTTCGCAATGCGGGCATATTCAATCGGCAGATACTGGTCTCAAGATAACCCACATTTAATATTTCCTTGGCGTCAACAAGACAAATCTGGATTCAATGTATATGGTTTTATATTACACACAACCGTTGAATGGTACATTTATTAGGGTAACTTAAATGCCAACAAATATTTTAACATTTTGGAAATAGTTTTGCCCTTCTAGAAGACATACCACTGGCTCGTTTAATCGGTTTATATTTCCAGCAAGACGAATCCGCTAGCCACAATTTGAAACTAATAAGACCGTTTTCAGACCACAATTTCCCAGATCTATAGATAGGGAATAATAGACCAATATAAAAATCACCTGATTTGTAGGGATATTTAAAAAATCTCATTTATCGTTTTCATTACGACGTAATTGCTTGCTTGATGCATTACAAACATCTCCATCGTCATAAAATTAAATACTTTAAAAAGAGTCAGAAAAACCTGTGTTAAAGTCAACAATTTTTAGCATTAAAAATAAATAATTGACCACCCTGTATATTCATGATATTGCATTATAGGTCAGAACTGTCATCCTCAACATGTCTTAAACATTCCGGCGGTGCGAAGGAGATTCAGTCCGATTTTGCTTTGATGTCTTCGTACTCGACATATTTAATTAAAGCTGGGAATTCTGTAAGTTCCTCACTCACGTACATGGAACCAGCAACTTTGAAGTGTGTGTCTTTATCGGTTTTGTCAGTTTTTAGATAATAGTGCCAGTAAGATGTTACATTTTGCTATTATAAAACTACGAAACTGGTAAAACTCCACGAAAGCTGTACAACGATTAACTATGGGAAAGTTTAATTCACTTCTTATTATTATCTGTTAATGGTGTGTAGGTAATTTGATTTAAGTTCTTCGGGATTTATTGGATTTTCTTTTGTTTTACAGGAGGATAAAACGAAACACAGTTTATTATTTCATAAACCAATAACCTTTAGCAATAAAATCTAATGCTAATTATAAAGGAATTCTATCGGAAATTTTCGTGAAAAAGTAACTGCTCTTTTCTTTGGATTTTTTAACTAAATATGTCGGTGACATCACAGACACAGATTACGCCTAACAAAAGGAAAAGTGTTAATACTTTCCATATAGGAGACAGTGGTACTACGCTGTAATTAAACAGCGCCATCTGTAGGAAATTACTGTTGTGAAGTGTTAGTTTTGTGACCAGTTAATGTCGCATTTATTTATTGTCAGTAAAGAATACGGAAAAATTATTGATATCAAGGTAAGAAAGTTACTTATTCACAGATTTTATGTTATTATAGTAAATTTGTGTTTAACTATATACGACCTATAAACGTGAAATCAAATTCTTTATAATATATTTTCTGATTTAGAAGGACCCGTTTAATTATCTCAATTTGGTTAGATTAATAATTAAACAAAATAACTTTTAGGTTGGTGTTACCATAGGTGCCGATTCTGTATAGCTAATCTGCCTATTTGTAGAACAACTTAAATATTTATATTATCAATAAAACTCACCTTTACCGAAAGAACTAAACATATATTGTATCACTTAAATTAAAAACGTTCGCTCATTCATTCACCCAACTAATTTTATCTTAAATTAATTCTGATAATTTATTCTCTTGCATAATCAAGGATATATTATTTTTTAATAATCTGTTGAAAAGATAGTGACAAATTCGTTCAAGTCACGCTAAATAGAATTAAAAAAGATCTTACTTTGGATCAGCTTTACTGTCAAGCTCTTTTCATTGCATCACTTGACTAGTAGAATAAATCTCGTGGATTATATCATCAACAATGCACTATGGATTTACATATATCCAATACATAACAACACACTTGTGGTTTTAACTAAAAATTTTGTATCACTGTGTCCAACAGAAAGATTAATAAAAACATTTTATAGGGAATTTCAAAATTAGCACTTGTTAGCTTCGGAAGGCACATAGCTTGCCTTAAATAATAAACTAATATATACACTACAGCCAACTACTGTGGTTTTTAATTAATTTAAATTCATACGTATTGTAGGTGAAATTCTGAGATATTAGGCAGTTAAATTTTGAGTAAAGCTAAAAACAATTTAACTTGTTTTACGACTAGACATGTATTTGTACTCGTAAATTTTTCACGTTGAGTTATGGAAATATGCCTTTCCCCACTTCTCGTACCTTTTTTGCTGATATCGAGCTAAGCATCGGAGGCCGATTGCTCTTTTGACGCTAAGCTACCTTAGATTTTAAAGACATATACGGATTTATGAAGTTAAACAGAGATGTAAAATTGTAACACGTGATCAGATATAATTAAATTTCTTAGATGCTAATATAGAGACATGCCGGCGCTAAGAAATTAAATGATTTTTTTGCATTAAGGGATTTACTCCTGATATGCTTTTTGTGGCGCTTCGGCTTTTCTTTTGCAGCCTTGCAATCCCTAGAAAATTGATTTTAGAGTCAAGGAAAAAAGTTGTTTCATATAGACCGGATAATTGCTTTGCGCTAATATATAGAGGATTAAAATAGATTTGTCACTTTGAAACTTTGAACTAAGCGTGGTATTTTTAACCGGGGTTAAATTGTTTTTTAAATTGTTTTTAGATTGGATTTTAATGTACTTGGCGTACAACATGAGAACACGTTTCTCGAATATAGATTATTTTTCTGCATGAACTAGGTAGTTTTTTTGGTGTCTCTTTAATCTATTAAAAATTAGCGGTGGGAAAGTTCTCAGAACTCTTGTATTAAGTGAGATTGTCTTACTTTGTACCATCATTCAGGATCATTCTATTTAGTACATATTCATTCTTCTAGATACCTACTTGAAAGAAAAATAGGAAAGAGCTCTATAAAGGTGATGAATCACTCTGTAAATGCATGATTTGCATGTAGTCTTAAGCAAGCTAAAAAGTAAAATTTCTGTAAACAAATAAATTTTATGATATTTTATTTCTTGTAATAGTTTGCCGCTTCACCTATAAAGTGCGCCAGCTAAGCGGTACGGAAAATTAATCGGGGATTTAGTAAATTTCACACTGGTCCACTTGTAATTGGGACGTGCCTGGAGTCTCCATGCACTTGCCGCTAGAAGGTTCTAGCTATTTCCAGTGGCGCCTATACATTTCGAGCATTTGTTTTCATTTCTATATAAATGCGTTGCGTTGAATTTGAATTATTATTTCGAAGTAACGATGGCGAGCAAAAAAGGAGAAACAATTCGAAACGGTGCACGTGAAGTTATTGCGAGCGTTATAGAGGCCTGTACTAGAGAAGCTGAAAATAATAGTTTGACTATTCCAATTCAAAATGAATTGTGTTTCGGAAAGCAGTGTAAGAAAAATTCAATAAACATAATGATCGCTCATGTTCTACTTCACCTTTAAAATCTCTTGGTAAAAAAAAACCCCGATTGTCATACAAAGATAAAATTGACGATGGTGATTTTCAAGTAATTCGACGAACAATAGAGGATTTTTATAAAAACTTATAGAAGGTTCAGACCTGCAAACCCCTACTTCGTGCTGTAAAGAACAAAATAGATTTTCCGTACGGGTATAAAACCTTAAATCGGCTTTTACGATCGAATGGTTTTCGAATATCGAATATTTTTCACTGGCGGGTGAAATTTCTATCAACTGTAAGGCAATATGGGCAAGAAGGACGCAATATTGTGTATCTAGGCGAAACCTGGGTAGATACTAGTATGACAGTGAACAAATGCTGGCAAAGTGGAAGTGTTACAGGTATTATTCAGGGAATCCGCTCTAGTAGTCGCTTTATTATAGTTCATGCTGGTTCAGAAGCTGGATTTTTTCCAGGTGCTGCTTTAGTTTTTCGTTCGGGACTAACAACTGGAGACTATCATGCACAGATGAATAGATAATTTTGAAAAGTGGTTGCTCGAGAAACTTCTACCTAACATTCCTCCCAAATCAGTCGTGGTAATGGATAATGCGTCTTATCATTCTCACGTAGAAGATAAAGTGCCAACTAAATACTCTACAAAAGCTCATATGATATCGTGGCTTAAATAATAATCTTGTATGTGATCCAACATGGAGAAAATATCAATTATATGAAGTAATATCAGCCAACAAGCCTAGATAAAAAAAGTATAAAATTGACGGTCTTTTACGTAAACTCGATCATACACCTTTAAGGCTGCCTCCATACATGTGCGACCTCAAGCCTATTGAACTTGCATGGGCAGGAGTAAAAAAATATATTCGAGAGCGCAACACCGGTGAACTTTCAATTAAAGATTTAAATTAAATAACATTAGAAGCGATTGACTCAATATCGGCTGAAAATTGGAAATCGTATGTTAAACATGTTCGTTCTATTGAAGATAAATACTGGGAAGTAGATGGCAAAATTGAAACGGTTAGTGATGATTTAGTTAGCACACTGGGATCTTCAAGTAGTGACGACGAAACCTCATCATTTTCAGAGGAAGACAACGATTTATAAGGCATCGAACCATTAGAATCACAGCCGTCAACCTCAAAAATAGGTTAGTTTTTTTTCATATATTTTGTAAAATTGTTCATAAAGTAGCTGTCAATAAACTGCTTTAAAATAACTAATTTTCTGTTCAATACCTGGTGTCAAAAAATATCCAATATTGCAATTAATATTTGAAAAACCACAGACTTCATATTTTCTTAAAATTAACACATCAATGTAGTTATAGTAGGGAAGCCAGCACTGATTCCAGTGAACAAGATTTATCAAAATTTTAACTTATGCAGTTCGACTTTGGGCTATGGGTATGCCAAAAGTGACCGTTTGTCTCCGTCTGTCATATTACTTTGTACAGAGGGCGTCATTGTGAAGTACTATACAGGGCGTTTCCTAATTGCGTGCTAATATTAAAGGGGGGTGATTCTTCGCCCTTTTTAAGAAAAAATTTTAATATGAACCTAAAAGTCTTAACTTTTTAAATCCTAATTCTGATGCTATTGTAGATAAATAACTGTGTGAAATTTAATACACGTCTTTTATGCATAAAAGGGCATTTTTTATTAACAATCAATTTTTGAAATGTCTTCCAGTTGGGTGCATATGTAATTAACCTGGGTAAATCCGTATGCTCCTTAATGCACAGAAGACGTGCATCAAATTTCAATACAGTTATCTACAATAGCATCAGAATTGGGATGAAAAAAAATTTTTTCTTTTTACACTTTATCATCCTGTATCTCAAAAGTTAAGACTTTTAGGACATAAAAACACCCCCTATAACATCAGCACACAATTAGGAAACGCCCTGTATAGTACTTCACAATGACAGCCCCTGTATAAGGTAATATGACAAACGGAGACAGACGGTCACTTTTGGCATACCCGAGTAGCCTAAAGTCGAACTGCATAAATTAAAATTTTGATAAATCTCGTTCACTGGATCTGATGCTGGCTGCCCTCGTAAAATCTGGACTTGTAAATCGTGTACCACTATACTGGGTGGTCCAATAATAGTGGACGTAGGCAGTAGCCCGAGAACCTTTAATGACAGAACTCAAGAAAACATATATTTATAGGTAAATCGATCAAGAAAAATCAAAATTAAATCATTTTAAAATTCGAAAGTTCGCCGTTTTGTGAAGAAAACAGACAAATATAGATAAAGGTTCATTAAGCATAGTTACATTTTTTAATTATCTGAAGTGCGTATAGCCAAAAAGAAGTGCCATATTATTTAAAGAACGACGGGACACCACTGGTTTAAAGAAATATCTTGGCCAACCTTCCTAAACCGATTGACTCCGCCCGGTTTTCTTTCGTGTCCCGCACTTTAACAAAAAAAGAAATAATCCAGATTACGGACAAATGGAGCCTAACTACTTACAAAGTTTATTTTTGAAGGCGATCAAGAAAAATTCTAACTGAATACTTAATAACCTGTAGCAAAATGACTGGATACTGCTTAATTACAATATGTCAATGTGAAAGTCATTTTTCGATATGTACCAAAAACCAAACTCTTTTTGATTTTCGGCATCTTCAGGATGTAAATGATGGACATGTTTATATTTATAAGATTTGAAATTATGTCTTCTCAAATTAGTTTGAACACGAGATTTTGTAATCCTATACTAGTTTCCATTGTTCTTCATGAGCTCGTAGGATTGTTGCGATACTTACTTTAATTCGTCAATTTCTTTAAATTTATTGAATATTTTGGATTGGGATTTAACAAATGATCCTTGGTTTATTAAATTCCTTTTTACCCTAGAAAATGTGCTTTTACTAGGTTGCTTTGATTCTGAATATCTACATAAGATATAACCAATGACGTTAATTATGTTCAAGCTTAATTAGAAAAAAATGCCTACCTGTTATGATAAAAAGCCGCTGCCTCGTCAAAGTTTTCATTGCGTTTGAAAAAACAAACTAATACCATTCTTATCACAGTATTGGTAATTTTCGTTTTGTGTTGTATTTTTAACTCGAACAATGTGAAAAAGAAACTAATTTATATCCAATTGTCACCAGGACCTACTATTAAAAAACTGAAATATACAGTCCTGTGGTCTTAATACGATTGTTTCCTGAGTGTTCTTAGACTAATTTGTTAATTTCTCAGTTTATACTGATAATTAATTGGTTTGCTACCGTAAAGTGTTCTCTACCAACTATCAGGACCCCTGTTTAGTAATTCCTGTGAGTACAGGGTGTCCGGATTTGGTTGCAAAAGCAGGGTATCTCGCTTATTTTTAAAGATAGAACCTTGCGGTTTTCACGAACCTGACCTAATTTTTTGTAAAACTCATGAAGCCGTAAACAAAATTTTCATAGCCTTCTTCGTTTATAAGATGCAGGGCGAAATAGAAAATTTTGCTTTTTGGTACAACCCTCGTATCTCGGTTATCCTTTAACTTAACGCAAAGGGAAAAATTGCTGCTTATGCAGTTTTTTACGCTGGATTCAGTGGCGTAGTCATATTTTTCATTTGAGTCGTTATTTTTTAGATATGACCCAAAGTTGTGTTTTTTTTTCAAATGGGACACCCTGTATATTTGTCCAGAAATTGATTTGTCCTTTTAAAAGCTTCTCAAAAATATATAACAGTATGGGTCTATTTTAATAAACAACAACAAAAATCTTAATTTTTATAATTATCATCCCAAATTTTGCAGTAGTACATGCTTTTGCAACCATATCCGGACACCCTGTACAAAAATAAACTTACGATTAGTTTTTGAAATATTTTAAATGAAATGAGCACGACACTTAGGTAGACAGACAATACCAAAAATCATAATATGGGAGCGCCTCCTCCTCCTCCTCTTCCTCTCTCTCATGTCCCTCATTCTTAACTTCCTCCCCTTTTATTCTCATTCGCATCATATTTTTAATTTTTTCTCTTTGTTCTCCCACATTTGATTTTGCATTCTTAAGTCTTATAAATAGGTGCATCAAGATCATTTTAGTATGTTAAGGTACGAGTGACTGTTAAAAGAAAAAAATCTGTTGAATAAATCTATTAATAATAATATTAAAATAAAATGAGTGAATCAGTTGGAGAAAGAAATCGATCCATTCCGCTTCAGAGCCTCGAAGAAATTATACCAGGAGTTCAAGAAGAAAATATACCATTAGTTCGAGAAGAAAATAATGGGATTGTTTTAAAAAATTTGAACAAAACTGAGAGTGAAGAGAAAAAAGTGTTTTGTGCTATTTGTTTTGAAATAATCGAATATTATGATTCATGTAGACCAAATACATGTTCCCACATTTTTTGTTTAAAATGTATTTTAAGATGGAATGATGAAAATTGTTGTTCTATAATGGTAAACAATTGTCCTGTATGTCGCACTAGATATTACTATTTGGTACAAATCTTCAAAGATGTAATTAGACATCATTTTGTTGTAATTTTAAAAAGAGGATAATATTTTTTTTATAATTTGTGTTTGTGAAAACTCTGGTAACAAATAATTTTGTAAAAAAAGTAAATGTAAATATATATATAATAATTGACACACATTTTTTCCTTTTCCTATATTGAAACGACAACAATGATCTAACAAGTTTTTTAATACATACTAATTTTCACATTACATAACAAAACAATTGTTATGGGTTGACACAAAAAGTGCCACGCCCTAAAATGGCACCACTTTTGCAGATCGAATCTTAAATTTTCTTATGGGAATTTACATGTAAAAATGACGGTTTTGATTGTCGGACCGGCATAGCCTAATCTACTACTTTTTAATTATACTAATAATATTAATATAATTTGCATCAAGTAAGAGAAAACTCAATTGAATACAGAAACAAGCGTTAACAAAATGTTATGCTAATATATGAGTGCTTCTAGTGGCAGTAGACATAATCGACACTTTTTTTACATATGATTAACTATTTCATTTACAAATACAGTGTCAGATGTTAGAATAAAAAGAAGTATTTTGCATATAGCACTGAAAATATATAACCGCTTATAGTAACATTTGACATTTTTAAATTAATATTCTTGACGTATTCTTATTATCTTTACAATTTAAGTTTAAAATTAATATTTTTGACATTATCTATC
The DNA here is from genome assembly GCA_030620095.1 of Kuschelorhynchus macadamiae. NCBI lineage: Eukaryota > Metazoa > Arthropoda > Insecta > Coleoptera > Curculionidae > Kuschelorhynchus > Kuschelorhynchus macadamiae. Next base: position 483,933 of record JAUTXW010004996.1, on the reverse strand, counting down.
CATTACGTTTATAACCTATATTTAAAATTAATATTGTTAAACTAATCTACCCATCACATTTACAAACTATGTTTAATATTAAACCTAACCTAACCTAACCTAACCTATATTTAAAATTAATATTGTTAAACTAATCTACCCATCACATTTACAAACTATGTTTAATATTAATATTTAACAATATAATTTTCTATTTCTTTTTTTTCATTTTTGTTGCAGTAAAAGCAAGCATGTTCAGGAATTAGTATAAAAAGATGTATCCTACAAATAGCACAATGTAAATCAGAAGCACTAACAACATAGGCTCTTTTGTAGTGGCAGCTCACGTGATCGGATTCCCCTCTCCGTAAATATCTCATGTGAATTGCACTACAAGGAAGGCAAATAGCAAATGTTCCTAGTCTTCGACTTTCAATTTTAGAGTAGCTTTGTATAACACATACATCTTTTTCTTCAAAATTATTAAATAATTCACTAGCCCTAAACTTGCTTACTTTTACGTCACCCTCGGTTCCTAAATTTAGTAATTGTCCATCCATATCCACTCCTTCGTCAATTTCCTGATCATCTTCCTCCATCTCTTCCTCTTCCTCCTCTTCAATATAATTAATATCGATGTTACATAAGAATGATCTTCTAACAAGCCTAGATGACTTGTCCAAAAATGAATGTTTATAAGTGATGGAATCGCCTTCCAAGTTATTAAAAATCTCTTCTCTTTCTTCAATTTGAGCGGCGATCTCCATATTATTTTCTTCAATTTGGACAGCGTTTCCATTCATATTTTCTGCCATTGTTAGGAACTTTGGATTTAGATCGATTTATTTGATAAAAAATTTGGTTATACGTTAAAATAATAGCGACAACTGATATTACAGCGAATGTTACTGTATGATCGTCGAGTGGATGTTCTTAAGTATATATCCCATCAACCACCACTTTTACTACCTGCAATACATAAGTTTTTTTTTTTTTTTTTTTTTTTTTATTCACTGGCCCTTTCCCTGTCAGTTGCCTCGGGGGGGGGGGGGGGGGGGGGGGGGGGGGGGGGCCAACGGGGGCTTCGCCCCCTCCCCGCTCCGCCAACCCCCCTAAGGGGGGCTTCGCCCCCCTTAAACCCCCCTCACCCTCACCTTATCTACTTTCTCTCCCTTCCTTCTTTCTCTTTTTTATATGTTTCTCCGTTTTCCTTCCTTCTCCTTTTTCCTTCCTTCTCCTTTTTCCTTCCTTCTTCTTTTTCTTTCCTTCTCCTTTTTTCTTTTCTTCTTTTTTAATCTAACCTAACCTAACCTAACCTAACCTAACCTAACCTAACCTAACCTAACCTAACCTAACCTAACATAACCTAACCTAACTTAACTTAACCTGAAGAGGGTAGCCCGAAATTGGGGAGCCGGGATTTGAGTCTCGGAAATTAAGGGGTCCGGGGGGACGGGGGGAAGGGGGGGAGGGGGGTAAGGTAGTTGATCGGCTTGGGAAAGTGGTTTTTAGAGATTGTCGTTCAACTTTAAGTAGGACACATGTGATTAACTTTTGCATATAAAATCGCCTCAGCGAAGAGACGAATGCAATTGATTTCTGCATTCACACTGTGCAGAGCTCGCGAGTTTTCTGGTGTTTACATTGTGTTTATTTGGTAATTTTTCAATTTTTATTTTTATTTCTAACATTTTTATTTGGCAAGATTTAATTCTTATATATATTGGTGACATTTTTATGTACATTTGTGGCATTTTATTTGTTATTACGATTTTTTTTCATAATGGACAATTTTTTGGCATCGAGTAGCAAAATTATTGACAATGACTTTGACTTATACACATGTACTCAAATGCAGAATTTTGCAAACCAACAAAACAATGAAACAGACGTATTTACAACTAGTCAACAACAAACTATTCAGGACTTGAATGAAATTATTTATAATAGCCAAGTTCAAAATAATGCCAACAAACAGAACAACGAAAAATATTTATTTACAGCTAGTCAACAAGAAACTCTTGACGATCTTAATGACATTATTGACAACAAATCGGACTTAATTACAACAAAAACTAAACAAACTCTTGAAGAACTGAATGACATTGACGAAACTCAAAATTCTAGCGATGAGGATATTGTTTGTTTTCAAAAATCTAATACAAATTATTTAACATTAAAATCGCCAATTAATTCTCCGAGACCAATTTGCTCTCCCTTTTTGTTTAGTGAAAATTCTGATTCGGAAGAAGAACAAATTGATCAAAATTTAAGTTTGGCTATTTGTCCTACTAATTCACCATATGATATTGTAAATTCTGATTCGCAAGAAAAACAAATTGATCAAAATTTAAGTTCGGCTATATCTTCTATTAATTCACCATTTGCTATTGTAAATTCTGATCCGCAAGAAAAACAAATTGATGCAAATTTAACTTCGGATATTTCTCCTAATAATTCACCAGTTGAACAAAATTCAATTTCGAAACCATCATTTATCATTAAAAAAAATTTTAAAATTAATAAAAAAAATAAAAAACAAATAGCAAACCTTAAGTGTCTGGGTTTCGCTATTCAAAATTTAACTAATTTGATCACAATTAAAAAGGGAGACGAAAGTACGGTGAATTATGTTAAACAGGCCTTTGACAAATTAGTTGACTCATTTGAAGAAATGGATTCATAAAGTCAATTAATTTCTATTGCTTTTTTCAAAATTTGACTATAACTAAATAAAAATGCACAATATTAATTTTATTATTATACAAAGAACTTCAAAAATGCAATTGCTTTTTTCAAAATTTGACTATAACTAAATAGAAATGCACAATATTAATTTTATTATTATTATTATCCAGAAAACTTCAGAAATGCATAAGTGTGTAACATGTAATAAAGTCTTCACTAGAAAGGATAATTTATTGCGACATAATAAAAAACATGTTAACGGAAATTCCACAAAACTCAACAGTTGGTTGAAAAAACCAAAGCTTGTTAAAGGTAAGAACATTTTATTTTTCATGTTATATTTTGTAAAATATTTTTTTCTTAATTTATAGATTCTACAAATATTGTAAAATATTGTAAAGAATGCAAGAAAAATATAAACCAAAGTCTATGGGGTGGACATCTTCGATCTAGTGTGCACAAGAACAATTCCAAAATAGGCTTGGAGGAAGGTGTTGAAATTATCAAGTCAGCATTCAGGGAACGAATAATATCTTATAGGATTTCCTCACACCAAAACTTCATAAATGTGAAAGAGTATTTTCAACATTTGGAATACAAAATTGCACATCTAATAGATCAAGAACTGCAGAAACATAAATGTATCAAGCTAAATATGGAACTGTTCGGTTTCTATTTTAACCCCAGCAGCGACAGCTATGATGTCAAATCTTTTAATGCGCCGTTCCAAGTCATTTGCCAGGGATATCAGAAAAAAGAACTGTTAGAGCAAATCTGCACCATTATTGACCAGAAAGCTGACGAATTTGCAGAAAGAGATTCAGGTAAAGAATTTATTTTCGATTTTACAACAGCAACAAAAAAAGTAATTTTTTAATTTTTACGTTGCAGGATGGGCTTTGATGAATTTACTTCATTTGGAAATTAATGTTAACAAGCACAATCCGCTGAGAGCCTCATCTTTTATCGAACTTCCTCAAGAGATCAAGAGACGTCAAGCTGTGATCAACATTAGGAATGATGACAACTTTTGCTTCGCCTGGGCAGTTGTGTCTGCTCTTCACCAACCAAGCGGATTAGATTTTGAAACTTCATCCTACCCACACTACTCTTCTGTTTTGGATATGTCAGGTATAGAATTTCCAATGTTGCTAAAGAACATTAAGATTTTTGAAGAAAAAAATAACATTTCTATTAATGTATATGGATTAGAAATTATAAATCCTAAAAAGGGGTATGAAGTAATTGGTCCACTTTATTATTCATCGAATAAAAAAAATCAACATGTCAATTTATTGTTAATAAGTGATGATGATGAAAAAACTTTTCATTATTGCTATATTAAAGATTTATCAAAACTAGTTTCTGCACAAATTTCTAAACATCACGGAAAAAAATATATTTGCGATGGTTGTTTACAATATTTCCCTACAGAAGAAAATTTATTACAACACAATAGCTATGATTGTGATCATTTACGAATTAACCTACCTTCTAAAGAATTAATAAAAGATAAGTTTGGAAACTATTCATATGATAATATTTTGAAATTTGTAAATTATCATAAACAAATGAAAGTTCCTTTCGTGGTGTATGCAGATTTTGAATGCATTTTAAAGCCTTTAAATAATGACAATGTTGATAAAAATCCTAATACTTCATACACCTTAAAACAATATGAACATATTCCACATTCATTTGCCTATTACATTAAATGTTCATTCGACGATAATTATTCTAAATTTGAAAAATATAGAGGTCAAAATTGTGATACATTATTTATAAATTCTTTAGAAAGAGATGTGTATAACATATACAATAAATATTTAAAGACTCCTAAAAAGATGATTCCTTTGAACGAACTGGACAAAATTTATCATAACTATGAAACAGTTTGTCATATTTGTAATAAACCTCTTTTAAATGACAGGGTTGCAGATCATTGTCATATAACCGGTCTTTATAGAGGTCCAGCTCATTCACTCTGCAACATAAATTACAGAATACCTAACTTTATTCCAGTTATATTGCATAATTTGCGTAATTATGATTCTCATCTATTTCTTAAAAAATTATGCTTAAACAAAGAACAACTAACAGTTATCGCACAAAACAAGGAAAAATATATTTCATTTGAAAAGCTTATTCATGTGGATAACTATTTTGATAAAAAGACACAAAAGGCTAAGAAAAAAATATATCATTAAGGTTTATTGATTCTTTTCAATTTCTATCCCATTCTTTATCAAAACTCTCTGAAAGCTTAAAAGATGAACAATGTAAGGAAATAAAAAAAATTTTCAATGATGAAGAAAGATTTAAACTTATTCGGCAAAAAGGTGTATTTCCTTACAATTATATTGATGATTATTTAAAATTAGAAGAAACAACTTTACCTCAAAAAGACCAATTTTATAATACTTTAACGGATGAGCACATCAGTGATGCAGAATACCAAAGAGCTGTAAAGGTTTGGCAATTGTTTAAATGTGAATCTCTTGGTCAATACTCCGACGTTTACTTACTCTCTGATACTTTACTTTTGGCAGATATTTTTGAAAATTTTAGAAGCACTTGTTTATCCACATATAAGCTCGATCCAGCTCATTTTTACACTTTTCCAGGTTTATCTTGGGAGGCGTGTTTGCGTTATACTGGAATAGAGTTAGAATTGTTAACTGATCCAGATATGATACACTTTTTCAAAAAAAGCGTTCGCGGTGGTGTGAGCTCTTGCATTTGTAGAAAATCTGAAGCTAATAATCCATTTCTTTTAAATTTTGATCCTTTAAAGCCAACTAAATACATAATTTATTATGATGCAACAAATTTGTATGGTTATGCAATGTCACAGCACATTCCAACGGGAGATTTTGTTTGGTTAACAGATAAAGAAATCAATGATTTAAATATTATGAATATTTCTAAAAAATCTAATAAGGGATATGTTTTAGAAGTTGATTTAGAATATCCTACAAGTCTACATTCCTATCATAACGATTTTCCGTTTTGTCCAGAAAACTTTAAACCGCCAAATTCTAAATGCATAAAATTAATACCCAATTTAAATGATAAATCAAAATATGTTATTCACTATCAATTATTAAAACAATGTTTGGAACATGGACTCAAGTTAACTAAAGTTCATAGAGTTTTACAGTTTTCTCAATCTGATTGGTTGAAAAAATATATAGACTTGAATTCAAGATTAAGAAATGATTCAAAGAATGAATTTGATCGTAATACTTACAAGTTGGCAAATAATAGTATTTATGGCAAGACTATGGAAAATGTTGATAGGAGAATTGACGTAAGACTTGTTACAGAGTGGGAAAAAAATAGAAGAAAAGATGGTGCTGAGAATTTAATTGCAAAACCATATTTCAAGGACTTAACAATATTTTCTGAAAACTTGGTAGCTATTCAAATGCAAAAGATTCAAGTTACTTACAATAAACCAATATATGTAGGCTTCTCAATATTAGATATATCTAAAACTGTCATGTATGATTTCTTTTATAATTTTTTAAAACCTCTTTATCAGGAAAATATTTCACTTTTATACACCGATACCGATTCGTTCATTTTAGAAGTCACAACTCCAAATATTTATTCTGACATGATAAAAAATATTCACAAATTTGACACATCTAATTATGAATTTAATAATATTCATGAAATGCCTATTACAAAGTCAGTTATAGGAAAATTCAAAGATGAATATGCTGGTGAACCCATTACTACTTTCTTTGGTACTGGAGCAAAAGCATATTGTATTAAAACGGAAAACAGTTTAACAAAAAAAGCAAAAGGTGTTAAAAAAAGTGCAATTAAAAAGCAGTTGGATTTTATTCATTATAAAGATGTTGTTGAAAATCATTCTAAAACCTTTTGTTCAATGTATGTTTTTCGATCTAGACAACATACAATTTTTACAGAGTTAATTAATAAATTGGCTTTGAGTTCCGAAGATGATAAGCGGTATAAAATTCCCTATAGTTTTAATACATTAGCTTGGGGACACCAAGATATTGCTTTGTATCAATGGAATGCAGAACATGAAGATTTAGATATATTTATGTAGATATTATAAGGTATTTAAATTTGTTGTTTTTGAAACCAAAGTTAGTCTTCATAAGTCTTTCACAAAATGTGCTTAGAAACTTTTGACAAAGAAATTGATAACAGTTATTTTAAAACATATGAAAAACGACTTTCCACTTTTAAAAAATGGAAAGGAAAATTGAGACCAGAAGTGTTAGCTGGAGCTGGCTTTTACTATACTTCAATCAATGATATTTGTAAATGTTTTTATTGTGGTATTGAAATTTTTGATTGGTTAAGTTATGATGATCCTATTGTGGAGCATAAGAAATTTGCTAGGAATTGTGATTTAAATAACTGTTTATGGAAAAATAGGAATCGAATAATTGTAACCATTCAAAATAAGTCTTCAAGCTACACATTTTATATAGTATTATTAATATCCTTATTTATGAACTTTTACATATATTTAAATTAAGTATTTTATTGTTATTTTTTTACAACTGCTTTTGCTTTCGTGGTGAAAGTATCTGCTTAATGTTAATAAATTTGGAATATTATTATTAATTTGTTTTAATGACTATCAGTAGATCTCAATTTATTCTTCTTTATTTTATTTTCCAAAATGTTTTTTATGTTCATCATCCCCCTGGCGTAACACAGTGTGAAATATGTTTTTCTAATAAAACAGACGTCACTCTAAGTAAATATTGTAAATTTATGAAAATTGGATTAATTAACAATAGTACAATTAGTTGGATGGAACGAATAAATGGAAATGAAAATGCAAGTAAATTTTTTAAAATTTTGTATCATTATCCAAATCGATCTATTTTTGATACAAATTGGATAGAAAGGTTAGAGTTTAAAAATAATCAGTTACAAATTTTAACCCCCAACTGTACCAATTATTATGACGGATTCAAAAATTATTACTTTTCCATCATTAGTGTTACATTAAACTTTGCATTATTTTTATACATTACCATTTTAATTATTTATCTTTATTATAAATTTCAAACTGGAAATCTATTTTTTCATTAATCCATTTTAAACGAAACTTTAAAGAAAGTGGGGATGAGAATATTTAAGTACAAGAATAACACAATATGTTTCAGTCTCGTTTAGTCATTATGAACAACGCCGTGGTTCATAAACCTTTGGAAACGCTTCTTAATTCAAAAATTTATTTTTTAAATAATTCTTTGTCAAAATTTGTTCTTGTTGGCATTAGTTTAAATGATTTTTCTCCAAAAATTGTAATTGGTGGAAAAACTGGATTTTCAATCGCACTAACCGAAGAAAATTGGAAAGACATTTGTGTTCATCAAGGAATTATTGTAAACAATTTCTACTTTCCTCAAGTTGATCAAACCAGTGTGAATATAAACAACATTCATCTGCAGGTTCAGAAAATAAATGATACCCCTGTTCTACAAATTACAAAAGGCCCACACTTCATATACTTAGGACAAGAGTCTTTGGACAATTTGTGGCGATTAAAGGAAATTATTGATTATAGATTATCTATACTTAAAAGGCAAGAATTCAATACATATTTCAAAATATTTCAAAATAATATTTCATCTGATTGTGGCGACTTGTGTACGCATGTTTATAATATAATAAGTCCAACAGAAAATCCTAACAGTGAAAATGTTTCAACTATGATGGAATTACTTGCTTTATATCCTGAACAAATGGAAAACAAATTGAAGCAAAATGGAACAAAACGAAAATATTACGAAGAAAACAATGAAAATGGATCAAAAAGAAAATATTACGAAGAAAACAATATCTTTTCTGGAAGAGAACAATAAGGTGCATGTGTTAGTGAAGTGGAGCTTTGCTTACAGACAAGCCCGTAGGAGTAACTTTCAGATGTGGTACTTAGATAGACTCCGTTTTGAAAAAAGAATAAATGATTGTAAACTTATTCTAGATTCGATATTATCTGAGGAACATAGAAATAAAATATATTTGACACGTTTTAATAAAAATTGTATTTGATGTTTTACTTAATAAAATTTTAGTTTAGTAAATGTGAATTTTATTTGAAATTAATTAGCACATTAAGACTTTGTAATTTGTATCAGCTAAAGCATAAAGGAGGAACAGAAATAAAACAAATTTAACTAAAATTTAATTTCAATTTAATTAAACAATATTTTTTTTATCAATCCATGTATTATATTTTTTATCAAGTCCTAACCATTTCACATAAACTTTGTTTCCTTTCCTTCTCAAAATCTTCTCAATAAGATACACATCGGTATGCTTTACTTTTAGTAATTCTTGCTCATAAAAACCACCCAGAATGTCCTGATTATCTTCGTCTTGAATTAAATATGTCCAAGGGTTTGTCATCTTAACTTCTTTAATGTGGAATATCTCATTTGACCAATTTGGTGTGTAACCTTTTGAAAATGCCTCTCGATGCTTGCTTATTCGTACGTGATCACCCACTTTAAACTTTGGAGATTTTATATCTAACGTTTTAGCATGAGTAAATGCAGATTTCAAGATTCTATTTTCATTTGTTTTATTTACTTGTTTTGGCTTCATTCCTATTGAAGAATGTTTTGTATTGTTATAATCTTTTACAATATCCGCTAATATATTAAACCATTTGTAATTTCCTTGAATGCTAAATATTTTCCACATATTATTCTTTAAAGTCCTGTTCACTCTTTCTACTATACTCGCTTTCAAATTGGAAAACGTGCTATAATGGTTAATTCGAAATTGTTGCATCAAATTTTGAAAATTTACATTGAAAAACTCTCTTCCTCTATCCGTTTGCAAGTTTTTTGGTGGAGTTTTTGCACTGATTAATATTTTTTTCATTGCCGCTGTTACGTCTTTTCCAGATTTAGATTTTAACGGTTCGGCCCAAACATACTTAGAAAATACATTTATGGTAATCAAGATATATTTAAATCCCTTATTAAATTTGGCATAGGGTAACATTTCAACCAAATCAGCTTGAAAAAGATCATTTAACCCTTTCACTACCACCCTTCTGCGTTTGTAGTTTTTTCTAGCAGGTTTATGTAATTCATTAACGACTTGCTGTTTAACGGTTGTCATGACAACAAACTTGTTTATTCAATTTTAAGGAAGTTCACTTTCTATGTTTTGTAATAATTCGAAATATAACTTTTATATGTTTTTTCCCATTCATTCAATTTATCAATTTGTATTGTATAACTTTTTTCATTTAAAATTTTACTAATTTTAGTAATCTCCTTTTCTAACGCATTAAAGGATTTTTTTATCTCTCCAGTTAAGAAAGTAGTTGATCTACTATCACTATTTTTTAATTCCTCCTCTGTTTTATTTAATTCTTGTTCTAATTTCTTAATTACACTGGACATTATATTTTCCAAGGAAATATATTGTTGATTTTCTTCCAAAGTGAGTTGGTCAATTGTTCTACTGTTAAGAATGCTATTTTGATTTCTTTTTTTTTCATCATCTAACCTTTTTATAAAAGTTCTTAATTGTTTAATTTTTTCCTTGTGTTTTTCAATTATTACTTCTCTTATATTTGTTTCCATTATTTTATTAATTTTGTTGATATCATCACTTAATTTTTTGTCTTCCTTTTTAACATGTTCATTTAAAAATTGCAAATCTTTACTTATTTGATTTAGCGTTAGCAACTGTTTATTAACGTTTTCAATTGAGGTATAACATACTTTAATCTGGTTTTCATACTTTAAAAAATTTTCATCAAAAACCTTAAGCTTTTTAGCAAAGATTTCATTATTTGTTTCATTTTCACCTAATCTCCTTTTTAAATTATTAATGTCACTTATTCTCTCTTGATTTTGTTTTGAAATATGGCGTCCAAATTTATCAACTGTCATGTTGAGCTTTCATTAAACAATAAATATGATTATATTTGATAGCTGTTATTTATAGTATTACTTTATCTTCTCTTAATTCTTCAATAATAGAGATAATCTCGTTACTATGAGCATTATTTCCCGCATCACTTGATGAAATTAATAAACGTAGCCTATCAACAATTTCGTTTACATTATTCCAGTATACATAGTCTGTATTTGATCTGTTTGTTTTCAAAATTAATCCCTTTCCTGTAGATTTGGCTCTAGTTGTTCTAAACGGAGGTTGTGGTTTGTTAAATGCTGTAACTAATCTTGGCAAGGTTTTTGTCTTTGTAATCCCCTTTCTTTGTAAATATGGTCCTATTATTGTAACATATTTGTGTGATGTATTTCCTTGAACTTGTTCATTTGAATCAAAATTCCTACGATATACATTTGTTTTAGCTAGAATGTTCATGTAATTATCTAAATCTTCCTTCTTATAACCTATCGGTTCTTTTTTGAAAAGCAATTCGTATAAACCTGGCGTGCCTGTGTACGTTATTCCTCCCACTTTAATGTCCTTTCCAATAATTTCTACCGGTATCTGTGTTAAACCAAAAGAAAACTTATCCGTTTCGAGGTCATGAACTATTCCGTAATAATGGTCAAATTTATGTTGTGTATCTTTCACACCCTCATCAATATATGATCTGGGTAATTCATGAAAATCTGCTAAGTAATCTTTATATGATGGTGTACCAACATAGGTTTGAATTGTTTTTCTAGTTTGTTCCAATATGTCTGACAAGTTTAAATTTGTTGTTGTGTCACTAGAAGGATCTGAAGTTTCTGCTATAACAGTTGATGACAATGGTTGTACTACAGGAGAGGAAGAAGTGATACTACTGTCATTTAAAAATGTTGGTAGTTCTGTAGGGAGTAACGGAGTTTTTCCTGTTTTCTGAATATTTTTCGTCGGAGTTGATGTTTTATAAAGCTTTGTAGGTGTTTTGAATTCTTCATACTTTGAAACTCTTTCTTCTTTTAAATCGAATGGTTCGGATTTACCAATACTTGAAATTAGCTGTTTAAGTGGTTGTGTTATTGGTCTATAAGTTTGTTCTAATTCGGACTGAGCAGTAGAAGTAGCTAATTTCAAGCTTTGATATTTCTGCTTCACGGCTTGTCTCGATTTTATTAATTCTCGAGCTAAACGTTTATCCATGCTGTACAAGTTTTAAATGAAATAAAACTGCAAATTTTTTACTTTTATAAATATATAAAGGAATCGAATTTACTCCTATATCTGCCGTGATTTACTTCACAATCTTTGTCAATTACAAGAAAGCCATATGGATCCATCCAACAGTTAGCACAAATATTTTTAAACTGATCAAATGTCATATCTAATATACAGTGGTCATTATATATATGTTTTAAACTCAAACAGTCCTGTTTAAATAAAATTAATAAGTTTGCATTTTCTCGAATTAGACGTTTAAGGATTGAGGAATATCCTTGAAAAATAAAAAAACAATCGGTGTTTCTATGCCTTCCATGCGTGAAATAGTCCCTAATAATAGATTGATTATGACAAGGAATATCATCAAAAATGATAACGGAATTTGGCTTTATCTCATGAGGTGAAATAATGTTCTCATCGCTATCATATTCAAAGTATCCAATTTCTTTCATAGGCTTTAACAACTTCCTTAAATATTCATATTTTGGTTGATCTAATGACTTTGAATAAACATAGACATTTTCAAACCTAATTCCATTAGGATGCTCGAGCAGTGTAAGCATAACGTTGGTTTTACCGCTACCACTGCAACCAACTATAAGCCCTCTTTTTGAACCACCGCAAAATAAGTCACCATGTTTTCTCAACTGTTTACTTAAAATTTTTTCGTCATGATTATTTACTGGTAATGAGAATTTTTGTTTTTCAATCCTCATTCTTAATCACACTAGTAAATATTTTTAGCTGTAAAAGTATTTATACCAGAAAAATGTCAATGTGTTTTTAGTATAAAAAGAACTTCAATGACTGTGGGTCGTCATAAGTTGAAAAAAACTATTAAAAGACGTAATAGAAAAGGCTCTGGTTTAGTAAATAAATTAATTAGTAAATTACCTTTCGAAGTTCATATACCAGGATATAATTATTGTGGTCCCGGCACCAACTTGGAAAAAAGATTAACTAGAGGTGACGTTGGTGTAAATCCATTGGATTCCGCTTGCAAAGAACATGATATATCTTACTCTCAGACTGAAGATTTATCAAAAAGACACATATCTGACCAAATATTAGAAAAAAAAGCCTGGGATAGGGTAAAAGCTAAAGATTCTTCTATTGGTGAAAAAATTGCAGCTTTAAGTGTTGCAGGAATAATGAAGGGTAAAAGAAAGTTCGGTTTGGGATTAAAAAATACAAAAGGGGGTAAACTTAAATTGAGAAAAAAACGTATCATTCGAACACCCAAAAAAATTGGAGGATTTCTACCTCTTTTGTTTCCCATTCTTGGCGCCCTGGGTGCACTAGGTGGAGGCGCGGCAGGAATTGCTAAGGCAGTAAATGATGCTAAAGCAGCTAAACAGCAACTAGAAGAAATACATAGACATAATATTGCAATGGAAAATGCTTCTAAAGAAGGGAAAGGATTATATATTAGACCATATAAAGGAAAGGGACTATTTATTAGACCTTATAAAGGAGGATCCGTCAAAATGAAAGCAATCAGACAAAAAAAAAACTCAAAATAAGTTTTCCAAAAAGAGCACTTACGAACAATGATATTATTAAATATGTAAAGCTGTTAAAAATAACTGGCTTTAGAGGTGTTTTTATGCTCGATGAACTTCCAAAAAAAATTAATCTGAAAGAATGTGGTATTGTAAATTTGGATAAAAAACAAAATAAAGGATCTCATTGGACTGCTTATATTAAAAATAACAAAAATGTAATATATTTTGATAGTTATGGAAATTTAAAACCACCTTTAGAACTTCTCAAATATTTTAATTCGAATGGCAAAGTGGATGTATTTTATACTTATGAAAATAAACAAAAATTTAATTCATATAACTGTGGTCAACTATCCCTAAAATTTTTGCAAAAAAATATATAAACTCATTATTTATTGTAATATCTCATTCATAAATAAACTGCAATGTCTACCACAATTGCCATATCAGGAAACAGTTCTGTTTTGTCTGCTGATTTTAATCCGCCCATATATTTAGAGGATGAAAAACAATATTACCTGGGTTTAGCTGATTTTGAAACGTTTATGACTATCCCCAATATAAAAGAAGGATATAATAAATTTTATATAGATAAAAAAGTAATTGTTATTCCCGACGGAACTTATGACATTACAGATATAGAAACATACATAAGAGAAAGTATAGAAGATTTATTTCCGAATGAAAAAATTTTTTTTCTTTTAAAAGCAAATGTTAATACTCTAAAAACTTTTTTAATGTGTAGTAGAATAATTGATTTTACCAAGGAAGATTCGATAGGAAAAATGTTGGGTTTTAATAGCAGGATACTAGAAGCTATGAAAGAGGAAGAATCAGATAATGTTGCAAAAATAACTAAGGTGAATGCTATTTGTATTGACTGTAATATTTGTGTCGGTTCTTACAATAATGGTAAACCTGTTCATATTATTCACCAGTTTTATCCAACTGTAGCTCCAGGGTATAAAATAGTTGAATCTCCTTTGCCCATTTTGTATTTTCCAGTTAGCGTCAAAGCAATTAACAATATAACAGTTAAAATAGTTGATCAAGACGGAGAACTTATCAGTTTTAGAGGAGAAACTATAACAGTAAGGTTGCATTTACAAACAAGTGAAATATAAAATGGTTGTTAGATATAATAGAGCCCTTGGGATGAGACTTGCCCCTACCACTATCAACAAAGTAAAAACTTATAAAAAGAAAAAGCCTAAACAACAGTTCAGTATCAAATCCAACACCAACAAGTTAAGACGAGATAATCGTAAATTTCTCACATCCTTGGGTTTCACTGTTTTAAAATAATGAACATATTAAACGTAAACGAAAAGCTTTATGTAGACAATTCCATCGTCAGTTCTGAGCTTCACACATATCAACCATATATTTCTTCAAAATTCGATTACAATGATGAAATAAGGATCCCAATTCAAGAACTCGATGCTTACACTCTACCATCAGATAGTTTACTTTATATCGAAGGAAAATTAACTAATACAGAAGGTAAATATAAGAAAGAATTGCTATTTATTAACAATGGTATAGCCTTTTTGTTCAGAGAAATCCGCTATGAACTAAACGGAATTACTATAGATTCAATAAGAAATGTTGGATTAGCATCAACCTTAAAAAGCTACCTTTCTCACAATACCAACGAAAGTTTAAAACTGGAAAATGCAGGTTGGTTTCCACATCGGAAAGAAGGTGATACAATTTTAGTTGATAATGATGGAAAATTCTCCGTATCCATACCACTAAAAATGCTTTTAGGATTTTTTGAAGATTACAGAAAAATTATTATGAATATGAAACAGGAATTGGTTCTTATTAGATCAACTGATGATTTAGATGGTGTTATTTTCAAAGAAGATCCGGCACACCTTGTTACTGCTCCTGACACTCCATTGGTTACTTTCGATAAAATTTATTGGAAAGTTCCTCACATTCTAGTTGATATGCCACAACAACTTGCTCTATCAAAAATATTAGAATCAAATAAAGATATATTGATAGGATTCAGGAGTTGGGAACTTGTTGAATATTCTTCTCTAACCGAAACAACCCGTCACACATGGCCGGTAAAAACAACTAGTAAACTAGAAGCTCCTCGTCATGTTGTGATTGGCTTTCAAGAAAACAGAAAAGGGAAAATTGTTAAAGATATGAGTAAATTTGACAATATTACCTTGTCAAATATTAGAGTATATTTAAATTCTGAAAGATATCCTTATCACGATTTGTACTTAAATTTCGAAGAAAACAAATTTTCTGCTTTATACGAAATGTTTGCCAACTTTAGACAGTCTTATTATGGTGTTCCAAATGAACCCATTTTTAATCCTGAACAATTCAAAAACATTAGTCCTATTACACATATTGATTGCTCCCATCAAAAAGAAACAATTCAAACGGGATCCGTAGTAATGAGAATTGAATTTGAGACACACAATGCAATTAAAAAAGATACTTCTGCTTATTGTCTTATTTTACATGACAAATTATTTAGCTACAACCCTCTTACTAAAATTGTGAAACAATTATAAACTTTATCCCCACTATTTTCATATTTCGATTTAATTTAAAGAAATTTTCAAAAGCTTTTAGTTTTAGTCATGACATCAAAACTACAACTACAAATTGAAAAATTTATTTTTAAAATTAATCAACTGAAAGAAGAAATTGCAAATTATTCAAGTAAAAAAAGTCTCATTAAAAAATTTGCTGCTTTGAAAATATGAGATTGGTTATAGATATTCAAGGATTCAAGGATGAAAAAAATAAATTTATACCGAAAGAGCTTGCAGCTTTTGATGGTTATGAAATGACTCATTACATTTTTAAAAGACCTTTTCCAATGGAGTTTCTTTCACCTGATTGTCACAAGCAGGCGGTATGGTTAACGAAAAATTATCATTGTATACATTGGAATAATGGATTTACTCCATTACATCATTTCCCAAAAATAATTGAAACACTTACGAAGAAAGCAGATTTTGTTTTTGTAAAAGGAAGCGAAAAAAAGGATTTTATACAGAAATATTCTAAAAAGCCTGTGATTGAAATAGATGAACAACCAGCGCTAAAGCTAATGGAACCAAAATGCTTCTATCATTCAAAATCACCTTGTATGTGTGCTTTGACAAATGTGTTATTTTTATATGACAATTGTTTTATGAATGAATAAAAATATAAAAAACTTAATTACCTTTTTATTTTGCATTAACCAACCATGATTGAATACAATTAATATGATACCTTAAATCTAATTTTCTAAATTCATTTAAAAGTTCATACTCATTTTTATATTTTAAATAATCATTACAAAATTTAGCGGCTAATTTACATTGTTCCATTCGATCTATATTATTAACATATGCTGACAAATCTTGTGCTTCTGCGTCTTCTTCGCCTACAATTGATAAATATTGGAAGTATGCAGCAGATATAATAAACTCTTCATACATTTCAGTAACCATTTGCTCCATTGTAAATATTATTAAATTTATTCTTCCTTTTCAATTTCTTGAAGAATAGTATCCTCGTCAATAAATTGCTTCAAGTCTTTTAAATAGTAACCAAAGCCAATATCTTTTAGATCTTGAATAAGTTGAAAAAAATTTAATGTTTCAATGTATTTGTTGCAACAGAGGGCAGCCTTTACGAATTCCTCAGATTGATTACAATAAAAGTCTATCCACTCCGGACCACTTGCCATACAATATGAGAAATAGGTTTTTGAAAGATTACTAAATTTCTCCTCTAATAATTTAACTGCAATCAGCAACTCAGCCATTTCATTTATTTAACATAATATTTTAAATATGTAGGGGGACGTCTCTTGCGAATAGGATTAACTTTCTTTGATAATACCTGTTTTTTATCTTCGTATAATTGAAACCTCTTTTGGGTTGCAATAATAGCAGGTATAAATTGGCAATCTTCTCCTATAAATTCTATTAGGTGGCTTAATTCTCCTACAAAGTATGATTTCCCAAATGTATTGAAAAACGTAGTAAGGCTTATAATTCCTTCTAAATAATCATCACAACAGTCAATTGCTTCCAAATAATCTCGTTTCAGTGGATAAAACAGCTTGGTGTATTCATCTTTCGAAATCACTTCAAAGAAATTGAGATATTTAACTTTTAACTGTCTGATAGTTGTAGTTAATTTTTCGCGATTACACATAATTCACTTATTACTTGACACATTTTTTCTTTTTGTTTTATACAAAATTGGTGGAAAAATTCAAAAATAACTTTTTACGCAACTCGAGCACAGCTTAGTAAATGTGCCTCGGCATACTAAAATGATCATGATGCACCTATTTATAAGACTTAAGAATGCAAAATCAAATGTGGGAGAACAAAGAGAAAAAATTAAAAATATGATGCGAATGAGAATAAAAGGGGAGGAAGTTAAGAATGAGGGACATGAGAGAGAGGAAGAGGAGGAGGAGGAGGCGCTCCCATATTATAACTACTACCTTCTTCAAATGTTGGTTAAAAATTCAGGGTCCTATGGGGATACCCCGGCAACATTTTGGTAAAAATCCAGTATGGCAAAACAAAATGGCGGCCTACTGAACTGTTACACACTGTTACGATTATTAAAAAACTACTTACAATTTATCTCAAATTTTGCACAAACATCAAGTATTATGTTGCAATCAACTAGTAACATTTTGCAACGAATCCAAGATGGAGGAACAAAATAGTGACTAAATACAATATTTAAAAATTCAGCCTGAAAAAACTACTTAATGGATTGATTTCAAACTGTGTACTATAAGTAAACGTGATATAGGGGTCAACTAGTAAAATTGTAGTACTAATTCAAGATGGCCGAACAAAATGGCGGCCAAATAAAATGTCTGTAATCGTAAAAACCACCCTCTCACGTTTTACATATCTTCACGTTTTAGCGTCCACAGATGCCAAAGATATATTTTATCAATTCTCTCGGTCCGTCTGTCGGTCTGTCTGTCAGTTCGCGGCATAGCTCAAAAAGCACTTATTCGAATAACTTCAAATTTTGATAGGGATGATCTGGTAATATTTTGGTAATCATATAATATACTATAATAATAATAATAATATATATTTCCAAAAATTTTACAGAATTTTCTTAAATTTAGATCTACCTCACTGCCTCAATGGAAATATACAGTGTGACAAGCCAATGAACCTTATCAACGCCTGAAGGGGCAGGGGAGAATCTCGTCAAAAATCTTCCCGTGTCATAGGCGTGCGAAGTTATTTTAATCAGATTATTATTCATTAATATTGATGACAATAATAATAATAATAATAATGATAATAATAATAATGATAATATCAATAAATATTACTTTGGACTTGGGGAAGATTGTAATCATGAAAAAAATCACCCACCGAGATTTTTGCAGATTCTTACATTTTTGGGTCTCTAGACCTCGGTCTGTCTATCTGTATGCGGCATAGCTCAAAAACTATTTATCTACTATCTTTAAAATTTGGTCAAAAACCATAGATCATAAGAGGATAAAATGGTAACAGTTTGGTGAAAATCCATTAAGGCGAAACCAAATGGCGGCTTAATAAATAATATCACAATTTGGCCCGAAAAGACCATTTTATAGATTGATTTCAAATTTTGCCCTAGAAATAATTGTTGTATAGAGATGAACTTGTAAAATTTTGGTACGATTTCAAGAGAGCAAAATAAAATGGCGGTCAACTAAAACATTTATAAACATGGAAAAAAATCAATATTTTACGTATCTTCCTATTCTAGCGTCCCTAGGTCCCAAAAAAATAGAGTTTCTTTTGATCTGTCTGTCTATTTGTCTCTTTGTTAATTTGCGGCATAGCTAAAAATGTACTTGCCATATTAAGTTTAAATTCTTGTCAAAAATTAAGGATTGCATGACTGTAACCTGATAATATTTTAGTAAAATTCCAATACGGTGGAACAAAATGGTGGCCTAGTGAAATGCTAAAAAGTATATTGCTAAAAATGTAATTAACTAATGTATCTAAAATTCGGCATAAAATTCGAGTGTTATACAGGAATGAGCCCATAACATTTTGGTTCAAGGCGCAATTGTTCAAAAACTATTAGTTCCACAAAGCCTGGTTTTGGTGTACATAAAGTACTTAACAATGACTATTATTTCATCAAAGGCTTCCACCACATCTTCAAAAAATAAGGGCATGCATTTTTGGAAAAAGCCTAATTTTTAAGATTTTTCAGCTTTTTCTCCTGTTCTTATGATCCGATCAAGTCGGCGATGACGTTATATTATTTGTAAGTTCATTCTCTACTATTCATGTCGTTATACCATCAAGATTACTTTATTAGTTTCGATTTTAAAAGCCAAAAACAAAGAAAATAGGATTTTTTTGCATTAGATTGTTTATAACCTAAGTTGATACCTAGTCGCAAGTGGAAAACATAAAAGAATATTAGTGTAAACTATCTTGTGTATGATGGCGCACTCGGATTCTGGTTAGTATTTTTGGCAAAAAACGACTATTTTTTTGCTCTATTGATTAGTGTAAAAATCAAATCTCTCTCTAACACATTGATATTTATGACAAGGTTCTTGTCAGTTCACTCAGTCATCTTCAAAGATAAATATATCACCGGGTATATGTAGAGGAAAGAGAAAGCGATGTCTTTGAAATTGAAAAGTATACATGGTATTCCATTTCAAATAAATTATTTTTGTTATATTTTCGAGTTCTCACGTGTATACATTTTTTGACAAAGGAAAGTAAAAATTTTATTGAAAATATATATAAATTTTGTTAGAAAACTTTTACCACTTTGTACAGGGTGTTCCAACAATAATGGCCATCGGCGATATCACAGAAAGGAAATTATTTCCTTTGCTGTTACGTTCTGTAGCGGTAATTTTTTTTACTTTCTTGGTGAAAGCGGCCACGACAAATCATTGGAAAATATTTTCAAATTCAAAGAATTGCCGCTAGGGGTATAACAGAAACGGAAAATACTTTTCATGATATCGACGAGAGCCATTTTTAATTGAACACCCAGTACATAAACACAAGTAATAAACTATTATGATCGTTATCACATCATAAATAAATTAAATATAATCAATTCCAAACACTCACCACTTGCCCTAATATTGCTTACTATTCCAAATGCGTCATTGCTATGCCAATATTTCCCAAAAGTTAAATCATTATCGATCCATGTCTCATCAATGTAAACTACGTTACCAACCTCTTCTCTATAATTTCGAATTGCCCTTGTATATTTATAGCGCCAATGTAAAACTTCAGGTCTCTCCAAAAGAATCATTCGTTTATTTTGTCACTTACGAAAAAAAAAGCCATTGGCCTTCAACAACATCCTTAATTTTTCGCGACTATAAGGGAAATCCATCGTTTCTTGCAATTTAAGGAGAAGCTTTCTGAGTGTAGGCACAGTTTTTAGTTTTAAATAAAACTTGTTTATTGTTTGCCTAATGAAAATCATCAAAATCCTTTTTGAGAGACAAACGGGTTTTCTTATTGGGTGGTGATGGGTGCATCTCACCTGGACGTTTCCTTTGCCTCTTTTCATCTTCTGAGCGACGCGATCGATTTTCCTTTTTAAAGGTAATTTAAACTTATTACTTCTCGCTTCCTCATCGCAAATTCTATAAACATTGGCGATAATTTCTCTGGACTGGCCAGCAAGAGGTTTTCTCTTTAAAAAGATATTTCTTTCCATAATTCAAAAAGAAATTTAATTATTGTAAGAAATATATAAGCTTCAAGAAATAATTAACACCTAGAAATATGTCACCAAATAAAGATACATATTAAGATTTAAATAGATATGAAATTTGCATGTATATACTCACTCACTATATTCATTAATTAAAACTAAAGAAATGCACCAAGAAGCGAGTCGAGTCTATTATTCAACATAAAATAACTAAACAATCGGAAATCATTAACTAACAAGTAAAATTAACAACTAATTAATCCTTATTAATAAAACAGAGTTTAACAAGAAGTTCTTTTTTATTTAAGGTCAATTGGAACGGCGAAAAAACTTCTCTCCACATAAAATACTTCAAACAATTTCTGGAAATGCGCGTAAATATTTATTTTTTTTTATCACCTTTTGTGTGTGCTCTTCCATATCTTTGGGAAAAAAGTCTACAACCACAAGTTCTACAAGTTCCACATTATTGCAAGCATTTTACCAAGTTCTCCAAATGGCCATGAGTATTACTAATTATACACACAAGAAAATAAAAAAAAACAGGCAATACCCACATACACAAATAAAACTTAAGTCGGTATTATAAATATTAATAAGTAATTAATTTTTCTTATTTCGGTGACACCACTGATCAGAAAATCATCAGACATCAGACCCCGGCCCGTTCATAATTCAAACCAAGCCTGGAATAACGATCTTTTATCTTCGTCTTTTCCACGCCATCCGCGCCGACCACGGCTATCTCTTTCTGATAATGACTTCTTATTGAACGGGCCGGAGTTTGGGAAATCTTCGCTGATATACTATCGATACCGATCAATATATTTTTACTATTTTTATTTGAATTCGTGATGCAGTAAAAATATATATTTTGAACGGACCAATTATATGGAAAAGCGGAAGGAAGTTTTTTGCCCGCATTCTTTCTATCCAGGTTCATTCAGTTGCCAGACTGTATATAGGAAACCCAGTGGCGGCTCCTCCATTAGGTCAAATGATCAATGACTCCCCAATAAATATTTCCCAACAGAAACAAATAAATAAAATAATACATAATTTATATTATTTCAATTTTTTTTAAATTTAGAAATTCCGTTGACTGTTTTCTTAATTCCGCGACACATTATCGATGCCTCGCACCGCGATCTCCGGAGAGATTTCGTTTCGTTTGGAATCGATCACGGCGCACAGTAGTTCCATTTCTCTTTCTAGAGGAACATAAGTCCAAAAAATGAACCCAATAATTGACACGTAACAACAAATAAAATCGACGGTGACTACATCAAAGTATTCTATGCAAGACAAATGAAACTCAAAATGGCCGCTGTGTCGTTACCATAGCAACACAAAGATGACAGTACCAATTCTTTAAAATTACTGCATAAAATTTGCGTTATCTAAAACGAGTATTGTCAAATTAATTGTTCAAATTGTATAGTGTTTTTTGGTAATATATTTTAAAAGTAAGTATATATTATATTGATATGTGATTATCTGTCCATTATAATATATTTTCAATGAATTCCCGCAAAAATTGAAAAGTGAGAAAAAAAATGTTAAAAAAGGTTTTTTTTGCAAATTGTTTCTTAAATAAAAAAACTCCCGCTTACTCCCGCTAAAATTGTTATGCCATTTGTTAAATACACTATTTCTTGTTATATTTGCTATGACAGTTACTGCTCATACCTGCGCATTTTGCTAAAAACTCGTATTTTTTACTTCGCGTTGTTATCAAATTTCATGTAATTAAGGGCCAATATTATAAAGTGGATTGGCAGTTTGTTTATTTTTTTAATGTCAAATTCATGTCATACTTCGATTTAAAACACACTTTCCTGGTATTAAAGGCCAATATTATAAAATAAGTTCAGTTTAAAATCAGATTTATGTTGAGCTTTTTTCCGCGATTTAAAACTACATTATAATATTGGGCCTAAATATCATACCTAAGCCAACCTCTAAAATTCTAATTACGTTGTTTAATGAAATGTTTATTATACAGGGTGTTATTTTGACCATGGCAAACAAATTTAGGTTATGCGGTTAATAAGTTTATGATTAGATGTATGGGTCTATGATACGGCAATAGAATGTTTTGAGCTTTTTTTTAATGTCTTGCAAGAATTAATTAGGTAATTGGGCATTTGTTCTTATTTTAGATAATGGAAAATAGGGAAAATAATAATATTTCTATTAATATTATCGATCTACACAACATAATTAAAACCAAAGAGGCCAGTAAGGAGAATTTAATTAATTTTGTCATTTCCACTCGTTTCCAAAATTTAAATACAATAAACCACAATATAATTCGTTTAAGTTTGCTTCAATTTTTGGGAAAATATAAAGAGAAATGGCAGGCTAGCAACAGACACATAAATAGATTCGAGAAAAAAAATCGTATGTGGCTAAATTCGGTCATAAATATAAAATTAAAAGAGACAACATCTGAAGGAAGAACAGGAAGGCCCACAAAACAATTTGAATTTGTATGTAAACAATCCAAATTACAGAAGGTGAAACCACTTATCCAATCCACATCAACTAATGAGCTTACCTACGCAGCTTCAGTATCTCTTTGGAAATCTGGAAAGCGAGATGCTGCTCAAGTTGTAAAAGAGGTTACCCAAACAACACCAAAACGTGCCAGAAAAATTAAAACAACTTATTTAAGTCCTAAACCTGCGTTAATTCCATATACTCCTGAAAAGGCATTAGCACTTTATGTAAATTCAAAATTAACAAAACATTCTTACTTTCAAATTCGTGCTATTGAACAGCAATGTAATATTTATCCTTCTTATAAAAGACTATTAGAAGCCAAAAAAGAGTGTTACCCCATAAAAGAAAAAATTAGTATTACGGAAATATCTGCTGAAATTGAAGTCCAAGCACTGTTAGACCATACCATAAAACGGCTCTTTATATCACAAGAAGTAGTTTTAAAAAATATTTTAACCTTAGAAGGTATTACTATTACACTTTTTGTTAAATGGGGATGCGATGGAAGTAGCAACCAAAAAGAATATAAACAAGCCTTTTCTGCTGAGTTTAATGAGGCAAGTGATTCAGATTTGTTTGCTATTTCTTTGGTACCCCTTCAGCTCTTCGCTGAGCACAGAACATTTTCTCAAAAAAAAATTCTTTGGCAGAATCCTGTACCTTGCTCCACCCGATTTTGTCGACCAATTAAATTCATCATGAAAAAAGAAACGAAACAGCTAATAAAGGATGAAGTATGTAGGGTTGAAAATCAAATTAAAAATTTGATTCCAACAAAATTAAATATGAATAATAAAACATTCGACATAAAATCGCAACTATTTTTAACCATGGTAGACGGGAAAGTTTGTAGTTCTTTAAAAGATATTTCAACACAAAACTGCTTAATTTGTGGGGCGACTCCCAAATATATGAACAATCTAACATTTTTATCACAAAAGCCTTTTAATTTAGAAAACTGTTCATTTGGACTTTCAACCCTACATGCGTATATTCGTTGCTTTGAATGCCTATTGCATATTTCGTATAGACTTGGCATTAAAAAATGGCAAGCAAGGTCGAATGAAGACAAAGAAATGGTTAAAAATAAAAAAAAGAAATTATTTGTCAATTTAGAACTAAAATGGGTCTATTAGTAGATCAACCAAAGCAAGGTACAGGATCTACTAATGACGGGAATACTGCCCGTAGATTTTTTAAAAATCCAGAAATGTCCTCTCAAATAACTGGATTAGATAAAGAGTTAATTACAAAATTTGCGACAATATTAAATGTAATGTCTAGTGGATTGCCAATTGATACCGAAAAATTTGACACATATGCCAAGAATACTCTAGATTTATATTTACATTTGTACCCATGGTATAATATGCCGGCCAGTGTGCATAAGATCCTTATGCATGGTGCATTAGTAATAGAAAATTTGTTATTACCTATAGGGCAGTTCTCCGAAGAGGCACATGAGGCCCGTAATAAAGACATGAAAAATTTTAGGCAACGATTTTCACGAAAGTTTTCTCGGACAGCGACAAATGAAGATTTACTTCACATGCTTTTAATAACGGACCCACTAATATCTCAATTACTTCCTTTACCTAGACAAAAAAATTTGCTCTCTCAAGATGTTATTCGCCTTTTAAAACAACCAGATATTCAAACTTCTATACTTGAAAATAATAATTCAGATTCTTATTCAGATAGTGAAGACAGCGTCATAAGCACAAATGACGATTAATTAATTGATAACGTTAAAATCATTAAAAAGTTATATTTTTTCTAAGATATCTTTTACTAATTTTTTTCATAACACTTAGGGTGGATTACAGAAAGCTTTGTTAAAATTTAACACTCTGTTAAATCCTAACACGCTGTTAAAGTGACGTTTGTCAACATAAAAACGTTAACTTAACAAGGTGTTAGGATTTAACATGGTGATAAATTTTAACAGAGCTTTCTGCAATCCACCCTTAGTTTTTGTTTACTAGGTAGGAAGATTTTTTTTAAAATACACTTGTTAAACGTATTATTAGAAAAATGTTTGTTCTGGAAAATAAAAAAAATCTTTTTCTATTTTGATCTCGTACTAAGCTCATTACAATACAATGATGACTCAGTTTTGTTTCGTAATAGCCTCGTTTGACAGACAGGCTCATTACGATACATCAGTGATGACGCGAATTGACCGAAAATTTGACGTTTCAATCAAAATTTTTGTTGTGTGTCAAAAAAAAAGGTAAATATTTGTTTTTTTTTAAATTATGAAGCCAAAATATAAAAAAAATAGTATAAAACACACGTCTCAAAAAAGGTTTTAGCGTACTCGTACATTAGAAAACTCCTTTCACTCGTTTTCTAAACTCTTACTCGTGCGCTAAAACTATCCTTTATGAAACTATGTTTTAATATACCTACTATAATACAACTATTTTTTCATTTATGGGGTAACTCTTTGGGGCTTATTATTCCTATCCTATCAGTATTATATAGGATGTTTTAAAAAACAAGAGTTGTTATGAGAGATTACTTGTTTAAAAAAAAAGCGAAAAAGTTCATATTATGTACATGGGTTTGCAAATAATGCTTAGTTTTAAGGATGCGCAGAATTTCAATTTAGTTTCTTATGTTTTTAAACAACTTTTACAAGAAACAAAATTTTCGCATCGATTTCAAACTGTATATTCCAAACACCAAATATTTGTGGACTCACCTAAAAAAAATAAATGTTCACCCTATTTCTGGACAATTTCCCATTGAACAATAGCCGTTGCTTATTACAACACCCTGTATATATTATCTTGCATAAAAACACCTATTGCATTTTAGACTAGGTTAAAACACTGTTGGAGAATCATACAAGCAATTTTAGATAAAGCGTTTTTTATGTTCTGTACTAAAAGTTAATAAGAGTCAATAGGTATATTTAATGTTACCCTGTATAATATATTTTTAAATAGCTGATCTTTATGTTTTTAGTTCTTATTATTATTAAAAATGTTTTTAAAAAAATATTGGAGTAATTATTTTCGCCACGTACATCTTTAGAATAATGTTCCACTAGAATTGCACTTGGAACCACTGTGCGGCGGGCTGCCCGCGTTGACCTCGTGGTTATAAACGGGGGCGAGTTTTTCCCGAGTGTTCTCGATCAAATCTATGCGAATTTGATGATATACGGCTTACGTTGGCAAAGTTTCCTTTAACAGCCGCGCCGAGAAAACCTAAATAGTTTTGTCAGTTGATGTGTTTAATGTGGATCGTGTGATAGGTTGTGGTTACAATTGCGAATTTTTATAGATTTTATTTTGAAGACTTGACATTTTGTTTGTTGATTTTGTGGTTTAAATTAATGTTTTAAAGAAAGTTAGCCATAGTGTTTTAGAATATCAAGACTTTTAATCCGTTTCCAATTATTTCGGCGAGTTGAACTTTGAGAAACGACTCGAAATTAAGACCAGTAGTCGACCTTTGCCGAAATTTAAAATCCAGCAAACCAGTTAAAGACAAAAACAAAGAAGTACATCGTTATTTTCGTAGAAATATGTACGATTTATGTGCCTGGACGCACGATTTCGAAGTAACAAAGGCATTTTATTGTTTCCCGTGTCTGATTTTTTTCAGATGACTCTTTGTGGTTTATATGTATTGATCCCCCTGAACAGTTGACCACGAGCCGCCACTGCTGAAGCCATTTAAGGTCAGTGCGTAGGTGCATATAACATTAACATCGCTGCAGTTCGACTCTAAAGTAGAAAACAAATTTATAAGTGGACAAAAATCAAATAAATTTAAAAAGGAAAAAAAAAAAAAAAAATACAAAAGTAAAAAAAAAATACAAATTTGCACTTTGATTAATATCGAACACTGAATAGTAACAGATCTTGTGGAAGGTACGGGAGTTTCTGAGATTTCAGGTTATATGTATAAGTTTAAAAGTATTATTTTGAACACTTCGAACCTTACTATGCCAATTCTACAAAATCGCGCTTGAGTTTTCTTGGTAAGGAAATAAGCCAGTCACCTAATTTCTTTTTAAATGTTTTTGGATATGTTTCTTTTCTAATTATTTCAGGGACCCTAATATAGATATGAGGAGCTAAAACATAAAATGATCGTCGTGCGTGTGTTTCATTTACTTTAGTTGTTTTCGTTTCGCCCTGTTTTTTATATCTTGTGTTATGAGTATGAGATATTTTTAGTAATTTATTTTTATTCTTATGCTGTAGACTGACGGCCTTGAAACAAAATATTTGACAAATATCCATCAGTTGGCTGTCTTTAAAAAGAAGATCGCTAGGGAAAGTACTGTTTTTATTAGTTATATATTTTGTATTACTTCTAGTTTAATTAGATGATTTCTGTAGGTTCCTCCCCATGCGCATATACCGTAATTTAACACAGAATAGACCAATGAGTAATACACAGTTCTTAGACTGGATATTGACAAAATTGATTTGAGTTTTTTAAAAGTATATAAAATTAAACGTAGTTTTTTGGAAAGTAAATTTATGTGAACATCCCACTTCAAGAATTTGTCAATTTCTATTCCTAAATATTTTGAATGGGTAGTTTCCTTAATATTTAAATTTTGATGATTTTGATTAAGGTTAATTCCGGTAAAATGAGGTAATTTCATTTATTACAAATAAATACCATATAATTAGTTTTTTGGAAATTTATTGTAAGGTACATTTTATCAAACCAATCTTTAATCATTTTGAAGTCATTCTCTACATTTCACTTCACATCTTTCCAGGAATCTGCCACGTATAATATAACTGTGTCATCCGCAAAAGCAGAAAATGACTCGGTACTACCTAAACTTAATAATTCATTTATATATATCATAAAAAGTATCGGGCTTAAAACTGTGCCCTGCGGAACGCCATACATTAATCGAAAAGAATTTCGATAGGTCAATGCTTTATAAAAATGTAAATTATCAATTTACCAAATCGTAAAACACACGTTAGAATATAACATAACATTGCCGCAAAACAGTTAATGAATCCTAATAACCTTATAAAAGTAAACAAACACACATGTACGAGGTGAATAATTTCGATGACATTGAAATCAAAATTGCAACTATGCGACCTTAAACTCTATGTTATTACAGTTATACAAATAATTGTGATGTTAAACAGAAGGTATAATGAACTAGTGTAGAATGTAGTACACAAAAAGAATTAAATTTTGTTTTTAATCCAATACCTAACAAAAATAATTAAGTTTTAAGTGAATGTTCGACAGTTCTTTTCTCTATATGATGATTTTCAAAATTCTATGCTACGAGTTAGGACATGACTCACAAAAGATTTAAGTAAACAAGCGAATTTAGTGACAATTTAAAGAGACTTACTCGCTGTAAAAATCATTAACGCTGTAAAATGGTCTCTCAATAAGGTATGCTTTAGTGTTTTTTCGAAATTGTGCAAGCATAGGGATAGATTTTAAATGTACTGGCAGATTGTTGTAAAGTTTTATGGCGTTGTAAATAATTGATTTTTTTATTAATTCTGAGGAAGGAATGGGAAGATATATATCATGCCTAGAGTTTCTGGTAGGGTATATCAATATATACAATACAATATATCAATCATATAGATCAACAAGGAAATCTTCAAAACTACCAATTCTTACGTTTAATTTTTGATTGGTTTTGTGTTTGTACCTCTTGAAATACCCTAGGATTGGAATTGGCCCAGTAACGGCAGTTGAAACGACTAAAACTACCATTAACAAAACGGTACACTAATCTGAAAAATATACATTAAATAAGAAATTGACATTATTCATTGCACGCTCAAAATGTTTGTAAAGCCGCCATTTTGAAAAGAAAAGTAAAATTGTGATATATCATTTAAAAGGTAATTTTGAGATTAATATGTTAGTCTATAAAATATACAGGATGCTATTTAAAATTAAAAAAGTAGGATTAACTTCCAGTAATACCGGAAGTAACTTTTAATTGTTCTTTCGTAGAAAATTTGTCTCATGCAATTATAAAATTTTTGAAATTGATATTTTTCAAACTAAACAATAGATGCACGCTAATATTTATATGCAGTAAAATTAAGAAACATTCAGTACCCTTCAAATATTTGTCTGCAGGACTTCTAAAAGCGTCAGAGGGCATAGAAGCTACCATTAAGAGGACAGTGGAGTTAACCGGCTTTCCAAGGTCTACCCTGCGTCGATTCCTTGACCAAGACAGTTCACTGGAGAGGAAGAATAGATCTGAAAAAGGCACAATGAAAGTGTTTGGGAATGGTGATGCAGAATTAATTTGGAGGGAAGTGTATGAGATGTATGAGTTTAAGCTGATTCCGTCACTTGATTCTTTGCGAGAAAAGTTATTAGCAAATGGTTAATTCACTGCTAGTCGCCAAACGTTGAGCCCATTCCTGCATAAAATTGGATTTCGATTTAAAAAATTGACAAGAGTATTTGCACTAGAGAAACCTAACGGCTAGTGGAATGGAGACAAACATATTTAATCCAAATTCATCAGTTCCGCCCAGAAAACATGACACTACAATTAAAGGTTGGCAAGATTCTTCACCAACGTGCATTTTAGATGTACTTGCTTCTCGAGGAAAGAGAATATCCATCTTACACTGTGGCTCGAGGGATTGCTGGGTGCCGAACGCTTTGCTACTTTCAGCCAAAAATATTAAGGACTGCTCGTTAGACTACCATCAGGACATGACAAGTGAGCTTTTTGAAAATTGGATGTAAAAATTCTCTTCCGAATATCCCGCCAGGCAGTGTAGTCGTTTATGATAATGCTAGTTATCACAGGACCTCAGTTGAGAAAGTACCAGCCATAAGCAGCAAAAAAGAGGTGCTGCAAGAGTTCCTTAGCCAACATGACTTCTATTTTGAAAAAAAGTACAAAAAACAACTAGTTGATGTACTAAAAACTAAATGGTATGATAAAACATATTACGTAGATAAAGCTATAAAAGCAGCCAGGAACATACCACTTAGATTGCCCCTCTACCACCGCGATTTGAATCCTATAGAAATGATATGGTCTGAATTAAAAAACAAAGTTAGACGCAATAGTGTAAACCTAAAAATATCCGCTAATATAATTGAAGTAGCATGTAATACTGTTTCAGTATTATAGACGTTTTGTTTTCGATTTTGTTATATTGAGCAATCTGTTATTTCAAATCTCCCTGGGTACAAGCTTGCCTCATGAGGGTAGAGGCCCAGAAATCATGATCGAAAGCAATTCTTCTTGTAGGCCGTTTTGCGCCCGCAGAAATTATATATTTCTGTTATTCTGCATATCGTGGGCTTACTGCGAAAAGTGACCAAGTCAATTTTTGAATGTTGTGAGATAATGTGACCAAGTCATAAACTATAAAAAAAATTGACCAAGTCATATATACGACTTAAAGTTGTTGAGGTAAATCCACCCAAAGTGATCAAGTAAAATAATATACTTTTAACATCAGCTAAAAGTGACTAAATCCACTTGGGCATTTTATCATGTCAGCAAAGATGCAAATTGCCGATATGCAAAAATGATCAAGTCGACTTGGTCAATTTTTGCTGTAACTATACTTGCATTATTATTTGCGTTTTGACAACCGGTTAATGTGCAAAAATATCGTTAGCTTGCTATAAAGAAGATACAAAGTTGTTCAAAAATGAGTGGCAGATGAAAGTTATGTGTTTCGTTATGTTTTAAAAATGAAGGAAACCAAGAAAAATCAGCCAGTAAGTATTAAATAATATAATTAAAT
This sequence comes from Kuschelorhynchus macadamiae, assembly GCA_030620095.1. Classification (NCBI taxonomy): domain Eukaryota; kingdom Metazoa; phylum Arthropoda; class Insecta; order Coleoptera; family Curculionidae; genus Kuschelorhynchus; species Kuschelorhynchus macadamiae. Next base: position 452,654 of record JAUTXW010004996.1, on the reverse strand, counting down.
AATTAGTAAAAAGTGAGGTTATATATTATAGGGACCGGCATTTTCAAATTCGCATAAAATATTCTTTACTATCATAAAGAAGTTTTAAAACCCCGTATTATAGTTGGTTGATTTCTTAATAAAACCATTATTTTTCTTGCTTTTAGATTGAGTAGTTCAGGAAGAAGACAAAGTAGACTCGAGTGAAACTAGTTTCTCTGGCACCAAAAATTATATTACTGATACTGATAATCATGAGCCCATGAAGATATTTAGTAAACGTGTGACCGCAGAAAGTAAGTATTACTTAAAGAGTACACAGGGTGTTTCTAAATATTATGTACAGTCATGGTCAATAAAATTGTTCAATGGTTACAGACTAAGTGGGTTTTAATAATTGTTCTAGGGTTTAAGTAGTTTAGAATGCGATCGAGATGTACAATTTTATTGACCACGAGTAGACATACGAAATTCCTCTCATAATTTTGTAATAAAAAAGTCTGAAAATATATTGTTTCCAAGACAGGCTTGGCCAAATTGTTTGAAATTTGACAGCGGTATTTGTAGTAAAAACTATAACAAAATTATTAAGTTTAGTGCGCTCCGGAGGCACTTTAACGACTATTAATGACATAAAAGTATGCCACTGACATGTTTCAATTTTTTTAGCTGATCATTCTGATATTCAAGATGAAGGTGTTATTCAGCAAAACCAATATATAAATTTACATAATTTGGAAGCTGAAAATGCGTCAGACAGTGACGATGAGTACGTTCCAGAAAAAGAACAAAGTAGTAGTGAAGATGACGAAGATAGTGATGAGCCTTTAGCTAAGAAAAGAGCACGTTGGAGGAAGTCAACACCAAACAAGTGGAAGAAAAATATTGTTAAAGAAGTGGCAAGCCGTACATTAATAAAAATAAAGCTCAACCAGCCAAAGCACCAAAGCAAGTTGACTGTACAAACTGCAAATTTAAATGTTCTTTGAACTTCATTGAAGAGGACAGAAAGGTTATTTGCATTAATTACTGGCAGCTAGACTACTGCCGGCAAAAAGACTTAATTTTGTCATGTGTTAGTAACTCTGCACCAAAACTACATAGGGCTCGTACAGGCACAGGTGTGAGAAAAGAGTCCAGCCGAAAGTACCATTTTAAAAAAACACAATTAATCTATCCAAGTCTGTAAAAGTTTTTTTTTAAAGACTCTTTGTATTAGTCACTGACCCGTTGATCATGCGTTACAAGGAGTAAACGAAACAGGCATTTTCGGGTTGTCTGACAGGAGGGGTAAGGATATTCCTAAAAATAAAACACCTGATGACCTAATAGAAAAAGTAAAGACCCACATTGAAAGCTTTCCGACTATGTAATCACATTGTTGTCGGAAAAGTAGTAAAAGATTATACTTAGATCCAAGTTTGTCTATTAGCAAAATGCATGACCTCTACTTACAGTGGTGCAGAGAAGAGAATGAACACAATTTTGTGTCAGAAATTACATACAGGAGAACATTTTGCAACAACTACAATATGGCATTTTTCAACCCCAAAAAAGACCAGTGTGAGATATGCGCCCAATGCAAAAACAAAACAATCACAGAAGAGGACTACATCCAACACCTACGACGAAAAGATGAGGCACTCAGTGCCAAAAATGTAGATAAAATTCGAGCCACTGAAGATGATATCTTCTTAAGCGCAACTTTTGACTTACAAAGTATTCTTCAAATACCTGCCTCTGGAGTATCCCAAATGTATTACTCGTTAAAACTATGTGCATACAGCTTTACAATTTATGAAGCGGCACCCCCCAATAATGCGTTCTGTTTTGCGTGGACCGAAGTAACCGGTCAGAATGGTAGCGCAGAAATAGGAACGGCATTGTTAAGATGGATCGAAAAAGTCCCACGAGGTATAAAAGAACTTAGTTTATACTCTGATACATGTGGTGGGCAAAATCGAAATCAGTTTAATGCTGCATTATTCTTGTATGTCGTACGAAACACTCATATCGAGGTTATACAACACAGATTTTTAGAGAAAGGCCACTCCAATATGGAAGTAGATTCAATGCATAGTGCCATAGAAAAAGCAAAAAAAAATTGTGAAATATACACGGTGAATGACTTCCTTAATGTGTTTAAGCTGGCGCGCTCAAAGAGGTTAAAAAATAAAACAAGCGACCCATACTACATCGAAGAGCTACGGTTTGGTGACTTTCTGGACTTAAAATCTTTGGCGTCAACTTTCTTGAAAAATCGAAACAAAGACGAACTCGGAAATTAAGTATAATTACAGCGACGCTGAATTTCGTGTCTTAAGAGTCTGTGGCAAAGGAAGACCAGCAGAAATTCCGAAAGATATCATGCTATTATACAATTCCCTTTTGGCAATCCCTGAAAAGAAAAAAAATAGTCTACTTAAACTATGCGCCAATAACATTATACCACCTGAATATCATTACTGGTATAAATCTCTCCCAGTGGACAAGAAAAAAGTTGTCACCATACCCGCGGACCCAACAAGTGATTTGGACGATTCTGAGTAGTGATCGACTGAGTAGTGTTAAGACAAAAGTGATTTTTTTTTTTTAATAAAAAATATACATAACATTACTTTTTTTCCAAATTTTGGTTTTTTTATTTATGACCAACCCTAATTTAAATTTTATTTCTTACATCATAAAGTGCCTACGTCATTTTTTTTCAAAAACTTTCATGTAAACTTACATCTCAGTAGGTTTGTGGAAAATTACAGCATTTCATACATCTATATTCCAAAATTTATGTACATGCAAATATTTCTTGATTTTACGCAGAGCCTTAAAATTAAAACGTATTTTCCTAAGAACTTACTATTTGGACTTGGTCAATTTTCGCAGTAGGCCCACGATATAAAGGTATTAGTTAGTCATGACCATTTATCGTATTACAAACTATAGGTTTTCTTTTTATTATTATCTTCTATGGTCTTTGGGATTTTAATCAACATGTTATTAATCGAGTAGGCGCTTGTCACAAAAGTAGGAAAAAATTGATTTTCGTAAAACGTCATTTTTCTAATAAATTAATTAATTGCCATTAGGTGTTGATAGATAATTTAACGTTTAGTTTTAATCCTCATGGATTATTCAGTTCAACGAGTTTTTTTGTGTAGAAACTTACATAAGAAGTAACTCAATAGATGAAGTAAGGCGTGCATTGCGTCTTCAATTTAACAACAACAATAGGGGGCATGCTCCATGCATGCATGTTGAAGAAACCTGGACGTCGAAGAACAATTCGTACTCCTGAATCTATTGAACGAGTCAAAACTGCGGTCATGAGAAGTCCCACAAAGTCTGCTAATAGGTAATCCCTCATTTTGGGAATATCAAAAGGGAGCTTACATCGAATTCTTCACAAGGACTTAAAATTTCATACCAAATGGTGCAATCAAGATAACCTGTTTGCCAAGAATTTTTGAATTTACATCGAGGAGACCTCCACAATCTTTTAATGAGTGACGGACCAAATTTTTATTTGAACGGCATGGTTAAAAATCAGAATTTTATGTATTGGTCAAACGAAAATCCTCGAGAAATTATTACAAACAATCTCCATAATTCAAATTATTGTTTGGTGTGCGGTAGGACCATTTGACATTATTGGTCCATATTTTTTTGAAGATGGAAATAACCATCCTCTAATAGTGACGTCCGAGCGTTACGTAAATATGCTAGATATGTTTTTTATTCCTGATTTAGAAAGAAGGGGATTATCAAACAATGCGTTATTATTCCAGCAATATTGAGCAACCGCTAGAATCTCTATAAAAGTTCTGCGAGAAGTGTTTAATGGACAACTCATTGCACGATTTGGGGATTTAGATTGGCCTTCCAGGTCTCCGGACTTAACTGCACCAAACTTTTTTCTGTAGGTCTATTTAAAGGCGAAGGTTTTTGCAACTCGTTCAGAAAACATCCTAGAACCTAAACTCCGAACTGCTGAAGAAGTCCGGCGAACAGATCAGAATTTGTTTCATTGTGTCTTGTCCAATCTTGAAAAGTGCATTGCAGTTAATGGTAGTCACTTAAAACACGTAATTTTTAAAAGTTAGGATAAGTGGGACGTTACAGTAAATCACAAAGAGTAGATTGAAATTAAGTGTAATATAATGTTTGCTTTATTAAGTTTTAAGAATTTTATTGAGCTATTAAGATGGGTAGTCTATTATGGGGAACCCATAATACTTAACTCATAAATCACCTCCCGAGATTTTTTCAGAACTTTACGTTTCAGAATTCCTCTTCCCAAAAATATGTTTTCTCATGGGTATGTCTGTCTGTCTTTCGGTTTTTCTGTTCGCGGTTTGGTTAGAATTCAAGGTTCATATGGGGATGACCTAGTAACATTTTGGTAAAAATCCAATATGGCAAAAGAAAATGGCGGTCTAGTGAAATGTTAATAAGATTATTAGTAAAAAGCTACTTATCAATTTACCTCAAATTTTGCACAAAAATCAAATATTAAGGAATCAACTGGTAATATTTTGGAACGAATTCAAGATGGCGGAACAAAATGGCGGCTTAGTAACATATTTAAAAATTCAGCTTGAAAAACTACTTAATGGATTGATTTCAAATTGTGTGCCATACATAGTTGTGGTATACAGATGAACTAGTAAAACTGTGGTATTAATTCAAGATGGCGGAACTAAATGACGGCTAAATAAAATATTTGTAATCGTGAGAAAATTGCCCTTTCTGGTTTAACGTCTCTGTCTATCAGTTCACGGCATAGCTTAAAAACTTCTTAAGCGATTGAATTCAAATTTTTGTAAAGATAAGGGGCCATATCGGGATGTTCTAGTAACATTTTGGTAAAAATCCAATATGTCAAAACAAAATGGAGGCCTAGTGAAATGTGAAAAAAATTATAACTAAAACACTACTTATACAATTTATCTCATATTTTGCACAAAAATCAAGTATTCTGTAGGAATTAACTGGTAATATTTTGATACGAATTTAAAATGGCGGAACAAAATGACGGTTTAGAAAAATATTTAAAAATTCAGCCTGAAAAACTACTTTCTGATTCAAATTGTGTAACAATAATAATTGTGGTATACAGATGAACTAGTAAAACTATTCTACTAATTAAAGATTATGGAACAACATGGCCGCTAAATATAATATTTGTAATCCTGTGATAATCATTTTCTCAGGTTTTACATATTTATCAGTTGCGTCGGTCCGTCTGTGTGTTTGTCTGTCTCTCTCTGGTTAGCTCACGGCTACTATCAGAGTGACTTCAAATTTTGATCAAAAATTACGGGTCATTGGGGATGAGATGGTAATATTTTAGTGTAAATCTAATATGCCGGAATAAGATGGCGGCTTAGTGAAACGTTAAAAAAATTATTACTGAAAAAATTAATTATCCAATTAACCTCAAATTTTGTACAAAAATCAACTGTTATATAAGGAATGAACTATGAACATTTTGTATGAATATAAAGGTGGTGTCCCACGGCCCGTGATATTACGGGTCGGGCCTTGCTTTAAAGACGAGGAAAGACCGGCACATGCCGGACACACTCACGCATGATCAAGTCCCACGGCGCGTATTGGCCCATACCAGGCTAGCGTCAAATAGCATCACTTAATACGATCATAAATACTGCTTGATTGAACCAAAATGAACAGTGATAGTGAGCGCATCGCTGCGTGCGTTGCTGCTGTTGTGTTATTCAGTGAGCAATAGTTAACCGATTAATAAAGCAAAAAAGATACAGAAAAGAAGTGGACGCTGCACATAAGGCCAAATAACTAAATTACGACGACAAAAATAGAAAAACAATTTTTTTTGCGAACGAATCACATATATACTTAAAACATTTCCTATAGACCAGGTCGCCATTTAACTTAATCATTTTAATTTTTAACGCAACACAATAGCTTTAGCATCAGTGCAAAGTTGGCTTTGCTTTCGCACGGCCTATTAAATTACGTGTTTCGGAAGTGATGACAAAATAACATCGCTTGCATTTTAGTTCTAAACGTCAAATAATAAGGGTGTTAACATGGACTGTGAGACGTCAGGTAAGTTCTTTATTTTTCAGTTATTATTAACAAACCAGTTGTTCGTAAAATAGTTGAAATATATATTTTATAAAATGGTATTTTTGGTTTAAAAAATCTTGAAACGTTTACGTTTAGCTAGAGTTATAAAAAAAATTCCTTACCAAGTACCCGATATTTCTTTCCTGTCTGAAAAACATATCTTTTGACTAATTTAAAAAAGAAAAATACACATTCCCTTGTTTCCCCCTTTGTTAAATAGAGCAAATTTTTTTCAGGTAGTCGTGGAGACCCCCTTGGAAAAGCAATGAAAATTAAGAGAAATGAGCTATTCACAGTGTTAAAAAATAAACAGTTTTTTAAATTATCGTCACTAAAGTGTAATGAACAGTTATGATATATAGTGGAAAAATTTAGTATTGGTGAACTTTCCGAATATTATATAAAACAAATAAAACTCGTAGATCGTTAGATATGCGCACTTTTTCTATTAATATAACTTTTTTGAAGAAATTATTGTCTCTCAGGCATGTAAAGTTTGAACCTTCCTGTAGCAATACTGACGAAATTTGTGTTTTTTCAATATCTTCTTAACTTTTCATTCAGTTGACGCCTATTTCGTCTCCAATCTGCTACGAAGATGATGTTAGATTCTTTACAACATATACGATTTGGTTGATTTTTTCTATTTCATTGCTCTCCTTTATACAAGGTGACAATTTAAAAACTTGAAATGGCCATATCTTAGGAAGGAAAAACTTAATCAAAAAACGCTTAAAACACCTTCTATAAAATGAAGAGGGAACAAATAAAAGCGTATTAACCCGTATCTGTAACCCCTTGAGCAGGGTGAGATACACCCCTAAAATCTTAAATAGAAAGGGGGATCGAGTGATACATCATCTTAAAGCTCTTGCAAAATGCTTTCCAATGGTACCATAGAAACCTGTTTTTCGTGAAATTCTTCTGTGTTTATTAAAGAAAACAATAAATTAAAACACAATTGTGAAATTTTTTATAATTATTTAATTAAATGTTCAAAATGGTTCCCGTTGTTTTGAAGACAATAATAAAGCTTTTGTTCAAATTCTTCGCGTACATTTGCAAATGTTTCTCTGGATATAGCACGGCATTCCTAAACTATCCTGTCCTTGTCCTCTATTGACTCAGGTTGTATTTTAAACACTACAGATTTAAAGTGACCCCACAAAAAGAAGTCAAGAGGTGTTAGGTCCGGGGATCTAATTGGCCATTCAACAGGACCTCTTCTTCCAATCCACTGGTTGGGATAATTATCATCCAACCATTGCTTGACGGGAACTACATAATGAGGAGGTGCCCCATCCTGTTGAAAATATAGTAAGCGTTCTTCTAATGCTAAATGTCCTCTGATTTTCTAATTCCTGCACTATTAGTGGTTCAATAGACCTCTGTAGCATTTCAACATACATGTCGTCATTTAAATTTTCTTCTATAAATATTGGGCCGATAACTACGTCTCCCAATATACCAGCCCAAACATTAATTTTCTGGGGGTACTGGGTATGCCCTTCTCGAAATACGTGTAGGTTCTCGTCATTCCAGTGACGACAGTTTTGCTTATTAACATGTCTATTCAAATAAAAGGTACATTCATCACTGAAACAAATATTTTTAACTAGTCGAGGTTCTGCCGTAATTCTATCTGTCATTATTTCACAAAACTGGATTCTTCTATCAGGGGCGTCGTTAAAGTATTTGTAACGAAGCTATTGGCGAAATGGCGTGATTGTAATTATATCTACAACCGTTTTACCAAAAAACACATGAAATGGCGTGATGAACATGTGAAGCTCCCAGAAATACAGCCATCACAGTGTATATCATCAGTACCTCGAGACAGGCCAAGAAAATCATTCCAGGAGAGTTGTCAACGCAGTAAGAAAAGACATGTCCAACCAAATGTATTGAGCTTCAGTCCAGAGCAAATTTGCTTGGCTGCAGAAACAAGTTTGGTAAAGTCAAGCAAGAGAACTGCGGCCCAAGTTGTGAAATTAGCAATCGAAACTTCGCCGAGACGGCTAAAAAAAATGAAAGTGGTACAAAATGCACCCTGTGCTGCTATAGGGCCGTATAGCCCTGAAGAAGCTTTAGGACTTATAGTGGACCTTAGCTTGACAAAGAAGATTATATCACGATGCGACTTGGAGCAAAAGAAAGAGGAACGAATATCTATCTTTCATCATATGATAGCAGAGGCAAAAAGAATGTGTTATCCTGTAAATGTTAGAATAACTGAAAATGAAACTGATGTAATTTTGCAGAATATGTTGGATAACCGTGATACCATCGAAAACTTCTATAAATGGGGCCTAGATGGTAGCTGTGGACACAGTGTTTATAAACAAAATTTCGCGAATAATTCAGAATATGCGGATTCCAACATAATATTGTGTACGATTGTGCCACTACAAATGTCTGACTTTGGTAATAACCAAAAAATATATTGGAAGAACTCGAGCCCGTTTTCGACAAGGTATTGTCGTCCAATTGAGTTCAAAATACAAAAAGAAAATGGCCAACACATTAGATAAATGTATAGCAGAGTACAAGCACAAATATTACAATTGGAGGCCACATTATTCGTTTTAGGTAATAGGGAAATTAAATTTAAACATACTCTTATATATACGATGCTGGACGGAAAGACTGTCAATATTTTGAGTGATACTGCAAGTTCTCAAGCGTGCAATGTTTGTAAGGCTACACCTAAAAATGTTAACAATCCAGAGGAACAAAAGAACAGAGTGTGTGCTCAAGACACCTTCAAATATAGTATTTCTATACTACACGCACATCTTAGATGCTATGAATATTTCCTTCATATAGCATATAAATTGGATTTACAGCAGTGGCAAGCAAGGGATGAAAATGCAAAATTACAAGTAAAGGAAAGAAAAAGCAAAATAGCGACTCAGTTTTATAACGAAATGTGCCTGGTTGTTGATCAGCTAAAACAAGGTGGGGGCAATAGCAACGATGGAAACACAGCGCGCAAATTTTTTAAAAACCCTTCGCTTACTTCCCACATAACTGGAATCGATAAAGGATTAATAGAAATATTTGCAAATATACTTTCCATCATTTCTTGTGGGCACTATATCAACGAGGAAAAGTTTAAAAAGTATTGCTTTGAAACAGCACAAATGACTATCTGCATTTATAGATGGTATAAAATGAGTGCCAGCGTTCACAAATTATTACTACATAGAGCTGATATTATAAAATCGTTACCTTTGTCAGTAGGTCAACTTTCAGAAGATGTGATTGAGATAGGCCATAAAGACTATAAAAAATGTAGACAATATTACGCAAGAAAAACTTCAAGAATCAACACCAGTCGGACATATTTTTGTATTCTCTGGCCCTATTGTGTCGAATATGCGCAAAAAGTCGAAAAAAAAAATAAAACAGAATTTAATGAAGTTGTGTTAAGTATGTTGAGACTGCTTACCTTCTATGGTGATAATGAGGAAGGTAATGAAGATCGGGAGTCTGATGATGATAGTGATGATGATGAAAAGCATGATGAGGATGTGGATATAGAATAATATTTTACTAAAAATTGTACCTTATGTTCATAATATACTAATTTTAAATATAACAATTTGAAGAGGCAATTATTTTCTTTTAAATAAAATACATTTATTTTTTTCTAAATATATTTAAATAAAATACATTTATTTTCTTAAAAATAAAAAACTTACCTTAATTAGGCGTTATTCTAAAATATAAGTGTTAAGTAGACTCCCCATAAGCAATTCTTATCATATTATCGCATAAAATCATATTTTATATTTTTGTCGTTCTAAAATAATATTTTGTCCTTATGTGCGCTGGTGGGAGTCATCATTTAAAAAGAGTTGATCATAGCAAAAGAAAATGGCGGCCTAAGAAAATATTTAAAAAATCAATCCTATTCAACAGACGTCAAGTTTTGTAGAAAAATTAATTGTGATATAGGGATAAACTGGTACGAATTCAACATGACGTAACAAAATGGAGGTGTGTGTAGTGGTTGTTCTTAAAAAATAGTTTTGTATCTATATCTTAAAGCCCATTTCGATTCGATTCGATCGATGCAGAACTGCTTCTACTCCCGATGATCCGAACGCACTAATTAACATTAATTCTATAACAAGCGAACAAGCGCCTGCAGCCTGCAGCAGCAGTTGTATGCCGCTCCCATCTCTCTTTGGCTTACGGATATTCACCATTGCGTTGCCATAGCCACGCCGTAAACAAATCTAAACGCGAAAGCTGGCGTGCAGGGCGAGTCTGACGTACAGTGACTTTATACGAGAACAGTGGCGACAATAGTGGTTAACGTTTTGATTGGCTGGAGCCAATATCCGCCATTAATGGGCAAAATATTTATAGTTTATCATTGATCTTATGGGAATTTCGTCTAGTTTACTTCAGTTTATTTGCTAATTTATAATATATCGTTACTTGATTTTTGCTTTAATCGAAAGCTAGTTATTTGGACTTTGTATTGTAACAATATTTATGTGGCTTGGGATCAGCTGTTTACAAAAATGTGATGATTTAGTAAGGCCGGTAAGGTTTTTTAACAAATACTGTAAGGTATGTTTTATTATTGACTTCATAAGAATAAAATAAGGTTTAAGCTTGATAAAAATATAAATTTAAACATTATAATAAATCCAAAAACTTAAAAATTATTTATATATATCTATAGGCTATTTCCTCCAACAGGGGACCAATATAACAAATTTAATATTGATTATATCCGCATTATATCCGTTAGGATTCTTTGGTTTTTAAACATTATTTAAACTTAATTTTTATTTGTTTTTAGGGCTTTTATATATTTGTAAGTTAAAGTAAAAAACTTAAAACTCCATCTCTCATCCTGTGTTTAGTGTCTGTGCTTTGAATTTTAATTTTAGATTTATTGATTACATTTTATGGTAAATTTGGCTCTTTAGTTCATGCCTAGAAGAATGAATATGTTAATATTCAACTAGACCTCACAAACAAGGGTTCTTCTACCATATCGTACCTACTTAGAGAGTTTATTCGGATCATTTTATACCAAATTATTTTGAAATAGAACATGAACTATTAAGTAAGTAGTTAATTAAACTATATATACCTGTATGCTTTAATACTTACAATTACATGTGTACTTTTTGGTTCTGGCTCATGCGATTTACATAAAATTATGTAAACATATCAATTATGTGATTTTGTTGTTAAATAAATTGGAAAAGTTTCAAGCAATATCAAAGTAAGTGTTCTTTAATTTTTACGTGGGTATATTTAAAATCTGAAAAATTTTGTTGTTATGAACTCGCTACTAAATCATGAATCTTCATGGTAAAGTTGCGTAACAGAACATACTGATTATGTGATGATGCAATAAATTGTTAGTTTAATTTTTAATTAAATATGATATACCCTGGGCTAACAAGCAAAAAGTACTACGTCAACTGTGTTCACATTTGACTTAGTGATCATTGCTTATAAGCCAATATATGAAAATATGTCTTGCAATACCTAATTTTCTTTTATTAGGTGCATATAATATTTGACCGATAAATGTGAGTTATTGCATGCACAATAAACAAAGCATTTTTGTGTTACTCGAGTTTCATTTCTTTTCCAGGCATTGAATTTTTCGTAAGGCATATTACAATTTGAATATATTTTTTAGTTTGATGGTTCATTTGATACTGCCAATTTAGCAACGGAAATATCTAGAAATTACAAGCAGAACACAGGAATACTAGTTATAATAGCTTTTTAATTATATCACAGAGGCCTCGCTTTTAGAATGTTTCTTCCTTATGCGAAACAGATTTGGAAACAAATGAATAATTTGTAGCAATTATGAATTGGTCTCAATTTTATGATTATTAATAAAATGAAGACTTGTCAAAGTATATAAGTAAATTGTTTTTAAATATTACTTTGTTAATTTTACTTCCTCGGTTCCCAAATAAATAACATTTCATAAATGTTTTTTTCATACGTCCTCGTGTTTGTTTTGAAGGTACGTGGATTACACGTTCATGAAGGCTTTAAAAATAAAATGCTATTATATAAATCATATCTTTTATTTAGATATACATAATGCCTACACAATTTTTTAAGAATGCTTTGTAATAATAAGGTTATTAATAGAAAATTTGTAATATATTTTTATTTAAATATACTTAATAGTTACTAAATAGTTAAATTTTCGAACATAAGAATTCAAGTGAGTTGGTTTCAAAGAGCTGCCTGGAAAATATTTCTTTTATAACAAAGATTTATCCTTATACTATCTAGTTAACCTCTAACTGGAATGGTCACATTTAAACAGTATGGCAGGGGCAATTCTGAACTTTCTATTTTTTTTCCAAAAAAAAAAAGCAATGAAAAGTAAACATACTGGCTCATAATATGTATGTTTTTTTTTCTAAATAATTACTTTGGGTAATATTACAAGTATACAGGATGAAAGGATATATGTATGTGGATAATTTTAATATTAAAAGTGTATTTTATAAAAAAAAAACAAATTTCAGATATTTTTTTTACTCGAGAATACAACATATAAAAATAAACCTGAATTGTTGGCTTAAAATCCACTAAGGCAGAGGGGTTGCAGATTCTGCAGTTTAAAAGTGATTTTCAGTTAAATTTTCTACAGAGTAAAAATTGACCCTGCCAGATCAGTTAACATTTAAAAAAACACAATTAAAACACTAATAAAGTCCTGGGGTACTAATATTATGTGGCAAAACAATTAACAAAAAAAAACAGATTATTTAAACTTATCTAACGACTTACTAGCATATTTATCAATTAATTTTTTTTTCTTACTAGCTACTTTTAATCTGAAAACTACATATCTACTTATTAACTTTTGTTTTATGTTATGACAATTCAAAATGTCGGCAACAATTTCAAACATCTTGCTAATAAAAAATGCCTTTAAATCTACATTTTGTGAAGAAACTACTTGATAGTATTTTCGAAATACACTTTCCATTTCTATAAATCTCTGATGGCTGGAACTATCTTTTCGAAACAGGCTTTTTAATTGGCTTTGGCTTAAAAAAATTGTGGGTACTGCATTTTCCTTTAATTTTCTTGTACCATCTTCCCTTGTCTTCCCCCACGTATCTGGAGCAAAATGTACCTAAAAAAAATAATTTAAAAAAATACATTTTGCAAAAAGCTATGGTTTTGATAAAATTAATTAAACTAAATTGCCACATTTCATACCTCACATAATCGTGATTTGTCCTTAGGAATCGATTTATCCTTTTTCATTTTAATAACCCATTCCTTTCCACGACTAGGATCCTTAGGAAACAACACCCTCATAAAGGAGCCTTTTTTTGTAGAATTCGAACATCCTACTGCAGCATAGCCCGGCATAATTATCTGAAAAAAAAAAATAGTACATAATATTGTGAAACTTAACCATACGTTTGAAATCCTCTAAAGCTCTAATAATTTAAAAGGCTCAGAGTAAAAAAATTATAAATTAATTCTTTCCTAACTCAATTTTTATGTTCTTGACTCTATTGCTACTATAGTAGAATGGTTAAGTCCAAATATAAGCTTTTTTCATTGAAGCATTTGTATTTAATAAAGTATATTATTAAAAAACTGTTAATGAAGCCATGTAGGATTGTTTAAGAAAGATAATAATAAAAGATGCCTTATTTGCAAATAATAAACTTTAATTTATCTACATAATTAAACCTCTAAAATTTCTATATAGCGATTGGCTGTTAGATTTCCCTCAAATATATAAAATTTTATATGTGTTCCTAATATGAAGCAGGACACATTTAGACCAAACCTGCCCTGCTGTCTTCTGGGAAATATTTGGTGTTGATTTTCCTGGGACCAGAATCTACTAATGTGCCTATTGAATATACCAGAATTACTGAAATGTGCTTCATCTGACCATATAACCTTCCTTTCAAAATCTTTAACCATATCGCATCTTTCTCGAAACCAATTGCAGAAGACTACCCGACGCTCTGCATCCCCTGGCTGTAAGTGCTGCACGAGCCTAAATTTGTGTGGATGGTATTTGTGCTTTTTTAGAATTTCTTGAACTCTAGTTTTTGGAATCCCTATGCTCTTTTCACTGGCCCTACAAGAGTTTGTAGGGTAAGCTTCTGCATTAGCCAAAATCGTAATTTCCTCAGCCTCCCGATTTTCTTTATTATATGTTTTCGTACGAGGTTTGATAAATGATCCGTGATTAAGTAAATTCTTTTTTATCCGTTAAAAAGTGGATATATTAGGTTGCCTCCTTTCTGGATATCTAAATAAAAATTAAGCAATAGTATTTCAACATACCTAAAAATTAACTATTTACCTGTTAAAATACATCTCAGAAGCCACTTCAACATTTTCATTACTTAATATAAAACAAGCTAACATGTCGTACTTTTCATAATGTTCGAAAGTTTGGTTTTCTTCCATAATAATACAAATATATTTTTTCACAATAAATAAATACAAAAAACTAGCCCTTTATTTTATATACGCGTACAAAATTGGGAAATGTCATTTGCTTTCAAGAAAACAAAAGAAAACGGCATCGTTTTGCATGCCCTACTGCAAAATTTGTGATGATAATTATAAAAATTAGGATTTTTGTTGTTGTTTATTAAAATAGACCCATACTATTATATATTTTTGAGAAGTTTTTAAAAAGACAAATTAATTTCTGCACAAATATACAGGGTGTCCCATTTAAAAAAAAACACAACTTTGGGTCATATCTAAAAAATAACTCAAATGAAAAATATGACTACGCCACTGGATCCAGCGTAAAAACCTGCATAAGCAGCAATTTTTCCCTTTGCGTTAAGTTAAGGGATAACCGAGATACGAGGGGGGTCCCAAAATGCAAAATTTTCTATTTCGCCCTGTATTTCATAAACAAAGAAGGCTATGAAAATTTTGTTTACGGCTTCATGAGTTTCACAAAAAATTAGCTCAGGTTCGTGAAAATCGCAAGGTTCTATCTTTAAAAATAAGCGAGATACCCTGGTTTTGCAACCAAATCCGGACACCCTGTACATAGTCATTTTTGTAGTCAGTTATGTATATTAAGCTTGTGTTGTATTAAGAAAAAAAAATGTAATAAACTCTTTTTTGCCAAACGTAAATGTAAATTCTGTTGTGTAAAATGTTCTAAATACTCCACTGCTCGTTTTATAACTTAGGGCTCGTGCTATAAAATATTGTCTTATGAAACTAGTGTTTTAATATGCTATTATTATCAGTCTACTTGTAAAACCCCGATTAAACTTTCATCGAATAAGCAAACTATAGAATAACTTGACAAACTTGTTTTAACAGTAAGTTTGAAGTAAGTCTGAAGTGCACCCTGGACTTAATTACCACTAGGGTTTTGTACTTAGTAAAATATGTTAATGCGATTCATTGTTCCCTCTAGACATCTAATTCGCGGCCAAGGGAAAACAAAAGACACTTTATGACTATGCGGGACCTCTCTCAACTTCTAATCACCTTAGGAGTTCGTCCAGTAAGCCGCAAATATTTCACGGCCTACTGAGATATCTTCGGATGGCCTTTTGTTTATTGTGGGTCTCGTCGCAGATCTACCGTATAATGGAAATGCAGGGTTTTAGATATTTTAAATGCTTGGAAATACCACCAAAAATTTCCGTTTGTAATCGAAGTACACTGCTGGACAGACCAAACGGGACAAGCGAATGTTTAGCCGTATCTTGTAAATTTTATTGCATATTAGATACCTATTTTAAGCGTGGAGCTTACTTAAGCTAAAGAGTTATTTATGCGAGGTGTTAAGCAAGACTGCAAATTTTCTAGTGATGCCGCGAGACGAGACGAGTCTAAGGCATTGTCTCGTCTCGACTTTGGTTAATCTCGTTTCGAAATTATGGTCGAGGCGAGACGAGATCAGGGCCTTGTCTCATCTCGTATCGAAAAATCTCGTCCCGACTTTTAAATTTATTAACCTATCCGCGCAAGGGTCAAATATGTTGACTGAACATGAAATTTTAGCTATAAACACGGACCGAAGGAATTGATAAAACATATTTTTTGGCATCTAGGGACGCTAAAACGTGAAAATATATAAAACCTGAGAAAAGGATTTTTTCACGATTACAAATATTATATTTAGCCGTTATTTTGTTCGTCATCTTGAATTAGTACCACAATTTGACTAGTTCATTTATATACCACAATTATTTATGTCATACAATTTGAAATCCGTCAATTAAGAAGGTTTTCAGACATAGACTTAGATGCGGAGCCCGATAAGGGCAGCACTTAGGCTCACTGGGGCCTATTACGCTATCCCCCCAAGTAGGAGTGTCAGGCCAAGAGCCCATTCCTTTTTAGAAAGGAAAGGACCCTTTCAGGTCGTGCAGGTCACACAAGCTCGGGTTCCACATAGGTATCACCCAAGCAAAGCAGTCTGGAGTTGACTAAAGCGTCACATCGACAGACTAGATGCTCGGTAGTTTCATCTATCTCAGCATAAAACCTGCAGTACGGATCTTTGTCGAGTCAATCTTATGCAGGTAACATTTCATCAGCCAGTGTCCAGTTACGACCCCGGTAACGGTTCTAAGTTGACCTCTGTTCAGATTTAGAAGTCTATTAGACTTTTAGTCCCTATTTTATTCCGCTCCCTTGAATTAGTACTGCAGCTTTACTGGTCATCTGTGTATTACAATTATTTACGGCACACAACTTGAAATCAGGCTTTTATATAGTTTTTCAGGCTGAATTTTAAAATATTTTAGTAAGCAGCCATTTTGTTCCGCCATCTTGAATTTGTACCAAAATTTCACATAATACTTGATTTTTGTGCAACATTTGAGAAAAATTAGATAAGCAGTTTTTAGTAATAATTTTTTTCACATTTCACTAGGCCGTCATTTTGTTGTGCCATATTAGATTTTTACCAAAATGTTACCAAGTCATCCCCATATGACCTCTAATTTTTGACGAAAATTTCAAGTCAAGTTTTTAGCTATGACGCGAACAGACAGGCAGACAGATAGACCGCCGGAATTGAGAAAACATGTTTTTCGGCATCTAGGGACCCTGAAACGAAAAGATCTTAAAAAATCTCAGAGGGTGATTTTCTTACGATTACAATCAGTGGCGGCTCGTGGTCAACTTTTCAGGGGGGTCAATACTTATAAACCATAAAGAGTCATCTGAAAAAATCAGACACACGAAACAATAAAATTCCTTTGTTAGTTCGCATGCCTAGACACATAAATCGGACATATTTCTACGAAAATTACGATTTACTTCTTTGTTTTGCCTTTACCTGTTTGCTGAATTTTAAATTTCGGCAAAGGTCGACTACTGGTCTCAAATCCGAATCGTTTCTCAAAGTTCAGCTCACCAATATAATTGAAAACGAATTATAAAGTCTTAATATTCTAAAACACTGTGGCTACCTTTCTTTAAAACATTAAACTACAAATTCAACAAACAAAATGTAAAATCTTCAAAATAAAATCTATAAAAATACGCAATCGTAACTACAACCTATCACACAATCCACATTAAACACATCAACTGACAAAAATATTTAAGTTTCCTCGAAGCGGCTGTTGACCCAAACTTTGCCAACGTAAGCCGTATCTTACCTATGCGCCCCTATGCGAATTTAATCGGGAACACTCGGGAAAAACTCCCCACCGTTTATCACCACGAGGTCAACGCGGGCCGCCAGCCGTGATGGATTCCAAATGAAACAAAACCTCTCCGGAGATCGCGGTGCGAGGCATGGATAGTGTCACGGAATTAAGAGAACGGTCAACGAGTTTATACGCTTAGAATAATAGAGGAAATTTCCAAATTTAAAAAAAATTGGAAAAATATAAATTATGTATTATATTATTTATTTGTTTCTGTTTGGAAATATTTATTGGGGGGTCATTGACCATTTGACCTAATGGAGGAGCCGCCACTGATTACAATACTTCTCTTTTACGAAGGAAGTAATAATGCAGTCACTTTTTACAAAACACTGATGTTTGTGCTGCACCAAATAAAAGAACTATAAACTATTCTGTACGGAATTTGGGTAGAATAGAGAGAGAAGTAGAACATACCAAAGATAAAATAGACAATCTTAAGAAAAGTGGGGTTTATCAACTTGATTGTAGCATATGCAGTTTTTCTTACATTGGTAAAACAGGTAGGAGCTTCAAACTGAGAATCCAAGAACATCTCAACACTCAAAAATCTCCAAATGATAATAAATCACCATTTGGCGTTCACCTTAAACAAACAAAACATTCTTGCGACATTGAAAATAATTTTAAGATGTTACATAATATTTCCAGGGGTAAAAAACACGATGCTCTTGAGAGCTTGTAAATTGCGAAGATTTCAATTAACCAAAATATACTACACTAAATGAACCCATCGGTAGACAATTTGTTGAGGGGGCCCATATAATAAAATTATTTAAATAATAAATAGTAAGCAATTCCCATATTATATTCTTATCTTTAACCGAAAGAATGTTTATTTTTATATGCCTGTTTTTATATACTCGACTTGTGAACAGGTTCGACTTTCACAGCCAGGACACATTTACAGTTCATCTTTCAGTAGATTATAATTAGTTTTTAATGTATGTAGGTATTTTACACGTTGGTCTTTTATGTGTGGATGTAATGTTTATCCTGCGTTAACGTGAAGTAAGTGATTTATTTTATATTATTTTATTCCTGACTGAATTTTGACATTTTTTTAGATATTTACATCCTCTTGAAAATGGTTGTTTAACCGAAACGCGTCGAGCCTAAATAAATACATTTTTGTGAAGATTTGGTCTTATTAATTTTTTTAATCATAACAAGAGGTTAGTTAACGAAAACCATTTAGAAACTTAATATCTAGGAAATAACTGCGGACCTACGGAGTAGGTAAAGACTGATAGTATGGGTTTCCTGCAGGATATACGATCTATACATGTGTCCTGAGGATGCACAAATTAAGCTCCGAAACGTCGATAATTTAAAAAAAAAAGAAGTTTTTTCTGGATCTTAACCCCAAATAATTTACCACTCTAACAAAAATTTTTTAACATTGTTCAGCCATATTGGATTTTTACCAAAATATTACCAGGTCATCCTCATATGACCCTTAATTTTTGGTCAACATTTGAAGTCAATCGGGTAAGTAGTATTTAAGCTATGTAGCGAACTGACAGACAGACAGACAGACGGACCGACGGATTTAATAAAACATGTTTTTTGGCATCTAGGGACGTTAAAACGTGAATATACGTAAAATCTAGAGGGTGAATATTTTACAATTACAAAATTTTTATTCGGCCGCAATTTTATTCCGCCATCTAGAATTAGTAACTAGTTTTACTAGTTAAATACTATACCACAATTGGTATTGGAGACAATTTGCAAACATTAAGTAGTTTCTAGTTTTTTTATTTTGTGGCGCCGTCTTGGATCCGTACCGAAATTTTACCAGTTGATTCCAACATAATAATTGATGTTTATGCAAAATTTGAAATAAATTCGACAAGTAGCTTTTTTATAACATTTTTCTTAACATTTCACTACGCCGCGCCGCCATTTAGTTTTTGCCATACTTGGTTTTTACAAAAATATTACCCGATAATCCCCATATGACTCTTAACTTATTATCAAAATTTGAAGTTAATCGTGTTAGTTCAATGAGACGATGAGACACATTTTTTGGCATCTAGGGTCGCTAAAACGTGAAGATATATATAAAACCTGAAAGAGTGGGTGATTTTTTTCAGGATTACAAACATTTTATTTGAATTAGTACCACAGTTTTACTAGTTGACCTCTATACCACAGTTAGCTATCGCACACAATTTGAAATGAATTCATTAAGTAGTTATTCAGGCTGAATTTATAAATATTTTTTTAAGCCGCCATTTTGTTCCGCCATCCTGGATTCGTACCAAAATATCACCAGTTTATTCCAACATAATACTTGATGTTTTTTTGCAAAATTTCATATAAATTGGACGAGTAGTTTTTTAATAATACATTTTTTAACATTTCACTAGGCCGCCATTTTGTTTCGCCATATTGGATTTTTACCAAAATCTTACCAGGCCATCCCCATATGACCCTTAATTTTTGAGCAAAATTTGAATTCAATCGGGTAAGTAGCCTTTAAGCTATACCGCGAACTGACAGACAGACAGAAAGACCGACAGACGGACCGACGGAGTTGATAGAACATTATTTTTTGGCGTTTGGCGACTTTAAAACGTAAAGACGTGTAAAAGTGAGAGGGTGACTTTTTTCACGCTTAAAAACCATTTTATTTGCCCGCCATTTTGTTCTGCCATTTTGGATTCATACCAAAATGTAACCGGTTGATTCCAATTTAATACCTGACGTTTTTGCAAAATTTGAGATAAATTGGATGGGTAGTTTTGTAACAATAATTTTTTTAATACTTCACTAAGCCGCCATTTTGTTGCGCCATATTTGATTTTTATCAAAACCCTACCATGCCATCCCCATATGACCCTTCATTTTTGACGAAAATTTGAAGTAAATCGGGTAAGTAATCTTTAAACTATGCCGCGAACTGACAGACAGACAGAAAGACCGACAGACGGACCGGCGGAGTTCATAAAACATATATTTTGGCATCTAGCGACGCTAAAACGTAAAGATGTGTAAAAATGAGAGGGTAGTTTTTTCACGATTACAAAAATTTTATTTGACCGCCATTTTGTTGGGCCATCTTGAATTAGTACCACTGTTTTACTAGTTAATCCTTATACCACAATTAGTTATGATACACAATTTGAAATAAAACTATTAAGCAGTTTTTCAGGCTGAATTTTTAAATATTTTATTAAGCCGCGTCATTTTGTTGTTTGTTGTAAATTTGAGATAAATTGGATGAGGAGTTTTTTAATAATAATTTTTTTTTACATTTCACTAAGCCGCCATTTTGTTTCGCCAAATTATTACCAGGTCATCCCCATATGACCCTTAATTTTTGACCAAAATTTCAAGTCAATCGGGTAAGCAGTTTTTTAGCCGCGAACAGACAGACAGACAGACGGGCCGACGGAATTGAGAAAACATAACATGTTTTTCATCACCTAGGGACCCTGAAACGTGAAGATCTGAATCTCGGAGAGTGATTTTTTCACGATTACAATACTTCCCTCTTACAAGGGAAGTAAAAACACAACGCTTTTTATATTAAACGACTTCGACAACGTCTTTCAACGTCAACCGCCATATTTTATATTTGGCTAAAATTAGAGAGGTTTCTGTTGGTCCACAATGACCTGTCACATTGCAAATATCATGTGATTTATGTACATCTTTGAATAAAGATAACATTCAATGATATGCATCCTTTTAATAATGACTTATATGAAGTCCGAATTTTCAATAAATCCTTACATTTTTAAAGTTAACTGGCAATTCTGGAGGACTTTTATACATACAAAAAGACTGAAACCGCTGCCAAGGATTTTTTTCACTATTTCAACCTACGTATCCTAAGCAGCAGGCAATAAAAATCTGGCTTAAAAAAGCCTTCCGTTGAGTACAGCTCTCACTAATAGATCGTACAAGGAAACCATTTAAAATGGTCTTAAATTACTTTACCATAAAAACCGTTCTGGAACGTAGTTCGGCAAGAAAAACATAATGAAATGACCAGCAAATGGAAAAGGATTTTAAAAAATTCAGAATTTTCGCTAAGCAGAGTTTAACTTTTTGCCCTCCGTTGTCAAGAAAACTAATTCTAATTGCATTAGAATTTTTATTTAAGCAGGAAAATTACTCTGACATGTTTTTTTGAAATTAAAGTTTTTCTATGTGAAAAATATATTTGTGTGTACCCAGTGGCGGCTCGTGAGTATATTGAAGGGTGAGGCTACATGAGGTTAATTTTGTTTAAATGTGAATAAATTTCCACGTCACCCATGAGGTATTATTCTGCGACGCGTTGACCTTTTTTTTTTAATGGAGGTCATCGCCAATAGCCCTACTAAACCATTAAAAACTAAAAAAATAAACTCTAAAAAAAGTAAATAAAAAGTAAACAAAACAAGTAAAATATGTACACCTATCAATAAAATATAGCGTTGATTGCGATAATAAAAACATAATTTAGTTTATTAAAACTTAAAATAAATAGTTGTATGAAATAAGATAAAAAAACTACTTTTTGTACATTAAATCTATACGTCTGTCTTTTAAGGTTGCAAATTTATCTATAATTTGGTCGTAAAAGTTTTGGTCTTCACTAAGTTCTGACAGTAATTCCTGCTCTATTGACATCATTGCTAAACCCGAAAGCCGTTCTTGTGTCATTGTGTTTCTTAGGTAGGTTTTGATCCGTTTAAGACATGAAAAATTTCGTTCGGCCGATACACTTGTTGCGGGAATAGTTAAAACTTAATTAAAAAGCTTATATGCTTCCGCAAAAATTGCTTTAAAATCTTTAAATGACAAAGCTAGACTTTTTTCGACATCTAAATTTGAAAATTGTTCATCCCTATACAATACAGAAAGCTCATTCTTTTCTCTGTCAAAAATGTTTGGATAATTTTTTAATAAATTATTTAATAAGTCGTCTGGAAAGCATTTAACATATTGCGAATATTTTGTGCAATCGACTAAAGCAAAGAAATTTAAATTATTTAAATTTTCAAACCGCGTCCCTAATTGAAGAATTATACAATCTATTATTTCGAAATATAATATTTTATATTTAGTAAAAATATCAAAGTCGCTAGAACATTGCCCTCGACGTGTGTTAGTTGGCAGAATAGTGGCTTTTTTAGCAATATTGAAAAGTTCTTTGGCAAGGTTTATTTGCGAAATGCAGTAATTTATATCTAAATGCTTTAACCGTAATATTTGAAACAGTACATCAGTGCAACTAAAAATTTGTTTATAAATATGCGTTAAAAGGCAAAATTCGAAATCATTAAAATGCTTTAGAAATCCTTTTGCACCATTAATAGATTCTGTTCCAGAACTTAAGTCATTAATAATAGTTTCAAATACTATAATTAAATTGTCCCATTCATTAGCCACTAAGTTTAAAATTTTAGACCGTGTATACCATCGCGTTTCTGCAGCTCGCGGAATTCTTTTACCTACTATCTGATTAAGCACAAAAGACCGTTTTGGTGATTGGTGGAAATAATTTGGTATTCCTAATAAAGTGGCAAAAAATATACGACTTTGGGTAATCAGTTTTGTTCCCTGTTGTAAAACTAGATTTAATCTGTGGGCGCAACAATGAGTAAACATAGCTAAAGGAGCAATAGATCTAACTTTTGTTTGAAGCCCATTTATTTCACCTGCCATAACACTAGCCCCATCGTAACACTGCGCGACCAATTTATTTTTAAAGTCATAAGGCTCTAAGCTGTTTTGTATTAAATGAAAAAGGCTCTTTGCTGTTCTATTATCGCTAACGTCAAAAAATCCTAAAAATCTTTCTTTTAAAGATCCGTTGGTCACATACCTAACTGTTATCGAACACTGTGATTTTTCTGTTATATCAGTACTATCATCCGCAATTACGCCAAAAAAACAACAATGGGTGTCATTGATTTCTTTTTTTATATATTCTTGAATATAGTCATGTATGCAACCAATTAGTTCATTTTGTATAGTCTTAGATTGTCCCGTAAAAATATTACTAAATTTAGCACAATGTTCAGTAAGTTCGGCATTTCTTTTTATTAAGCATGCAAATATTTCCTTAAAATTGCCACGGTTAAAAGAATCTGTTGTTTCATTATGACTGTTTACCCAAAGTAATACTAACATCAATTAAATAATTTAATAATAAACGGTTTTTTCGAACATTTTCATTATAAACAATTTTATTAAGACTTGCATTTTCTTGTAGTGCATCCGCAATAGTCGCCCTATTTTGCTCCAGTCTTGTAAGTGCTACCGAATTTTTAATATGCTCTCTTGAACTTTCATGCGATTTTACTGCTCGTGAAACATTTTTTAAATCCGAATATCCGCTCCCTGAACTCCAATTATTTTTGACGCAACCTAATAAAATACAAGGCCAACAATATAAGCTTTCTTTATAAATACTTCCGCATAGCCACCTATAAGTTTCGTACCAAGATATTTGAAAAGTTCTTGAATATTTTTCACCTTGCCTCTTATCGTTAAATATTGCTAAAATTTTCGGCGTCGGACGGCTACCTAATATCTGTTTCTTTTCAGTTTCGCTTCTTCTTAAAAAAGGCGTTTCAATTAATGAAGCAATAATGTCGTGAATAGGATTTATTTCAAAAGCAAAAAGCAAATACAAAAAATGGAACGGTCCAACTTACCAAATCAAAACAAAACAAAAACTTACTCACGCGTATTTATTCACCTTAAAAGACAGAACGCCCTCAATCAGCGATTATCGCAATCTATTTCCTATTTCTTTCTCAGCCGCACGCACCACGTAAAAAGAAGCCGTTGGAATATTTCGCTAGTCATGTGATTTAAATAACCAATAAAAGCATATCCAAGCTACAGATTTATCGCCTCAAGAATGCAATAGAAAACGCGTGCATCGGCAATCGCCATCCCGCTCTGTCGTAATCAGGTGACTCGCCGGCATCGGCACCGGCCGTTGATAAATAGGTCAGAAGTCGAAACTTTCCAAGCTAAAATTATTTCGCCTCATTCGCGAGCTCTTTCTTTAGGAATGGGTTTGCACGGATTGCACGGTCGGTTTTTTGATGTGGTCAGAATTTATTTTCTAAAATATTTATTATTGGATTATATTTGGTTTTTTTTTTTAATGTTATTATGTTGTAAAACTGTTAAAAAGTATATTTCTAATTGGTAATAGATAAAAAGTTATATAAAAAAATTCTCTTTTCCTTTATTTTGGGGGTGAGGCGCGGCCTCAGAGGCCTACCCTGATGAGCCGCCACTGTGTGTACCATATGTGACCTCAGGGCTCAATTTCTCACGATATTTTAATAAAAAAAGTTAGTATAAACGTATGCCCAGAGACCCTTAAATTCTGAAATATACGGTGTAGAAAATGTTAAAAAATGTAATACTATTTCAATTAGGTATTGAACAGTTAAAGGTGGATTCTTCCAACTTTGCTGTTGAGATGCATTAGTAAAAAGCTGCATGTTTAGTATCAATTCAATTTTTTTCTGCCACCAGTAGAATGCCAATAGTTTTTAAAAATGTTATCATTTTACAACTCTCGAAACAACGTACTATGAAACAGCCCTCTAGATTGTGTACCTAATATTGAGCTACCTGAAATCTATATTTATTTCAAAGTTTCGTAACTCTTAACTTCTCTTAAAAAACATTGGTCGAATTTAATTTCTCTTTTTACTTCCCTCGTAAAAGGTATTTTTACGATCTTTACGTTTCCGGGTCCCTAGAAGCCGAAAAACATGTTTTCTCAATTCCGTCGGTCTGTCTGCCTGTATGTCTGTCTAAACACTACTATTTTTTTAAGAACGAAAAAACATCAACGCATTTATTATTTGTACTTAAATGTCTGACAGCTTTCTTGCAAATTATGAAACAAAATTACGCAATTAAAGACAATAATGCTCTTCAACTTTACAAACAGGTTTTTATCCCATAATATTATCAATTAACACTTGCGATAAATACAATAGAAATAATACTAAAACATGTTTTACCTATTATTCGTATCAAATATAATAGTGTTTTATCATTAAACCTTGATCTGATTAAACAGCTAATTATAAACCCATTTGTGTGAACTCACTATTTTGCTGTCGTGATTATTAATTTGGATTTTCGGTATAAGATATACCACTTAATTTATTACAAATATATATATACAATACCGAAAGTTTTGGATCTTGCTAGACGTATAAAAAGACTTGATGGCATGCTGAGTGGCTTATTGTTGTTAAATGTTAAATACAAATTTTGAATATTATGCGAAATATCACATTTTTTGAAAAATTTTATTTTTTTTCACGTCAACCTGTAGCTTTTTAATAGTCTATCTAATACACATTATTGATTTATAGTCGAATGCGGTCTTATCGTGCGGGTCCAAAGGTCACCAACATTATGAATCAAAATCAAAACACAGGGAATACCAAAATGTTGTGTGATTCTTTTATCGAGCTATTAAATCTCGATGGGCTATTTACAAATATACAGGGAGAAAGAAAGTAGTTTTTTTTTGTTATATTACGCAATATTATTAAGATAGCCACTTAATATTATTTTATATATTAAATGCCGAGGGGCTAAATAATAAAATTCGCTAAATATGTAGTTGGTTAAAATTTTTTTGGTTGACAAAAACAAAAGTACACAAAATGGCAAGCGCCTTGATAAAGTCGGAAGACGGTTCGAATCAGTGGAATAATCAGGATATGTTCTGTTTATACAGCCGCTTAATGAAAGTGAGATTTTTTTATCAATCACCAAAAATGATGAGCCCCACTTGACTTAAAAATCTAACCACTTATATAGTGTCATTTATTTAAATGCGGACCACCCCTGTGCCAAGAAAACTTGTTTTTTTTTGTATTGTGATACAAAAATATATATTTATATATATATATATATATATATATATATATATATATATATATATATAAAATGTGTTTTTTTTTCAGAACGACAGTAGTGAACGGATGTACACCCGGAATGAAAACACATTGTATTTTTCCATCCGTGAAGGAGTAAAAATCAACATATATATATATATATATATATATATATATATATATATATATATATATATATATATATATATATATATATATATATATATATATATATATATATATATATATATATATATATATATATATATAGTCTGTATTTTTCGTTAGCCCCGAGTTTCTGGTAAAGCGATTTTACCGATTTTTATATATCAAATTTTGTCTTATTAATAAAAAAAATTACTTATTTTAAACACGCTTTAAAATTCGAACAGGTATTCTATAATTATTTATTTATTGCCTACAAAATTACAAATGTACTAAAAAAGTAAGCAAAAAAATGTTGTCAAATCTAATAAAAAAATGTTTAAATTAAAATTCGCTGGCTAATATCCAGGAGCCAGTGGGAAAAGCTCTGAGAATCGGTATAAGGAATGTACAGAAACTTGTGCACGAAAAAAAAAACATAATTTACTTCCGAAGAAGATTAAGAAATGTCCGCGAAAAAATCCAAAAGCAAAAGACTTAAGTTACAATGCAAAAATTGATATTCATAATGCAATTTATGATTTATATACGCCAAAGACTAATATAAGCCTTCAGAAACTTTTTAATGTTATAGACTAAAAAATATCATCATCACCTAAAAAGTCTTCATCTTCTGAGTCGTTCTCAAATGGCGCAATGATCATTGGTGCTATTTCGACCTCTAGAACTCGTTCTCGATTCCACCAATCCCATATTAATTTCTCCGTATGTTCCACAGATTTCTTCCAGTACTCCGGCGTAATATAATTTAAAACCAAAGCAATGCCAAACAATTTGCACTTCATCTGATGTAATACCATCGTTCACGTGTTTTTCGTAATATGAGTCCATATTAATTCTATTACGTTAAACTGGCAATGGTATGGCGGCAGTCGTAAAACCTCATGTTCATTTTCCCGTAATATTTCATCTACGGCATATATTATTTGTTTTTTAATAGATTTTGCCATTAAAAGAGGTTCTAGTTTCAGTATATTGGGTAAAGGATTTTGTTTTTGTTTTATTAGCCAGTCATAAATATCACTTTTCTTCCAGGATGAAGTAGGTTATTTATTTAAGATTCTTGAATGATAAGATGCATTGTCCAGAATGATTAAAGATGGAGCATCTACATTTAGAATCAGTTGTTCTTTTAACCACTTTTCAAATAGTTCACAGTTTATATTATCATGGTAGTCCATACTGTTAATGTTGAAGAAAACAGTAAACTTGTACCTGGGAGAAATCCTGTTGAAGAACCTGGACGAAAAATGATGAACCGTTTTCCCGTCCCACATCCTTTTTTTCTCTTGACACTTTTTACAGACTCGTCCTGCCAAGATTTCGAACCACTTCCTTTAGAAAATATCCAAGTCTTGTCTAAAAATACCACTTTTCTAAATTTTGAATTAATATTTTCAGTGTATTTCTTTAAAAACTGGATACGCTGACTTGCTATATGTGGCAACTCGCTTAAAAATCTTCGATTATAGTCCTTTTTATATCGAAAACTCAACATTTTTATTAATTTTGACAACGATGTTTAGTCCAATTTCCAATATGCCTCGATTTTTAAAAGCTTCTTTTAAAACTTGAAGGGTTATATTAGTTTTTGGTGTGTATAAATCGTCAATTGCATTACGAACATCCATTTTTACATTGTCACTTAAGTGTTCTGTCTTTGGTTTTGTATGTGTACATTTCTTAATCTTATTCGGTAGTAAATTATGTTTTTTTTCATGCACAATTTTCTGCACAGTCCTTTTACCGATTTCCAGAGCTTTTGCTTCTGTCTCCTGGATATTGGCCGGTGAATTTTCATTTTCGTAATATTTTATTATATTTAATACCATTTTTGTCGCTTGTGGATGCAAAAAACCCGAAAATTGTTTTCTATTACTGATTTTGTCACTGACTAGTCAATCTGACTTTGAAGTGACATCGCTCAAAGATTTTCGCAACTTGCAAATACCAGTTATATGTTTATCCTCTTTTTTCATATAAAAATATCATAGGTCTATCTAATTCATCTTCCGGATTTTATGCGGAGGATATGATTACACGTAATAAAAGAAAAACAAACTTAAAAAGTTTGTCGTTGATAAATCGTATGACCCGCACGATAACACTGCTTTTGACTATATTCGTGTTTTTCTTTAGGGACCTCAAATATTTATCCAAATTTTTATTTAACATCTTTTATTTGCTAATATTTAAAGTAATATTTATTGTAAAATATAGACACCACATTTTTGGCGAAAAGAACAATAAAATACATTTTAATATTCGTGTCGAGAGTAACGTGTATGACTTTTTAATCAGACTCCAAAAAGGTTGAATTTTTATACTATACAATACCAGTCGTGAATCGTAGACCAAACCAAACCTAGTATACTTAGCAAAAGTACTTTGTGTGTTTGCATGTCAAGCGAGTAGGACGTGTTTGGGTTCACTCTTCTAAATAAGCGTATCTACGTATTATAATATTACCGGTATGGTTCAGATAGTTTGTGTTTATCTGAAATGCAGAATAATTCTAAAATTACAAGTTCGCAAAGTCAACAAAGTGACGGTGGTATCAGTGAACAGCTTATAGCCAAAATATGCAAGCAACAATCTGACCTAATTGCTAAGCAAATTGAGGACAAATTTGGGAAGATGCAAGAATGCCTTAATGATCTGATAGGAAAAATAACTCAAAATACCAGAAATATCAATGATTTGGAGCTTCGGATTGATTCGAATGAACAATTCACTAGAATGAATAACCTAAGAGTATATAGAATTCCAGAATCTAATCATGAATCCCCAGAGGACCTTGAAACCTTTTTGATGCTGTTGTTTAAGAACAAGTTAAACATTCGAGTTTCCGGTAATGAAATATCTAGATGCTATAGAGTTGGTGGTATTAAAGCAGGACAAAAAAATCCTCGTCCTGTGTTGATTCAATTTGTTTCTTACAAGACCCGTAGTGTGGTATATACCAACAAAAAAAATGCTTAAGAAAACTGGATATGTCATCAGAGAGGACCTTACGAAACGACGACTTGATGTGAAGAAGGCAATCTTTCAATACGGCACCCAACATGTGTGGACTTTAAATGGAAAGGTGTACTATTTGAATAACAACCGTAAAGAAGTATTAAATCTTAACGATGAGTTGTCCTAACTTTGTTGATGGTATCATTTTTTATATTTTTTTCCCACAATTGCTGTAAGCAATTCAGATGTGTAAATTATATTTGGGCAGTTAGAATTAAGATTAATTCATTGTTATTTTTCGTTAAACATTAAATATCTTCTTGATTAAACATAAAGTATCTTTCTTTTTTAACCACAAGTTAATGTTCTCTAAACTAAAGTAAATACATGTTAATTTTTATAGAGATAGGTTCCGGTTAGTTTTTATATCGATATATACATTTATAAATGTATAGACGTGTAGCTTGTGGTTTTGCTTTAAAGAATGTTTAAAGATAGTGTGTATCTGCAATTGACCCAATTATCTTTAATGTTTATAGTTTCGCACCTTTAAAAGTGTGTTGTGTGTCTTGTTCTGTTTGTGACGGTAGTGAGGGAAATCTAATCGTATCTCATCTTAACATAAGATCATTATTACCTAAATTGGGTGATTTAAAAGATCACATATTATCAAATAATTATGACTTTTTTACAGTTTCAGAAACTTGGTTATTACCAGCTATACCAGACACATTTGTTTCTATTCCAAGATATTCGGTATACAGACAGGGCAGAGAACGAACGGGTGGTGGCGTGGCTATATTCATAAAAAATAGCTCAAATATTAAAAATGTAAAAGTTCTTGAAAAAAATACTAATGAAAACATTGATGACATTTGGATTTCGGCTAAAATAGGCAATGTTGTGGTATGGCCCTTGCTCGTGGCATCAAACACGAGCATTAACCCGGCCTAGGGGACCCAGAGTCTACTTCTCTGAATCCACCTAGGCTCTCACTCTCACTCTCAGCAGGCGCGTCCACGTCGCGGGGGTGGGCCCGATCCGCAGGATCGGTGGCTGAGTTCTGCTGGGGACCCAGTATTGCGGGGTATAACGCTTTGCCCATGCCCAGGGAACGGGCGAAGACCACACCGGCAGTGAAAGCGAAGGACAAGCCCGATACGGTGGATCTGGCGTAAGTGGCAACCCTTCTTCTCGGGGATAATACAAGAAGAATTCGGCAGCGTCTGACCCGGAGCGGGCGGCTGCCAACAGCGTCTGATCTCCATGTTAGGAGCGGCTGAAAGAAAACTCACCAACCCGCACGGCAAGCGTGGTGTTTTAAGTGCCACCTCCCATTAACGCATGAAATGCCAAATGACAAAACTACACTGCCCCAGGTGAGTAGGATTATACAGAATCTCACACCGGAGTATCGGTCAGTCCCAAGGATTCTGGGGGGGACGGAAATTTGGCAGGTAAGGCACTCCAACTGAACATCGCAACGTACAATGTCCGAACCCTATCATCGGAGGGCAAGGTCCTGGAATTGGAAGAGGAACTATCTAGGATAAAGTGGGATATTGTCGGTCTTAGCGAGGTAAGGATGAAAGGAGAGGGATGGAGAACTCTAAAATCAGGTCACGCACTCTACTACATTGGAAACCAAGATGTAGCCCGAGGGGGAATCGGTTTTATTATTCATAAAAACCACTCTGATAATATATCAAATGTAAAAAGCATTTCCAAACGAGTTGCTTTCATAATCCTGAAAATTAGCACACGATACAGCCTCAAAATCATCCAAGCCTATGCACCTACATCGGACAGCTATGACGAGGATATCGAACACTTCTATGACGACCTCCAAACAGCACTGGAAGACACACATTCCCACTTTACCATCATATGCGGAGATTTTAACGCAAAAGTGGGCACCAAACTAGACGAGGCGGAAGTATCATTGGGAAACTTCGGAAGCGGGCAAAGGAACCAACGTGGAGAGACCCTCTTAAACTTTATGTTGGCCAATGGTCTATTCTTGATGAATAGCTTCTACTACAAGAAGCCAAACCGAAGGTGGACATGGATAAGCCCAGACGGAAGGACTAGAAATGAGATCGATTTTATTATTACTGATAAGAAGTCCATAATACAGGATGTAACAGTGCTGAACCAAGTCAATATAGGAAGTGACCATAGAATGGTGAGAGCTACAGTGAATCTCGATTTGGGCAAAGAAAGATATAGATTGACCAAAATAAAGGCCACTAGAAAATGGATCCACCCAGACAACATTGAGAAATACCAAGAAGCTATCAACAGCGCACTATCAAAATGCTCATATCATGAAAACATCGAAGATTTGAACAAGGAGATCACAGAATCAGTTATCGAGGCAGTCAATAAATGCTGCCCAAGACATATGAGAGAAAGCAAACTAAGCCGAGAAACAAAACAGTTAATACAAGATCGGAGAAACCTACAAAAGAGAGAGAACACTGATATTCAAATATTAAATCAACGAAGCAAAGACATCTCAAAACATATCAGGAAAGACATAAGAAGATATAACAACGAGCAAATCAGAAACACCATAGAGAATAACAAAAGCCTGAAGTCCTGAAAAGAAAGCTTGAAAACAGTAAAAACGAGATTATAAAACTTAAGAATAACCATAACCAATTAACAACAAACAGAGATGAGATACTTCAAATCGTTGAGGAATTTTATGAATCATTATATAGAAGCAGCAAAGAGATGGAAAAGTCACCAAAGCAAATAAAGAAGGCTACTGGAGTCATAAATCAAGGGTCGGAAGTACTACCAGAAATCACCATAGATGAAGCGAAATCAGCATTGAATCAAATGAAAAACAACAAAGCTCCGGGTGATGACCAAATAGTAATGGAGGCAATTAAAATGGGTGGAGAGATTCTCCTGAGAAAAATTAGGGATCTCTTCAATTTATGTTTACTAAATGCTTCTATTCCCGAGAAATGGAACAACGTATCAATGATGCTGATCTATAAAAAAGGTGATGTGACCGACATAGGCAATTATAGGCCAATAAGCTTGCTGTCTCATATATACAAACTGTTCACCAAGATAATCAGCAAAAGATTGGAGAGAAAACTAGACTCCTACCAGACAGTTGAACAAGCAGGCTTCCGAACAGGATTCGGGACAAATGATCACCTTCTAACATTGAAACTACTTATTGAGAAGACACTCGAGTATAACAGACCACTGGTGATTGCCTTTATCGACTTCCAGAAAGCTTTCGACACGATTGAGATAAAGTCTATCCTGGAAGCTCTCCAACAATGTCGCATCGATCATAGATATACCCGTCTACTATACAACATCTACAATAACTCAACAGCAAGTATAAAACTTCACAAAGACAGTAATAGAATCCGTATAGAAAGAGGTGTCCGACAAGGAGACACCTTGTCTCCCAAATTATTTACAACAGTTCTCGAGTATGCCTTTAAAAAACTCAATTGGGAAGAAAAGGGCATTAACATCGATGGGAAAAAACTAAACAACTTACGGTTTGCCGACGACATTGTGCTCATAACGGATAACTTCGAAGAAGCGGCTGCAATGATCAAAGAACTAAATGACGTGACGGCAAAAGTAGGGCTCTGTATTAATAGGCAGAAAACGAAGATCATGACAAACCTAGTTCTCGGAGGAACCATTACATTAGAGAACGCTATTATAGAAGAGGTCAATGAATACAATTACCTGGGACACGGAATTAGGATAAACAGAGACAATCAGACACACGAATTGAATAGAAGAATTAGTCTAGGCTGGGCAGCATATGGAAAACTAAAAGATGTATTTAGCAGCGACATACCAATAAGTCTGAAGAGGAAGGTATTTAATCAATGTGTTTTGCCAGTGCTAACATATGGAGCAGAAACCCTAACACTAACCAAAAATACTATCCGTAAACTACAGGTGGCCCAAAGAAAAATGGAAAGAGCAATGCTAGGAATCAAACTGCAGGACCGGATAAGAAACGTAGATATAAGACAAAGAACAAAGGTCGACGACGTCATAGAACGAATCACGACACTAAAGTGGAAATGGGCAGGGCACGTTGCACGATTTAGAGATGATAGATGGACAATAAGGATAATAAACTGGCGACCAAGAGCAGACAAAAGAAGCCGAGGGAGACCACCAACTCGCTGGAGTGATGATATTAAGAGAGTCGCTGGTCACTGGATTAGAGAAGCTCAAGACAGAGCAAATTGGATGCGTCTAATGGAGGCCTATGTTCAGCAGTGGACTCAACAGGCTGGGGGATGATGATGATGTGGTATGTATTGGCTGTGTGTATCGTCCTTCTAGTGTAAACTATAGGCTACTTCAGGTTTTGGAGGAGAGGGTTGCTGAAAGTGTGATGATTTGAGATTATTTTATTTGCCTAGGTGATCTCAATACTAATTGTTTAAATAGGACCATACCAGAATGTAATTTTTTAGATAATTTTTTCACATTTAACCTACATCAATAACTCCAACGCGAAATTCTTCGTTACTTGATTTAATAATTATTAACAAATACGATCGTGTTCTACACACCGAAATTATAAATTTAGGGCGATTTCACAGATCATTGTTTGGTATACTCTATCATTGATATACCCTTAAAACAAAAAAATAAACCTACTTTTTATTTGTTTAGAGATATATAAAAAATATGGTGTAGTGTAGTGATACCCTGTATTAGTTGTTCTCATTAAAGTTGCTTCACATTTATAATACAAGCGGAATAAGCACGCTGACGCTGCATCGCGCTCTTGGCAACGGTGTCCTACATCACGCATTGACCCACACAGAGATATTAGCCTTAACCCGAGTGGTAGCAAGGGCAAGGGTGGACCTTGTCGGTCCAGCCCTTGGGCTGTATATTGTTGATATTCCAAATAGAGTTATTGTTATTACCAACGTCTATTATTTCCATTGAACAAGAGTAACCAAGAACATTACATGGCGACCCTGCCGTAAAAGATCTGGCCTTAAAACATTCGTAAGTGGATCCTGCAATAAGTGTCTTAAAACCTGCTGTCAATACCACTGCATATATGGGCAAAATAAGACCAAAGGGCACTTCACTAGATAAACCAGACCAAATTTGATAAATAAGAAAAATTGGATGTTGAGGACCACCAGACCACCATATGGACCAGAAGGAGTTTTCTCTTTTTAGGTTTTTTTTTTTAGGTCAAGATACAATAAAAATATATTTAATATGGAAATGGAAATTGCAAATTTTGGTGTCAAGGACTTTAAAAATATGGTAAATTTATATATAGAAATGGAAAAGAAGTTGTTGGAATTTATAGAGTTTTAAAGTATGTAAATATATGATAAGGATCTAAAAAATGCAAAATCGAGTGTGAGCAAAAGGTACTAGAATAATCAATAATTAATTCTTAATGATCATCTGGAACATATGGGCGTGTTCAATTTTTTTTATTAAGTAGTGTTAAATTTTAGACTAGGGTGTAATATTGCATAAAAACACGAATATTGACATGTATTAATGTTATACGAGGTATATTTTATTTTAAAATATTGAGTATTACAAAACCTAACAAATTTATTTCACGAACTGGAAGCAAGTGATAATTAATAATTATTATGTTTTTCTTAATCTCTCTATCTGATAAGGGATATTAATAAAATATTTTAAATAAATAAAAACAGACTCATATTGGACATTAGATGTTAATTAATCTAGATATTTTTTTTTATGTTCGTAGGGTTATGCGAAAACGGCTAGTGCTGAGGATTACGCTATTTTATTAAATATCTTTTTTTTGTCTAAGAAAAATACATTTTACGTATTAATTGCAATAATATGCAAACAAAACAATATTTGAAATTTGAATAACTAAACAAATTCAGGCTGTCCTAATTATTTAATTTGTTACTAAAACAATTATTGCATTCCAAAACAATGCGATGTCACGTCTTACTAAACTAGGTGAATATTATTGAATTTATTGCTTAATGAGAATTAATAATTATTCTTGGCTACTTTAAAATAAGAAAATTACTAAATAATTACCTAGCTAAAACTTTCTGTAGCTTTTGCAGTTGTCATATTATTGCTTCAATTTGGTTTTCATTGGTTCATTTGTAAAATAAAAAAATATATATAGATAAAGGAATACAATATGAAATCTAAGAATGACTTAAAATACATGGTTTGATGTTTAATAAATAAATGGTCATATACTATTAAACAGGAGCCTAGCTTAAACTTTTAAAACGAGACTTAACAGAAATATGTAAATGCCAGTTTAATTTGTTGAAGCATGACTTACTAAAACGAAATATTTTTGCTTAAGTCACATGGATTGACAAATTGGCTCTTAATTCATAACTAACACAACTAACAATGTTCAGTTTTCATAGATTAAATATGTACTACAACTTCTTTGTACGGTATTTCAAATTTAATTCAAAACGTCATTTGTAAAATCAAATCAAATAATATCGACGGCCCCGTTTTATATTTTAATTTCGTCAGCTTAATAACTAATTCTTGATTGATTTTTCGTTCTCTACATTTTTTTTTTAGGAAAAATTGTGCTAAAGACTAGAAAATTGATTATTTTTGCTTATTTATAGTGGTCAAATTACTACATTGTAAAAAAAAAAAAAAAAAAAAAAAACCTGTTTTCTTTCCCGAAATATCACATAAAATAAGTTTGTAAAACTAACATTGCATAGTAATAAAAGCCAAAGTAGATGCATGAATTTCCAAGAAACCTTAATAATTTTTTAAATTTTTCATTACGCGTATAAAAAAAAACTTAAGTTCATTGGGTTCATAGTTTATATATGTTGCAATAAAAACCGAGTCCTAGATTTTCTGCTGACATAGTGATAACAGGATTTCGTCAATTAATTGTATTCAAGCAATTAAACAAAGTTATTTAATGTAGAATTTCTTATATTTATGTTTTCTATTTTTATATTGGGCATTAAAAATATATAATTCTATTGATCCACTACACTTAACGTATATTTTCGAACAATTTACAGAATATTGAATAAATAATGTTTTCTTTTCCATATTTGGAAACTGGTAATTAATAACAGAAGATACATGTTATTTTTATTAAATGCACTGATATTGAACTGCAAGCAATATAATTCACACACGCAGTGGCTATCCTGGTTGGGAACTATATAAAATAATAATAAATAATAATATTAATAAATAACAAATATTATAATATTAATTAACTACATTATATATCATTGACGACAAGCCCCCCGGGTTACGTAGTTGTATGTGTTATTTAATCAAAGTCGAGCAACGTCTACCAAGGTATTAAGACGACTCAGCGTTACCATGTTGCCTCGCTGAATATTCACCAGGCACAGCTGAATAATCCCACAAATTCGCCATATTAATGAAAAAAAATACCCCAGGTTGTCTTCCTTTTAATTTCAAGTGGATTTTCTCTAAATGACGAGGAAATTGTGAATATTTTTTTGAAGAAAATTTTCAGAAACTAAACAAAAAAAAATGTTAAATAGAAATCTGAGCATATATTATATATAGAAAAAAAAAAATTGGTTTTAAATTTTCTTTGGAAAAAAAAGACAATATGAGAAGCTAACCCAGTCATAAAACTTGGGCGCAGAAAATACAGTTTTAAAAAAAAAAAAAATTCAGCATGCATAATTATCTAACTCAAAAGATTACCAAATAAAAATAACATAATTTGATTATTAGCATTCAAAAAGGCTAGCACTATTTCAGATACAAAACAAAATATATTTAATTATAATTCTAATACATTCAATATTTATTAGAGCATTGAGAATTTTAAATTAAATCTTACCATAAGTCTGCGACATAAATAAGTAAATTCATTAATAAACTGAAAGGGAAATTTATTATTAACGCTTATTTTATTAAAATTCTTAGAACTTTAGCTCAGCATATATAATGTATAAGTAACTTCTACCTAAGAAAGTTGTGAAATTAAGCAGTATTCACAAATAGTAACAAAAAAAAAAAAATTAGCGCTGATAAAATAAATCTCTGATCATAAATG
This sequence comes from Kuschelorhynchus macadamiae, assembly GCA_030620095.1. Taxonomy (NCBI): domain Eukaryota; kingdom Metazoa; phylum Arthropoda; class Insecta; order Coleoptera; family Curculionidae; genus Kuschelorhynchus; species Kuschelorhynchus macadamiae. Next base: position 414,777 of record JAUTXW010004996.1, on the reverse strand, counting down.
CTAGATTTTTTTGTGAAAATATTACTTAACCTAAATGAATGTCTTATGATCAAAAGGTTGTTGTTAGGAATGGTAAAATATATGAGAATGGTTAAAGAATGTATGAGTATATAAAATGGAAGGTGCAGCAGTATATCATACTTAAATTGTTAGAAATTATACAGGATTGGTCTGATCAGCCGAAAATGTATAAAAGTTCTAAACGCGTATAGGTATTAGCTGGTCTGCATAGAAAGTAAAAAGAAAAGAAATAGAGCACTTTCCCACTCATTAATGGTAATTTGGGCGTTAGCGCCATTATCTAAGCTATGTAGGCTGATGAAAGGGAGTGCGTGTCCTAAAAATAATATAAGAAATGATGAAAGTAGTGCTTAATGCACAATAGGGTACCCGCAGTCTAATAACGGTTATCTTATATACGTATCTAAAATCTAGTTTTAAATGTACGAAATATTTAAGTCAAGACGTAAAAAGTATTCATAGATACTGTTAAGTAGACTGTAAAAAAAAAATAATAAGCCAGAAACCCCGATCAGCGTCTGACTTAGGTACGTCGCTAAATATATAAATAAAATGCATGCAAAAATATGAATATATAATATATAAAACGCAGAAGGGACAAAGCAAGTAAAGTATAAGATAAGCAGTAAAGATTTTAAATCTTTTGGGAAAGGATTTACAAATGCGCTAATAATAATAATAATAATAATAATAATAATAATAATAATAATAATAATAATAATAATAATAATAATAAAGATAGTTATAATCAGTGAAAGTAACGACAATATTATTTTTTGAGAAACTACCCACCGCAATGAAAATGAGCTTCTAAAGGTCTCAATCTTGTAATATATATAATAATTTGATTTTTGAAATTATTTAAAGCTAATATTACATAATAGTTAGAGTCTGAACAGAATATACATAATAATTAAAACTATTCAGTCATGACTTTAATAATTCTCTATATTATTCCATGTCAATAATACAGTAATATTCGAATTATCGAATTTAATCACTTACGATTTAACTAATAATACAGAAGGAATTTTGTCTCAATAATAATAAAACTTACATTTTATACTACCTTTTGCACACACCCCACTATATGCATATATAATATATAAATTTTTAAATAGTTACGCTTATTATTGGTGTATGGGTATAATTATTGACATTATTAATTTGAAATTTTATTATAAGATATATTATGTCATGTATTGACTTTATTTTATTATTCATAGATTAATATATTATATTATGTATTTATTTATTAAATTGCTTATTTATCGTATTGGTTGACAAAGCTATACAAAAAAACACTCATAATATTAACAATTATAAAAATATGTCAAAAACCCAAATAATTCATTTAAGCCTCAATTTAGCTCATAATACAGCAGTGTCCTTCACAAGTGCGCATAGTGAAAGCCATTACTGTCACATTTTAAATAGTTGTTTGTAAAAGTAGTGTCAACAGCTAATTAGTTATAACGAATTTTTTTTTTGGGTTATTTTGGTGTTTAGGTTGTTGTTTTGTGAGAATGATTCAACAGGTTTAATCATTCTTTCAAAAGGGGGAAGGTGTAGTGTAGTGATACCCTGTATTAGTTGTTCTCATTAAAGTTGCTTCACATTTATAATACAAGCGGAATAAGCACGCTGACGCTGCATCGCGCTCTTGGCAACGGTGTCCTATCACGCATTGACCCACACAGAGATATTAGCCTTAACCCGATCAAGGGTGGACCTTGATTGGGCTATATTGTTGATATTCCAAATAGAGTTATTGTTATTACCAACGTCTATTATTTCCATTGAACAAGAGTAACCAAGAACATTACAATGGATATGGCTCGTTTCGACAGTGACCTTCACAATATTTCCTAGCATTGTATTTTATACTAAGCCTAATCTGGATAGGAAGGTTCTAGCATTTGAGAACTGTATAAATGACCGAAAATCACTGCCCCTGGATAACCCTAAACAATAAGAACTTCGTAATTTAGTAACATCCTCCATTCGACGAGAAAAAAGGCTTTTATAGAGTTTGAATTGAATCGAAACCACAAAAATTCCAAAATACTTTGGAATGCAGTAAGTAAATTAAATATACATAGTAAGTGCCCCTCCAGCGACCTTCCGGATCATCTTAAGAATGCCAATAATATAAACACGTTGACATAATCGAAAACAATTCTTCTTTTAGGCCGTTTTGCACCTGCAGAAATTATATATTTCTGCTATTATACATATATCTTTTCCGGCCAAGAACTTTTGATAAAGATGTGTGAGAGCGCATTTTTATCGATTTTTAGTATCTACTCTCCGCAGGATGGTGCTAGTGCATGCTTTTTAAATTACCTACGGGTTTGCAGCCGGAAATCACCGGAGCCCCGATAGGTGGTGCTAAATGTTAGATTTAACTTGTAGTACTGTTTCATTATGATAGACGTTTCGTTTTCGATTTTGTCATATTGAGCAATCTGTTATTTCAGATCTCCCTGGGTACAAGCCTGCCTGATGAGTGTAGAGGCCCAGAAATCATGATCTCAGGAGGGTACCCTGTGACATAATCGAAAACAATTCTTCTTTTAGGCCGTTGCACCTGCAGAAATTATATATTTCTGCTATTATACATATATCTTTTCCGGCCAAGAACTTTTGATAAAGATGTGTGAGAGCGCATTTTTATCGATTTTTAGTATCTAACATTCCAGTACTTTAATCAAAATAAGGATCCAAATAGGGTAAATAACGTATATAACTTCTCGCTTGTTTCACCTGATACCGTTGCTTCTCAACTTATGAAAATTAAATCGAATGTGAAAGGGATAGACAAAATATCTGGGGACATGATAAAACTGTGTGTGCCTTCTTCTACGCATTTGATTAATTCGTCATTGCTTAATAGAGTTGTGCCCATGGAAACATTCCCTTATTCTAATGTTGGATTATTCAAAAGCATTCGACACTATACGTCATGGCTTTTTGATCGCTAAACTGAAGTATTATGGTCTCTCACAGGAGTTCGTGGATTGGTTTGGAAATTATTTGATAAATAGTCATCAGCAGGTGAAATTGGGGAGTGATAGTGAGATTAACCTTTCTGAAAGTTTAGTGAATCCGAGTGGGGTACCACAGGGCTCCATTCTGGGTCCTTTGTTGTTCGCTAGTTATACGGCTGATATAGTAAAATCAGTTGATGTAAATATCCATTTGTACGCTGACGACTGTCAAGTATATACCTCTTTTAACCCTAACTACGAAGAGGAACGCGTGGTCACTATTATGAATAGAAATCTTTATGCTTTACATACGTGGTCAAAAAACAATACTCTCTAATATTAAACCCGTCGAAGACTGTGGCCTTATTGATTGGTTTCGAGAAGCAAAGGCAAAAGGTCAACCTAAAAGATAAAATTTTGCTTGAAAATAACATCATTGCTTTTAAAACACTTTAAAAATCTGAGACTAATTATAGACCAAAACATAAGCTTTTCTAATCATGTAATAAGTAAAATACAATTAGCATATCTACGGGTCAAAAACATTTTAAATTTTCAAGTTAAACTCAAGCTAACTGAGTCCTTGATTCTACCATTATTTGATTATTGTGATGCAGTATACGGCCCATGTCTAAATAATTACTATGCAAATCGTATACAGATGGTTCAAAATTCTTGTCTTGCGTATGGCTTGCTTACAGACATCGATAGAGATGTATCAGATAACCCTTATTAAAAAAATGACAATATCTGGGCTTCCTTTCTATGAATGAGAGATGTACATTTCGCCACTCTGATAAAAAAAATGACAATATCTGGGCTTCCTTTCTATCTGAGAGATAAGTTGGTTTTTGCTAGTGAAAATGTTGAGAGAACAAGAAGAAATCCAGTGTTATTAGTGGTACCGGGTTCATGCTACCAAGGGACCTTCAAGGGATCTTTCTCATACTATTCCTCTTCAAATTCATTCCGTTTCAAATTGGAATTACCATCCGAAGTTTCTTCAAAGATTTTTACTCCGCACGGGGTCGGAAAAATCATTAAGTATTTAGATCTCGAGAATTAAAGATTCCTGAAGATATCTTGTGCAAAACGTCGGATAGTAATTCCAATTTGATCTGGTCTGAAGCCGTTGAAGCTTAGGTTATAAAGAAAGAATTTTGAACTTGCGAACAATAAACACATTTTGCTTACAAACAGCCCCAGCAATCAATGACTCCTCGTTTCCTCCGCTGTCAGTGAAATCTTCCCAGAATAGCACCAAATAACAACTATAACAAATAAATGTGGCGATAAATAAACTCTTCAATTCTACATAGTACCATGATTTAATGAATATATGATTTATTATACACTAAATAATATGCTATACTATTAAAATAACCTGACAGCTGTCACAGTGTCGATAATTAATAGAAACTATTAGTAACAAATAAATATAAACAATTTAATTAAGAAGGTAATTTATAGTATATTACATCAGCATTATGTAGCTGTATCTCGACAACTTGCTATCTGCTTTTAAAAACTTAGATGAAATGGAAGCTACTAGAAATCAGGGTTCTTAGGACTGCACATTGAAAAAATAAAATTGCGGTCATACATAGGAGTATTTAGCACTTAAAATTGTCCACAATTATTTATATGGTTTCAATAAATTTAAACACGTTAAAAACACTTGGTATGTAACGTGAACGAACTTAAATTAAATGGTAGGTTGGATAATTTTTGACGAAAACTGCTGATTTATATCAATCATTAACCAATCATCCTGGAATTTCCATTCATAAAACTCAAAGATGTACTCGAAATATTTTTATTTTTTCTGAGCAGGACCGTATTAAAATATTTTGTGAGTAAGATTTAACCAAGTTTAATATATTTATATCGAAAAATTAGTGTATACATAGTAGTTACGCAAGTACAGAGAGGTGGGAAAGGCGGACGGCCAATCGGGTGGATTTTACATTTTATTCGGAACGGATAGAGGACAGCAAACTCTACTGACTTATTAAAATTTCTGCACAATATACTGTGACAGAAAGTGAGAATGGTTCAAAATAGGAAACTTTTATTTATAAGAATTAGATGCTAACATTTGAATTGTAGGTAGTCGCCATAAAGGCTTTTCTGACTGTATAAGAAGAAGTGGATGGGGAAGGCAATCGGTTTTTTTTTATTTCGTTCGGAAACTGCTAATGCGATCGATATAAAATTTAATAATAATAATAATAAACGTCTTTATTAAGCATATGCATACATATACCATATATACACACACTTAGGACACAGATGGCGAAGTTTGGCCGTTGGCCATTCCTCCACTTAACCATGACCTGTGACCCTTATGTGGCCTACGATAAAAAAAAAATACAAATTGCAAACTTCTTTAGCACAAAAGTATAACAGACTAGACTAAAGTAAAAATGTGTATCTAATTACATAGTAATAAGTTCTTATAATCTATTCTGAGTCTTCTTATACTACATTGCCTAAATTGTGACGGAAGAGTATTATAAAGTTTAACAAAACTATAAGAAAAACATTTTCGGAACAACCATGTTCTGTGCTTTGGTATTGAAAGATAGTTCATATCTCTTAAATTTAAGTTATGTGCATTATTTCTAAACTCTAATTTTTGGTACAAATACAAAGGTTGCCTGTTGATTAGTAGTTTTTTAAAAAATATCATAGAACAGAATTTGTACATACGATCACATCTGAACCAGCCAATTTGCCTGATATTGTTGGATACAGAGTCATATTTCCTTAAATCAAATATAAATCTACAACATGTATTTTGCACATACTGTATTCTATTCTTTGTAATGACATCAAGGAATGGAAAATATACAATATAGCAATAATTATAAATTGATATAACAAGGCTTTCACACAACTTTTTTCTCATTTTAAAATTTAATATATATCTATTGGAGTATAACAGTTTCATTTTTATATAACTTCTTTGTAAGAGACTTTGCACATGCTTATAAAATCTTAAATTAACATCCAAATAAAGGCCCAAATTTTTTGCACAATCTGAAAATTCCAAATAACTATTATCTATAATTAGCCGAAGTCTGTCCATAAGCACATTTCTTTGCTTCTCTGAACCAAAAGAGAAGTACCTCTGCTTTATTAGGGTTAGTTTTTAAATTATGTTCTCGCGAATATCGCAAAATGGCATCTAGATCATCATTTAATAACTCCGATGCTCTTTCAGGATCTGAAGGATCAAATATTAACAAAACCTGACCATCATCAGCATATGTCTGTAAATGAGTATTTGAAACCACTGAGAATATATCTGCAGTATAAATTACAAAAAGCAAATGTCCAAGGATAGATCCCTGTGGCACTCCTGACACAACTGTTCTCGACTCTGACTGACCATTCTTTAGCCGAACTGATTGACATCTGTTAGACAGATATGACTTGAAAAATGATATTGTAATGTCATCAAATCCATAGTAATATAATTTAGAGCACATGAGATCATGATCAATCATATCAAAGGCCTTTGAATAATCAAGGAGTGTCAAGATTGCCCCATCTTTGCATCAAGAGCCCTTGTGATATTGTCCGTAATATTCAACAAAGCAGAGGTTGTGCTGTGCCCTTTGATAAACCCTGATTGATGCATCGGAATCAAATTATTTTGCTGAAAATATTGGAATATTTGTGTGTGGACCACTCTTTCCAGCACCTTAGACAAAACAGGCAACAAGCTGACTGGACGCAAATCACTGACATTTACAGGAGTTTTTACTTTAGAAATTGGGGTAACAACTGAATTTTTCCAGCACCGTGGAAAATATCCTTTCTCTAAGCAACTGTTAATTATGTTAGTGACATGATTAATTACAGTTGGCAAGCTTAGTTTTAACATGAAAAGTGTCAAATCATCATTCCCAGCTGCATTGGATTTAATACTGTTAACACAATTATAAATATCAAATGGGCTAACCAGTTTAAAGGAAAAATTTAAATCTTCGTTGAATTTGGTATTATTATAAAACCTTATCTTATTATCACAGCTATTAGTTTTCTGAAAAACACTACAGAAATAATCGTTAATGGTGTCTGGATTGGAAAAAACTGCAGGAAGGTCATTGTTATTTGCTTTGGATACATTAAAATCTTGCAATGTCCTCCATAGCTGACGTTGACCTTTTTGATTTGAAACATAAGCTAAATATGCAGTCTTTTCTCGACGTATAGCAGCTTTTACAACATTTCTAAGAGTTTTATATTGTTCTCGATTTTCTGCAGTGTTTTCCTGTGTTACTCTAACCCTAGCTTTATCTCTTTCTTTCATTAAATTTTTAATTGCTGCGGTTAACCAAGGTGCACGAGGTTTATTTACCCTTACAGTTCTAAATGGAGCATGAATTTCAAATAAACATTTCAAATTATTAGTTAAAAAGCTAATTTTATCATCTATATCATTAATGTAAAATATATTGTCCCATGGAATACCTGCAAGATCTTGTAAAAAATGATTTTCATTAAAGTCTTTAAAATTTCTAGCACACGGATACCACCACACAATATACTGGATGTTACAGAAAGTGCAAATAATTTTTGATTTTTTAAATATTTTATTAAATCTATTTTATTTCATTCTCTTGGATTCATATCAAAATTTTACCAGTTCATCCTATGTAAAAGTTGATTGTTGTGCAAAATTTGAGATAAATTGGATATTTATTTTTTTTAGTAACAATTTCTTTAACGTTTCACTAGGCCGCCATCTTGTTCCGACCTATTGGATATACAAAATATTACCAGGTTATCTCCATAAGACCATCATTTCTGACTCAAATTTGAAGTCAATCTGGTAAGTAGTTTTCAAGGTATGCCGCAAACTGACAGACAGATAGACGGACCGACGGAATTGATAAAATATATTTTTTGGCATCTAAGGACTCTTAAACGTGAATATATGTAAAACCTTTTTTAATTAGTACCATAATTATACTAGTTCATCCCTATATCACAATAAGTTATGGCGCACAATTTGAAATCAATCCATTAAGTACTTTTTTCAGGCTGAATTTTTAAATATTTTATTAAGCTGCTATTTTGTTTTGCCGTCTTAGATTCGGACCAAAATTTTACCAGTTAATTCCTACATAGTACTTGATTTTTGTACAAAATTTGAGGCAGATTGGATAAGTAGTTCTTTAGTAATATTTTTTTTTAACATTTCATTAGGTCGCCATGTTGGATTTTTACCAAAATGTTACCGGGTCTTCCCCAAATATCCCAATCGGGTAAGTAGTTTTTAGACAGACAGACAGACAAACCGATGAAATTGAGAAAACATGTTTTTCGGCGTCTAGGGGCCCTGAAACATAAAGATCTTTAAAAAATTGAGATAGATTGGATAAATAGTTTTTTAGTATTGTTTAGCCATATTGGATTTTTACCAAAATGTTACTAGGTCATCCCCATATTACTCTTAATTTTTGACCAAAAGTTGAAGTCAATCGGGGATGTGTTTTTTAGCTACGCTGCGAACGGACAGACAGACAGACAGAAGGATGGAATTGAGAAAACATATTTTTCGACATATAGGGACCCTAAAACGTAAAGATCTGAACAGAACTCGTAGGTGATTTTTTCATGATTACAGTACTTCCCTTTTACGATGGAAGCAAAAATGTACCTTCTTATATCCATTGAAAATCTAAAAAAGCCTTAGTTTGGATTGGGGATACACTAATGTTTTCAGGTGTCCCCAGAAAAAGAAATCCAGGCTATTCAGATCTGGAGATCTAGGGGACCATGGCTGAGGTCCCTCTAGCCCTATTCAACGGTTGTTAAAATTATTATTTAGGAAGTCCCACACCTCTATGCTGAAATGTGCTGGTGCACCGTCGTGCATGAACCACATTTGATTTCTAAGAAGAATTGGCACGTCTTCTAGCAATTGACGATAATATCGTCCGTTTAGCCTTGCTGGCAGGAAAAATGGACCTATTAAATAATCTCCAATAATGCCGGCCCACACATTTACTGAAAATTGTTGCTGGAAATTATTTACATGTATCGAATGCGGATTCTCTTCTGCCCCAAAAATGTAATGAAAATTACGTATTGCATTCCAAGACAAATTTGCCTCATCGCTAAATAAAATCGTGTTTCCAAATAATGGATTTTGGGCTAGCATTTGTAAGAACCACTGGCAAAAATTTAAACGGAGTGGAAAGTCACGTGGGAGAAGAGCTTGAACCCTTTGGATGTGGTAAAGATACGTTAAGTTGTCTAATAAAATTTTCCATACAAGCGCAAATGAAATGTTAAGTGTTGCTGCAATTTTCCTCGTACTCGTAGCAGGATCATTTTCTACTGCATTCAGGACTGCTTCCTTGACTTCAGGAGTCCTAACCGTTCTATTTGCTCCTGCTAAATGAGTGGATTTCTTGAATGATTTATTTTCACATAGCAGATTATGTACAGGGTGATCATTTATAATGTCCCCCCCCTCTAACTTTTTTATTTGACGTTTGGTAGAAAAATGTCACATATAAAAGTTTCACAAAAAACAATAAGCTATTTACAGCATACATTTTTATATATACAGGGTGTTGCCGAAATCACCCACAGATAAAAGTTATATTTTTTTAAATGGAACACCCTGTATATTATACTCTAAATTAAATCCTATGAAAATTCTGCATATTTTGTATAACATGTCCTATACCCAAATACAATAGTTTTCGAAATATCTGCGATTTTATCATTCAGAAATAAAAACATTATTCTAAAGCTTAGGTGGCTGTGAAGTAGATCGATACCAACAAACAAAATATTTGTTTATAAGTGACAGTGACAGTTACACATTTAGCAACATTATACGTTCTTTTTATTGTAAAATGCCTTATTCGGAAAGAGAAAAACAATTAATTTTGTAAATTTTTATTACAACAAACATCCAGACTAGCGAGAAAAAAGAAAACATTGGAAATTGATGAAGGCAGTGATTTAAACATTTTACTAAAAGTGGAAGAAAAGCCCAATATTTCCATAAGAAAAATATCGGGAAGCCTGAAAGCTTCAAAAACAAAAAAAAACTTCTAAAACTTAATTAATAATTTAGATTATAATATAATACATTTATTCTTACAAATGGAATTGTTCAACTGGTCCCCCGTTTTCTTCAATACATTTGATGTATGTTCTTCGTAATCGATCCAAAGCGGCAGTGATAGACTGGAAATATTCTTGATTTAGAATTTGAATTTCCGTTCTAATCAAGACTTTTAGGTGTTCTCTATTTTCGATGTTATTTGCGTTCACACGATCTTTTAGAGTTCCCCATAAAAATGCATCCATCGGCGTCAAGTCAGGACTGTTAGGTGGCCAGTTTATCGTACCATTTTTTCCAATCCATTCCGTGAACTGTTGGTTTAAATAGTCTTTAACCAATACGACACAATGAGGAGGAGCACCATCTTGTTGGAAGACGAGGTTTCTCAGTTGCTCCAATGGGAGCTCATCCATGTAGTTTTCTAATTCGTTCCGGAAAAAATTCATATAACCATTACCGTTTAAAGTATCTTCGAAAAAATGAGGGCCTATTATTTTATTGTTTAAAATAGCACACCACACATTAACAGTTTGACGTCCTTGAAATTGAAATTCCCTGTAGCAATGGGGATTCTGTGGCCCACTGTCTGCTATTTTTTTCGATTTATCATTCCACTAGTAGAAAACGATGACTCGTCGGTCCAAAAAACATTTTTTAAATAATCTTCATTTTCATTAACTTTTTCCAACATTGCATGGCAAAATTCAACCCTTTTTTCTAGATGCCTGGGCGTTAATTTTGTGGTAGGCCTAATTTTGAATGCCTTGTATCCTGCATTTTTGAGAGTGGTTTGAATCCTCCCATAAGATGTATTTTTTGGATCAATAAGCTCTTCTCTCAGGCTTCCCGATATTTTTCTTACGGAAATATTGGGATTTTCTTCCACTTTTAGTAAAATGTTTAAATCACTACCTTCATCAATTTCCATTGTTCTCTTCTTTCTCGTTAGGCTGGATGTTTGTTGAAATTTTTCATAAATTCGATGAAAGGTTTTTTTGTCCGGAATGTGCATCCGGGGGTTAATTACACGTAATTTTCTTTGAGCCAATTTAGCACTCTTATTTGCTTTGATAAAAGTTTCCAAAATTAATGGTTTTTCTCTTTCCGAATAAAGCATTTTACAATAAAAAGAACGTATAATGTTGCTAAATGTGTAACTGTCACTGTCAGTTATAAACAAACATTTTGTTTGTTGGTATCGATCTACTTCACAGCCACCTAAGCTAAATTATAACCTTTAGAATAAATCGCAGATATTTCGAAAACTATTGTATTTGGGCATAGGACATGTTATACAAAAAATATGCAGAATTTTCATAGGATTTAATTTAGCGTATAATATACAGGGTGTTCCATTTAAAAAAATATAACTTTAATCTGTGGGTGATTTTGGCAACACCCTGTATATATAAAAATGTATGCTGCAAATAGCTTATTGTTTTTTGTGAAACTTTTATATTTGACGTTTTTCTACCAAACGTCAAATAAAAAAGTTAGAGGGGGGGACATTATAAATGATCACCGCGTACCTTTGCAAATGTTTGTCTATTGGGCACCATGCGATTTGGATATTTCTGTTCATAGAGTCGTCTGGCTTCATAACAATTGCCGTTGGCAAGTCCGTAAATGAAATGAATTTCTGCATATTCTTGATTTGTGAATTCAACCATCATTAAACAATTTGAAACAACTACGGAAACGTCAAACAAAAAAATATTTCTTACAAAATATCAGATTAAATAACAGAATTAACAAATGACCTGCCTCAGCCTACTACCTTTTTTTCCAGTTTCATTATTTATCCTACACTTAATTTGCGTCTATGGCAATTATTGCAAATAAGTCAAAAACTGTGGTAGATACGAGAATAATGCAAAATACAAAAGAGCTAAAGAAATGAACAAAGAGTTTAATTTTATATCAAAATTCATACAGGGTGCTGCAAAAAAAAGTTACGCAAGATAAACTTGTGGGTGGTGCAAAAAATGTAACACCCTGTATACTACCATCCATGATGTTAATATTTTATCGTAGAGGTTCTTAAAAATAATACATGTTCTAAATTTGAACTAATTGTCTTAGGAGGAAAAAATTGTATAACGAAAATGGTATATTGGCATTTTTTTCCTATTTTGTCGGGACTATCACTCCCTGAAATATGTCCAGGACATTAATTAACACCCTGTATAAATAAGTGGAATAGTGATTGCGTTACACCATGTATAGTTGACAAATTGTTTTTTTTCATGGTCACATTCCAAGAAGCAGATTCTTGAAGGTTGTCAGTCATTTTACTTTTATCACATTTAGTTTTGCCAAGTGATATTAAAAATTAACTTTTGACTTAAAATAACTAAATAATTATGAACAACAGTTTAATATTATATTTCGATTTAAGCAGAAATATTGTCAATAATTTTTTTGATCCTAAAAATTGCGCTTGATTTTTCCTAATTTAGGATTTCATGACACACATTTATTAATGAGGAAAAATGTTGTTTGTCGTGCTAGACATCAGTTCGATTTTCCAAGCCTTCGCATCGAATTTACATCTGAGTCCAGCTTCTAAGCGACGTTAATTTTAAGTGGGTACCTAACAAGGTATCAAAAATTGCCAAATTGTTTTGTTTAATGCGATTTTCTGCCCACCGGCCGGCGACGTCGTCAAAGCACTTCTTCGCGTTCTGGTCTGCGCCGCCCGCCCCGATGCCTTATAAAAACGAACCATCAGCGTCCCAACGCCACAGCCCGCGTGTCCTCCGCAACACGAAAAGCGGCACCTGAAGTCACCCGGTTTTAAGCGTTGAAGCTAGACGCGCTCGACGTCGCGAATTCCTTCGGCTTCACACAACCTGTTGAGCCCCGCATCTCGACTCGTCAACAATTCTTAAGAGTAGCCGAAGAGCAACTCCTTGAAGAGGCAAGAAGCGTTGTGGGTCGACTTACGAAAGGCTAAAAGGTAAGTGCGAGAATAAAATACAATTTTAAAAACATCGCCACTATTTGTTAAGGGATAATTTAAATTAAAAAGGAAATGGAATACTTTATTTTTATTTTATTCGTTTTGATATTTATTTGAAAAACAACTTTAACGAAAACTGTGTTAACGTCTTGTTGCATAAACTCTAATAAGTTTTAGGAAATTATTTTAGACACGTTAATTAACTGATGAAATTGTAGTTTACTAGACGCTAGTTTAAAGAGTACAAAGGTGTTCTAAAACAAGATTATTTAGTGTAGCATAAAAAAAATTTAAAAACAAATATTTCTTTGTTTTCCTCGAAGTTTTAATTTATTTTGTTTTTATTTATACAGGGTCTTGCGCATTTTTCTTGGGCTGATATGAATTTTCTTATTTTATCCCTATAAATTATTAAAAGCGTGATTAAAGACGAGTTCAGCGATATACAGGGTGTTCCTAAATGTCATGTGAATATTAAAAGGCTGATTCCTCGGAATATTTAAAAAAAAGTTTATATGAATTTGTGTCCGAAAATGCTTTATATTCGAAATACAGGATGTTAATCTTAAAAAAAAAAAATATTTTTAGTAAATCCGAAACAGTAAGAGCTATTTGATTAAGATTTAGCACAACAGCATAGGTATTTAAATGCAATATTTTTACAGCTATCAACAGCTTTTATTTCAACCATGGGCGTAGGTATAGGCAACCTTCCCTAACTTTCTTAATAAAAAATGGTACGCCACTGATTTGAAAAAAAACTGCTAGCTTTATCGTTTAGGGCTTAGCCACCTCAAAAAGTTCTAATATATGTCCGGAAATGTCCTATTTTCGAAATACAGGGTGTTAAAGTTTAAAAAAATAATTTTTGGTTATGCCTTATCTTAATCAAATAGCTCATACTATTTTGGAATTAACAAAAAAATTATATATATATTTTTTTTAATTTTAACACTTAAGCACCTCTGATCCAGTTTTAGTTGGATCCCGAATTCCTCAAAACTCTACAAAAGTAATTCCTTAAGAAAAAAAGTTTGGAATTAATAAAAAAATATATATATATATATATATATTTTAATTTTGCCCTGCATCATCTGCATTTAACCCTGCATCTCGAAAATAAAGCATTAGTGGACACATAGTTATATAAACTTTTTTTCATAAAATAATCCAAAGAATCATTCCCTTTAATATCCACACGACATTTAGAAAGACCCTGTATATGAGTTCAGTTTCTTATCTACCTCCAAATTAACGTTACTAGAGTCAAAAAAAAAAGTTAGAAGTTCATTCTATTTACAGTGATAATAAAGTTTTAAAAAATTTAAAAAGGTTACAACGTTGCCATGTTTTGCGTATCGTAATTTTAATTTTGTTTAATGCAACCCCTGTGTAATATATTAAATTTAAATAGAGTATTGAACAATGATTTCAGGGAAATATAACAATAATACAAAGCTTTTAATTTGTGAAATTTGGAAAAGTAAATATTTACCCACTAAAAGCTATTAGAGATAATAATTTATTCATCATTGCCCATTACCTCAGTAAAAGTTTGGTTAACTAGAATCAGCAAATGACGAAAATTTTTGCTGAAAGTGAAAAACTTTAAACTTGTCTTATTAATCGACATCAAAAAAAGGAGAGTTATCAATTTGTACGTAATTTTCCTATGTGTGTACATGGTGTCTGGAGATAATTTAAACGGTACCCTAGAGACTTTATTATCTGAGATATCAAAAAACTTTAAATACAAAACTTGTTTGGTTTTATCAGAATCGTTAGAATTTATAAGAAAAACAAACAAACGACGATTGGAAAGTTATCAAACGAGCATCAACTTTGTTATTTTATATGGGTATATTTTGTTATCTTTAAAGATCCTTTCTTCCTGATTTCAAAAATATATACTCTATCTATCTATCTATATACTATATTTTGATAAGTAGTTTTTACAATATTTAATTATAAATTGGTAAATGCACTATACTCTGGAATTCATGCAATATGCGAATAGTGGGCTTTGATTGCAATTGTTTTTTATTATGGCCGCTAATGTCAAATTTCGTGCAAGAAAAAGTTGATATAATAGTGTTTTCCGATGTGGAAAAAGTATTTATTATAAAAATATATTATAGATATCATAATTTAACTGATATGTGTCATAGATATTTAGCAGAATTGCCAAATAATGCTCCATGTAAGGCAACAATATTGAATATAGTAAAAACATTCGGAGAAAGAAATCCATTTAGAGAAAAAAAGAAGTGTAGCAAGAAACGAAGAAGAAGATTTTTTAAGTACTGTTATTTTTCCAAGGTAATATTATGGGCAATTTACAGTGCTGGACAAATGAAACGGGGCAAGCGAATTTTTAGGTAAAATTCAAAGTCGAATATTTCTAAAACGAGAAGATATTATATAAGCGGCTGAAGGCTCTGTAATCAATTTTTGTTTGCCATTTTGTCTTTTTATTTTTGTTTACCAGCCTGTATAAATATCTATTCAGCTTAGGTAAGCTTTATGTTTAAAAGCATTAATACGTGCGTAAAAAGTTTTGCAAGAGCCGCCTAAAAACAGCATCTTATTATCTTTACTCTTTTTAAAAATATTCAACTTTAAATGCTATCGCTTGTCCGGTTTCATTTGTTCAGCACTGTAGATAAACGCATATATTTATTGTGGTGATATCATACTTCTTATATTATGTTTTTGTTTCCATAAAGTGGGCGACAAACTTGCGGCAAAACGATGTGGCCGCTATATGTGGCTATTATTTCATTAGCATAAAACAGTTTTTTTGTTACAGAAAATCCAGAAAGATCTATTAGTGATGCGGTTCGTGTCTTTGAAATGTCTAAATGGAAAATAAACAGTATATTAAAAAGACATAATTTTAAGCAATTTAAGTTCACCCCTGTCCAAAACTTCTGAGAAGAAAATAATAAACAGTCGCGAGTTTTGTCGCAACATATTAGCTCGTCGGTAAAATGACCGCAATTTTTTTTTACAAAAATTATAATTACCGATTAGTCTACATTTACGACGGCAGGTATGTTCAATCGTAAAAATAAACTTTTTCAGCGCCGCCAGTTTTTAAATGTGTGGTGCGGATTTTTAAATAATAAAGTTTTGGGCCTCAATAATTGATGGTACATTAAACGGCCAAAAATATATGAATTTGTTGACGAATAAAATAGAGGACTACTTAGAAAACCTTCCTGTTGGGACATACAACCAGTTAATTTGGCAGCAAGACGGAGTTCTAGCTCCAATACCGGATTACCTAATGTTAAATATAATTTGTGCATTGCGAGGCAAGGACATATTCTTTGGCCTGCAAACAGTCCAGACCTTTCTCCTTTAGACTTTTTTATGGGGCTTTTTAAAAAATAAAATATATTATAATAGACCACAAAATATAAATGAATTGCGTCTCAAAAAGAGATCATAAGTTTAAACGAAATACATCCCGACTATATCTACCACTCCGTTCCGAGCAAATTTCAAGAAAATCTTCAAAAGTGTGTTGCGAATGGCGGAAGATGGATAAATTAACTTTTTATTACAAATAAATTATTTTGTTTTAACTGCTATTTTTATTCTTTAATACCGTTGCGCACAATTTCTTCTTGCACGACATAAGCTCTCGTTCATAATTAAAGTTTAATTGAAATCAAATCCTACTATTCGCAAGTTGTATGAATATGAATATTAGCTTGAAAGTTTTTTGTTTCTTCAAAGTTTATATATATATATATATATATATATATATATATATATATATATATATATATATATATATATATAATATATATATGTATAAAAAAATATTTTATAAGGAGCTCTATTATTTAGTAATTCTGCTAAATATTACGTAACTTAAGTTAAATTAATTATAATAATTATAACCCCATATTCATTATAAATACTTTTCCCACATCGGAAAACACCATTATATCAACTTCTTCTTGCACCAAATTTGACATTAGCGGCCATAATAAAAAAAAACAATTGAAATCACAGCCCACTATTCGCATATTACATGAATTCTAGAGTATAGTGTTTAGTATTAGTTACCAATCTATACTTAAATATCGTAAAAACTACTTATCAAAATATAGGCAAAGTATATATTTTTGAAATTAGAAAGAAATGATCTTTAAAGATAACGCGAAATATACCGGGTGTCCCATTTAAAATAACGAAGCTGATGCTCATTTGTCATTTTTCCGATCGTCTTTTGTTTGTTTTTCTTATAAATCTAACGATTCTGATAAAAAAACTTTTGTATTTAAAGTTTTTTGATATCTCATTCAATCAGTCTCTAGGGTACCGTTTAAATTATAACTAGACACCCTGTACAGGGTGTGTTTTTATTATTTAACGTTTTGTCCAATTTTTATTTGAAAAGATACAAAAAACTTTAAATATAAAAGTTATTGGGTTTGAGATGACTCGCTATACTCGCATACAGGGTGGTCTAACAATCCGGTACTGCCACCAACTTCATTTTTTTTAAATGGATCACCCTATATTTTTGTTGATATTTGGATAGAGCTCATTATTCTCTTTTCAAAAATATATAATATGTCTATATTTGGTTTAGCCGATTTCACTCTATATTACTTTAAAAATCCTAAAATAAGTTTTATTTTATGTGCTTTTAATCATAGTAGCCATGGACCGAAGTCGCAGGTTGCTACGTTTACTTTGTAAACTACGAAAAAAATAGGTGTTAATCTACGTAGCCATGAAAAAAATAAAATAAAACACGGAAACATTTCTCTCGGTTCTGCCGTTTTTACTTTAATTTAACTATAATCATTTAGCACTGAGATCACGAAATGATTGGAAAAAGGAAAAACGACTATTATTTTATTTATTAGCCTGTTAGCTATTCTTAATAAAATTTTCATAAAACAAAATATGTAAAACGGTTTTATATTTTAGAATCTAAGATTTAATTTTACAATAAAATAAGAATTTAATTTAATTTTTTTGCAACTTACGAATAAAAAACAATTAACAACAACAAATATTAAACAAGTAAACTATACGTTTTAAAAATGTTGGATATGACCACTAATATTTTATATACATTTTCTATAAGCCTCTTCCAACTTATTAATTGAATTTGAAATAAAATTAAAATGATTAGTATTTAAATTATATATGGTTTCCACAATTTTTCCTCTTAAATCTTCCAACGTTCTGCTGCTTTAAAATCCCCATAAAAATTATCTAACGGAGTTAGATCTGGGCTCTTTAATGGCCAATAAATAATCCCGTTTCGGCCAATCCACATATCATAGCAGTTGTTTGAAAACTCCCTTACAGGAGCGACGTTATGTGACGGTGTCCCATCTTGTTACCATATAAGATTAAAATAACTTTGAAGGGGTTCGTTTTCCAAAATATTTTCAATTTCGTTTTGCAAAAAACTTAAGTATCTATACCCATTTAGAGCACCTTCAAAAATAATGGGACCAATCACCTTATTTCTCAACATATCACACCAAACATTAAGGGACTTACGACTTTTTCGTTTAATTTCGATATATGCGTGTGGGTTTTCAGTTGCCCACAAAACTGTTTTTTTTTTCGATTATGCATTCCGGCAGTTGTAAAGGTCGTCTCATCACTCCACAGGGTGTTATTAAAAAAATCGTGATCCTCAGTTTTGTGAAAAATCATTTGTTGGCAGAAGTTTAATCTTAAATGTTTTTGGTTTATAGTAAGCTCCTGGACAGGCATTAATTTATTTGGATGATATTTGTATTTCTTTAAAGTATTTTGAATTTTAGTTAGTTAGTCAATTTTAGTCACGGGTTTTCCAAAAGAAAGGGATATATTTTTAATTTACCAAACAAAATATTTAATAACTTATTACATACCTTAAAAATATAGCAATATATTCATTTCTTCTGCTTCGTTTAAAAAACTGTTCCTTCTTTCGTTGCAGGAATTTTCATTGCCGCATACTGCGTTCAACATTATAAAATATAGCCCTGGTTGGAACTTGCATCCCAGGGTGGAGGTGACGGTATTCGGCTTGTGTATCCGAAACATTCATATTGTTATAAAATAATCGAATTATTTCTCATTTTTCTTCTTCATTATAAACCATGATGAACAAATAATTTAATTTTTGACATATTCTTTTTTGTTTTATTTTTTCCATGGCTACCTAGATTGACACTTATTGCTTTCGTAGTTTACAAAGAAGACGCAGCAACCTGCTACTATGATTAAAAGCACCTAAAATAAACCTTATTTCAGGATTTTTAAAGCAATATAGAGCGAAAAAGGCTGAACTAAATATAAACATATTATACATTTTTAAAAAGAGGAAAATGAGCTCTATCCAAATATCAACAAAAATTTAGAGCAATCCATTAAAAAAAAATTAAGTTGCTGTCAGTACCGCATTGTTGGACCACCCTGTATGCGAATTTTTTTTTCTGGCGGCTCACCTCAAACCCAACAACTATCGTATTCAAAGTTTTTTTAAATCTGTTTAAATAACAATAGGAAAAATTGTTAAATTATAAAAATACACCCTGTACATCGATTACTCCGCGATCGTTTGACCAATTTGGATGAAATTTTCAGGGAATTCAAAATCTTAACGGAGTCGTAACATAGCAAGTACATCTAAAAAACATAAAACAAAAATGGCGCCATTTTCAATTATTTAGGCAAGCGCCGAAGTCAATATATATTGCGTTCATTATATCATCAGGAAAAAAATGTATGCATGGTAATACCATGTTTTATCTGGTTTTCGGGGTTTTTAATGACACGAAGTTGAATTTTACTCGTCTTTTTAAACATTGACAATCTTTATAATATTAATACGGTGATTTTGGCAAAATGCCATATGCAATGGACATGCTACTTAATTATTTTATTACGAACCAAAATTTTAACCTAAGTTTAGCCTTTAAAACTTAAAACTTTGTATAAATAGAATAGGACAAAAAGAAAAAAATAAAACTGATTTCAAGAGAAAGCACTAAAAAGTAAAAAATAATATTTTATTCCATATTTAAAATTTGGCCTCATAGGAAACTATATTAAAAATGTTCTTAGGTGAAATGTATATTAAATGTTGCTTAAATCTAAGAGTTACTTAATTTAAATTTTTTAAATTACTTTACTTAGGAACTTTTAAAATATTTAATAAACCTAGAGAACGTTTCGCACGTATCTCCTGTTTTAAGCAATACACGTAGTGTACAGGGTGTCCGGATTTGGTTGCAAAAGCAGGGTATCTCGCTTATTTTTAAAGATAGAACCTTGCGGTTTTCACGAACCTGAGCTAATTTTTTGTGAAACTCATGAAGCCGTAAACAAAATTTTCATAGCCTTCTTTGTTTATGAGATACAGGCCGAAATAGAAAATTTTGCATTTTGGGACCCCCTTTGTATCTCGGTTATCCTTTAACTTAACGCAAAGGGAAAAATTGTTGCTTATGCAGATTTTACGCTGGATCCAGTGGCGTAGTCATATTTTTCATTTGAGTTGTTATTTTTTAGATATGACCCAAAGTTGTGTTTTTTCAAATGGGACACCCTGTATATTTGCCCAGAAATTGATTTGTCCTTTTAAAAGCTTCTCAAAAATATATAATAGTATAGGTCTATTTTAATAAACAACAACAAAAATCCTAATTTTTATAATTATCATCCCAAATTTTGCTGTAGGCCATGCAAAACGATACCGTTTTCTTTTGTTTTCTTGGAAGCAAATGACATTTCCCAATTTTGTACGCGTATATAAAATATAGCGCTAGTTTTTTGTATTTATTTATTGTGTAAAAATATATTTGTATTATTATGGAAGAAAACCAAACTTTCGAACATCATGAAAAGTACGATATGTTAGCTTGTTTTATATTAGGTCATGAAAATGTTGAAGCGGCTTCTGAGATGTATCTCATAAACGAAGAAGGCTATAAAAATTTTGTTTACGGCTTCATGAGTTTCACAAAAAATTAGCTCAGGTTCGTGAAAACCGCAAGGTTCTATCTTTAAAAATAAGCGAGATACCCTGCTTTTGCAACCAAATCCGGACACCCTGTACATTTCCCCAAGTTTCTTATCACTTTTGCAACAATCTGATTTTGTAACTGAATTTCTTCGTTTATTTCTTATTTAAGCTGCTCAGTATGTTGGCATATATTTTTATACAGCTTATATTTTAAATTTCCCAAAAAGAAATAATCCTAGAGGGTAAAATCAGGGCTCCAGGGTGGCAAGGCAACATTTCAATTAGTGCAAAATGTGTGTCTGTAATTTGCTGATGGAGAAATTAATAATATTATATTTCAACTAAATGGAGTTCCAAGTTATAGTGGCGAGGATATAAACTAATTTATAAATAGCAATTTTGTAGAATTGATTAAATATACTAAAAATAATCCCTGGCCCCCGAACAGCCCTAACATTTACAAAGTTAAAATATGCTTTATTATCACAAGAACAAATAAAATTCCTATTGACAAAGCTTTAAATTAACCTAATGATACAAAATAATAACATGTTTTATATAAATATGGATGAAAAACACGATTACTAAATAAATGAAGACAGTTAATGTAACGCTATAACAACAAACAAAAAAACATATCTGAGATGCACTAATAATAAAGAAATATATATACATAAATACATACATACAGACATAAATACATGTATACTTATACACACATACGTATACATATACATATACAATAAAAATAGATCATTTCCCTTCTCCTCAGAAAAGTCAGTACAAACAAATAAAGATCAATGCATGTCAAAATGAGCTGGAAAAGTATTCGTCAAGACTATAATAAGCTTGACAAACAAAAATCTTTTTTGGCTTTTTCGCAACTGAATAAAAATATTTAACTTTAAATTAATTGAAGCAGATATTTAATATAATTACATACCTCAACATGTAGACTAGTCTGTCTACGGAATGTTTCGATACATAATATAAATAATATTATTTAAGCAAGCATAAGAAATTATATCATTTACCTTAAGTTTTTATAGACACATAGTAGTTGTACAAATACTTTCATCCTATCGGGACTCGTCAGTGCGCCGATCGTAAGAGAAAAACATTAATTGCAAACATAGCATCATTAGAACTTTTGTTGTACTGGAATCCAAATTGATTTGGATCCAGTATATTATTACTTTTAAAAAATGAGATCATACGTTTTTTAGCTAATTTTTCGATTATTTTAGAGAGTGTCGAAAGTAGGGATATGGGTCGGTAATTCGACGGCTAGTTAGCGTCACCACCCTTGAATAGAGGGATAACCTCAGCTGGAGGTCTCCCATGAGTTGTTAATGGCCAAAACTAATAGATTAGATAGTAGATAGATAGATTTAGTGTATACTCAATAAGAGTGGTTCTGTATCAAAATCAATAGAAAAGATATGGAAAATTACACTTATGTATTGCTGGAAAACACGGGCAACACTTGCTTTAGATTTATCTACTTCTTTACAGTTGTTTATTCTTTTGCTACTTAATTTAAAGATTGAAGTTAATTTAAGTTTTTATTTTGTTTTATAATTAATAATTGTAGGTATTAAGCAACGTTTAATCTAAATTTAATCTAAAAACATTTTTAATATTGTTTACCATGAGGTCGAAATCGAAATATATCAATTAATGTACGGCACAAAAAACAAGTTTTTAGCATTTACTGATTCTAGTTAATAAAACTTTTATTAGGATAATGGACAAACGTGAATAAAGTATTATGTGTAGTAATTATTAGTGCATAAATATTTATTTTTTCAAATTAAAGGCGTAGACTAATATTGTTATATATTTTCGTAATTGTTGGTTAATGTTCTGTTTTAATTTAGTATTATATGCATAGGATTGCGTTTAAAACGTTGTAACTTTTTAGGTTTTGAAACTTGACCGTTCGATAATAAATAGAATGAAGTTCTAACATTTTTTGACTCTACTTCAATGATAGATAAGGGGATAGGTCATCTTATTTTACATACCCCGTAGAGGGTCGCGCTTTTTCTATACTTTTAGGGGGATCCGACAAAACTGAAAAACTGAACTTTTCGGGACTACCTGTTGCAATAGTGTTGGGTTTGCTATGAAAGCTGCTTTTTATTCTAAATATTAACTATTTCAATTTAAAAAAAAAATGACATTTATAAAATGATCCCAACTTTTCTTCCAAGGTATAGGCATGGTGGGAAGAAAACAAGGTTTGCTCTCCAGCCAGCGCATCTATGTAGAATGTAAGGTAGCTTTCGAAAAAAATATAGTAGGCCCTGGAAATAAATGTCAATAAAAATTGTAGGTTATATTATTAGTTTGACAGACAATCAAGAACAATATGTCTTTTGCTGTTACTGGTTGCTTCAGCCACAATAAAACGAAGGACAAATGTAATATAAGGTCTCATAGATTTCCTAAAAACCCTGATTTCTACAGAACAGAGGTTTCATGCTTGCCACAAATATGACAAAATTAACTTAAATAACGGTGAATTTTGGTTAAACATTTCTAAATCAAATCAATATGATTTTTAGCGGTTATTGAAAATAAAAAGAAAAATTAATGATGCTACATAGAGCAACCTGCTCCAGACTTGTTTAAAACCCAATAATTGGAAAAATAAAAGAAATATTACAGATGAGACTGAGGATCGGAATTTGGCAGGCTTGCCTGATAAGAGAAAATTTGAGTAGACTAAATCAGATAAAGATTCAGCAAAAATCTGTATAAATAGTAACATACATTTTAGGTGTTCAAATACTTTATATTCTCACATACCTAGTGTAACCAGATGTCCTCTTTTTAAGCATGTGTGTAGGGATCCAGTATATACTTTGCAATTTATCCGAATTGTTCCCTTTTTGTTCATGAAAATTACATGAAAAAAAGTACCGGCAAACGGGGCTACTTTGACATGTTTTTAGGACATTTTTCAATATCACGTTATTATTTATCAACTTAGTTTTGTGAAATAAGTTGAATTATAACAAATCTAGCCTGCTGAATCGATTGATGCACTCCAAACTGCTCTAAACACAATAGAAACCAAAATAAAAAATGCAAAAGGGTATGTCAATGTTACCCTGAGTTTGGGGCTACTTTGACACATTTTAATTTCAATATAAAATGCATTTTAAAGCACCACAGTGTCAAAGAAGCCCCGGTAATGGATGTAGAATTAAAAACCACTCCTAATTTTTTGTTTGTTTTTTTTTTGTTAAGAAAAACAGTTTTTTTTACTAAAAAACGATTATTTAAGGCACTTTATTAAAATAAAACCTTTTAATTATAATATTTTATTATTAGTTTCAAACTTAAAAAAAAACTCGAGAAAACATGATAATCTACGGTTTACATTACAACGTTTCAGTCTAAAACAGCAACAAAAAAATTCTTTGGCATGTAGGAACGAAAGATTAAACATAAAAAACTAAGAAAACATGTCTTAACCTAAAATCTTTTGGCATAAGCATAAAAAATTAAAATAAAAAAAATTAAAGCTTCTAAGCTTTTTTAATTTTCGATCCTTTTCGGTCTCAGTTTCAGGGTTAAAGGTTCTATCCTCATCGCTGTCATCGGCAAATGGTTCCTCCGGTTCGTCATCTGAGTCTTCGCAAATTGGGCACACATAAATGGATCAGTGCTTTCTGAATTACAAAGTCCGCAAATCCACTTCTTGCATTGAACACATTCAATCCATTCGGCCCTTCCTCTGTAGTTTTTAAAAAACATGCGGCATAAGGCACATTTTGAATTTGAATCGTTCTCACCCCTTAAACTTGCTTTTGTTATATTAATAGGAGGACGCACTTTAGGTTTATTCTCGGGTTTCTTGGCTTTGTACTTTGACCTTTTTCGTTCGTATTCCTGATGGCCCTGGAAGGGTGTCGGAGAAACAAGGCAACTCTTGGTCGCTGTTGTATGGAATTGTCTGGGGTGGACATCCTACTTCATTTTCGATTTGCTCACTGGGAATTGCTTGGTATTTGACAGTCATCTGTTTTCCAGCTTCAAACTTCTTTCCCCTTTTTCTTTTTTTTTTTGGTCTTCGCTTGTTCCCCTCATTTCTTTGAAAAACTCTACCAATGATGAATCAAGAACTCGCTCAGTTTCTTCCAAGTTTTCAAGCAATCCTCCAGGAATCTTCCTTAATACTTGATCAACATTCATTGGGTACAGTCCCGTGGTTCTAAATCCTAATTTTAAATTTGTCTCTACAGTATCTGAAACTTTGTTCCACAGAAGTAAAAGTAAGGACGGGAAGTGTTCTTTGGGTAAGGTTCCAGAATATCTGCTCTCCTTTTGCCATTTTTCTAATATTTCGCGCCACTTCCTCTTGAAGGGTGCAAATACAGACACATCTAGTGGCTGCATCAAATGTGTGGCGTTGGCTGGAAAAGGGCACATGTATATATTATTTTCTAGGCTTGCTTTTATAACCTGTGGTGAAAAATGGCTAACCAGATTATCGCCAACTA
The DNA here is from genome assembly GCA_030620095.1 of Kuschelorhynchus macadamiae. NCBI lineage: Eukaryota > Metazoa > Arthropoda > Insecta > Coleoptera > Curculionidae > Kuschelorhynchus > Kuschelorhynchus macadamiae. The sequence continues at coordinate 389,195 of JAUTXW010004996.1, read as the reverse complement.
CAACTGCTCGTGTTTCTGGTTCCTTGGTTGCTATTATGTGGGGTAAAAGAACTTTAAAAACCATTGCTCAAAAAGGTTCATGTCGAACCATCCGGAAGGGCTGTTCCCATAAACAGTGCCGGGAGGTCATCCAGTACACCAGTTTTCATATAAATTGGAGCTCTTGTACACTACCATAGGGAGCAGGAGTTCTCCAGCTGCATTACCACAGACCATTATGCTCACACAGGACCGCGAATAGTTTTGTACTCGTTCTACTCTACGGAAGTTTCTGGGAACAATAACTTTATTCGCACCAGGATCATCAGCGATGTTAGTTTCGTCGTAATTGTATAAGTTTTTATTATCAACATCACCTAATGCTTCTTTGATGTTGTCAAAAAACTGAATAATATCGTTTCTATCTACGGACGATCGCGATTTTTTGATATTTGTTGCGATTCGTGTGGAGAGGTTGTGTTTCTTAATAAAGTTTTCGACAGAATCGGGTCCGGGATAATTGTCTTTGAATTCACGCACTATTTTCCCCTGTTTATCCAAGAATTTCTTCACCACGGCACGAATACCGCTACTAAGGACACTTGGATGACCTACCGACTGGTTGTGTATACCAAGGGACTTATTACGAAGTGTTATATGAGGAATTTTATAAACTATTGCCGCCCTTTGGACAGGCATTCTTTCAATAGCTTCAAGTGCATTTCTTAAGTCTTCGTTCGAATAATTGCGGTAACTCCGCGTTCCCGGAACTTTTTCGTAATGTCTCACCATTTCTAATTAGTTAGTACCTGTAACAAATGAATCTAATATTAGAATAAAATTTACAAAGAAGCAAAATCAAAAAAATAAAAATTGAAAAAAAAAATGTTCGCAGTGTCAAAGTTACCCCGTGGTGTCAAAGTAGCCCCGTTTGACGGTATATAATTAATTTTTTTTACATCCGAAATAAAAAGTTAAGACCTTTTCTTTTAGTCATTGGTTTAGATCAAAGTTATTAGTACTTAGATACAAAAGGGATGATCTTCTGTTAGTCATTTGTTTGATCAGATTATGGATATCTTGCTGTAGTAGTTAGTATTTTAAACACTTTGAAGTTATTAGGGTCTATTAACTTTTAAGTCTTTAGTTGTATAAAAAAAGAACATTTTCTTTCCTTTTTCTTTTTCCATTTGATTATTTAAGCTGTATTTATTTTTTGTGGGTCATCAGTTTGTTTTCATTCTTCCTTAGATATCCCAGATTGATATTTCTAAAAGCTAGCAACTTAATTAAGTAATAAATTAAAGTTTCCTTAAAGTATTAACATTTATACCACTCTACCGTCAACCTTACTAATTGTATTCTACTGCATCTGCAAATTCATTTCAAAGTATAAGCTCGAAGACATATCGGTATTTAAAAAGAAATGGCTATCCGTTGCCAGCCTTTAGTACCCTTGGAAGGTGGGCTTTAAACATTTAGCTGAATCCTGGGATTTTGTCACATATTATTTAAGGTAATGCGACAAAAGTCTGCCGCATTAACAGACTTGGAAAGGTTATGTTCATTATCATTTGGTAGATAGGTGGGTAATTCTTAAGTTCACATGATTTTCACTTTTAATAAATGTTTTCGACACCTACTTATATACTTCTTAAATTAGATATACTTTTGTACAGTGTAGTGTTAACTACTCCAAACTAATTTCAGCTCCAGAGAATGCTTAAACCTGACATCAAATTCTATTAAACTGATAAGTACTGAGTGTAGGTTACATTGCTGTATGTAATCTTTTGTTGATATTTTTTAAAAGTAAAAAAAAATGTAATCTATCTATTTTCATTTATTCTTAATATTTACTTTAATGAGGTAATTGCCATAGTTCCTAACTAGTAAAAATAGTACTTTAAATAATAAATTTAGGCTTGTCTAATAAAAAATGTTTTAGTCGTAAATCTAAAAGGTTAGGAAAACTTCTCATTATAATAAGATATCCTTAAACACTAAAATACACCGAAGAAGTAGTTTTACCAACAGCATCTACTCTGTCTCAATTCAGCTATGTATCTGTAACATCTGACTTTAACACAGCAGAAGTAAACAAGCTTTTGGGTGACTCGAAAAATATCAGCATTAAAAAAAAACTTCTTACGTATAAGGGATCCAGTGTGTTCAATAATGACATTCTGTCGCTTAACTATTAATTAAAAAATGTACACAAGTCAAACTTACCATTTTACTGCCCAAGTTAAATAAGTATAACTGTAAATGTTTTCTACAGAATTTTACATAGAACTGGAATAAAGTTCAACTAAATGCTTATGGAAAGTATATTTTTTAAACCAGCCTATTTTTAATCATTTTCTTTGCCTATAATGGACTTAATGTGTGGCTTACAAACTTCCTAGAATGAAAAAAAGCTAATACTGGAAAACTCCTATATTATCAGATACCCAACTAAAAACAACATTTTCCTAATCTTAATTAATTAAATGCATACCATGCACTGTTTATGTAAATTAAATACAGTTTTAGTTAATACCACTTAACACACAATTGGCAGGGACATAATATTGGTTAATTTCTACTATGATATTGATATGAATTTTCCAATGCCAGTAATCTAATTTAGTTTTAATATGTAGTTATAAGCATATAACAAAATTTTCACATGAGGTATATTTTCTTTAAACATAATTAGGTTTGTGCAGTCAGTGCTAAAATGTGATCAAGTTCTTCTACAGTAGCTGACCACTTCCTAGTTTTAAGAATACAAATTCACACAGAAGATATAAAGTAGGACTCTTAAATATACTTATTATGGTAATTGGAGGTTTTTTATTTTATTTATTTCTGTCTAGAAGTTCCTTCTGAATGAGGGGTAGGCTCGAGGGTAGGTAACTGTTAAACATTTTCAGTTATATTATCTTTCTTTTGATAATTTCCATCATAAAATGATTGTTGTTTGTTATCCGTAGTGTATTCATTAGTCACCATTCATATGTATCAACTAAAACAAAATTATCTAGTTAGGTACATATAAAAACTATTGAAACATATAGTATGTATGTCTTAATAAGATTATAATCTACATAATAGCAAAACAATTGTTTTATTTACTATCAAAGTGTTATGTAAGGCCTCAGGGGTCTAGTTTCAGTATTTGTCAAAGTAATTACTTAAATGCTTATAAATATTATGTAGTATATTCACCTACACATAGGATATTTTACTTACTATACCATTTGAAACCAAACATATTTTTTAAAATACTTGAGTTTAAAATGTATAGCTTGAACTAGTCCAATTAAAAGTATTTCTGCATATTGTCTTCGAGTTCTTTTACATCAATTTAATGACTATTTGTGTATTTACATACATTATCTAGTTTTTAACAATTTGAAATGAACAGTTTGGTATGGTAATCCTAACGAACTACATAAGTTTCTCATTATATATGTATCACTAGTTTTAGGTTTTACCTGTACGAATGACTTTTTAAAAAACTCAAAATTTGAAAAATACGGACTTTAATTAACCGGTACAACAGTTAGTGGCTTAAAGACGCCTTAATATGTTTACAAAAAGTATTTATATGAGAATAGTTATATGTCAGCGGTTTTCATCTTCCGTGGAACATCTCATCGTTACAGTTTCCCATCATAAGGTGCTGTGTTGGCTGTTCCCATAACTCCTCCGCCCTTAGTGTAGAATTCTGGGGTTGGCTACAGAATTCGGGGATACATGGCTGGGGATTTCTTCTAATTTCATTTCTTCATTTTCTTCTTTCTTGAAGTTTCTCGTTTTCCTTCTATAAAACTTGATTGCAAAAAATGGTATTAGTAAAATTAAAATAATGTAAATTAGTATTGTCCAGCCATTAATAGTTTTAAAATGAATTGGAGTGTTTTCGATGGAGTTGATTTCTTGTTTTTCAACTTCTAAAGCACTTTTAATAACACTTATGTCTTTTAGATCTACATCGTCTAGTTTCAATGGTTTTAAGTCTGTCGCGGATTTATATACCGGGTGTGTAAAATTAATTTTTGGAAGCAAAATATTTTTGTAATTGTTTTTGGAATTTTTGAAGTTTCGAATAAGTATGTCTTTTATACGCACTTCACAATTATATTTTAGTTCTAATACGTAACTTCCTTGTAAGGGTATATTTTCACTATTTTCATCGCATTTTGACTTGGCTACTGTGTATTCGGGACAAAGCACAATCCATTTGTTATTCTCAAGTTCTTGGATTTTGACCTTTTCGATTTTGACAGGAACCAATCGACAATTGGATAGGTTTTTTGAGAATTTCAGAAGTTGCGTTTCGCATGGGGAATCTTCTGTGGTTTTTATGGGATTTGTATTTTGGCAGATAAATTCTTCAGGAATGATTTCTTTACATTTTTTATTGAAAAAGATATGATTTTGCTCATTAATTATTAAATATTGAGAATTCGGTATTATTGTTTTAAAAGAGTTATTTTGTGGAATCGGTAAAGGGTATAGGTGAAAATAATTATAATTATTTTTTTCAACAATTGGAATTTCGATTATAAATATTATTTGATTCTTTTTGCTGTAACTTTTTATTTCCATTATTTTTTCAAAAAGTAAGATGTTCTCTAATTTTGTTTCGAATGGTAGTTTATTATTTGTTAAGTGTTTAGAGATTAATTCTACTTCTCTTAGAAGCTCGTTGGGCTCAATTATAGAGTTATGAAAAATATTTAGTTTGGAAAAAGTTATTGCGATTTGTATTTTTTCTAATATTTCGTATATTATTTGAAATTCGGTAATTATTTGGGAAATTATCATTTCGGTATAAAAGTAAAAATAGGTTCCTATATTTTCGACTTCCATGGTATGTAATAATTCTTCAATTCGGTTTATTCGATTTTTGAGAATTATTTGATTTTTTGTTAAGTTTTGGATATCATTTTGGAAGGTTTGGATTGATTTTTCTAGAAGTGAAATTTGGTCCTTTACAAGTGTTTTTATTTTTATTTGATTACTAGATAGAGTTTCTATAGCTTTTTCATATTTTCGAGCGTCTTCTTGGTCTAGGTTTCCGGTTATTGATTTTATTATTGATCCTAATCCGTCTATAAGACCTCGTTTTTGTCTATTTTTAAATAAAGGATTAATTTGGGTAATTTGACTTATTATTTTATTTTCGTAAGATAATGCCAAGTTGTAGGTATTATAGAAATTATTTTTATAACTTTTAGAAATATTAGTTTCATTTTCAAATGCGTTTTTTATACGTACGTATTGAGACTGAAGTGCATTGAATTGACTTATTATATTGGATATATCAAATATTTGAATAAATGACCATATATTTTCTTGGTTTTGGGCATTGCCGAGTTTGTGTGGGAGTAGTCCCGGATTGTCTTTCATGTTTTCGAATACTACGTATCCTGGGTTGCTGAAGGCCCCGGTGAAGAGTCTGAAACAATACGAGAAGGTTTCTTAAGTTCCTTTATGTGTATTGTTTCTTTTTTGTTAGGGTTATTACTTTGTGTAATTTCAACGCGGTTCCTTTCTAATATTTTGGTAATTTTATATGGTCCTAAAAATTTATTACTTTTCTTACTTTTATTTTGGGGGTTTTGTTTAAATACAGTTTGTCCTAAGGTAAAGTCTTTATTTTCGTTACCATCGGAATTATGTTTTGAAATTATTTTCTGTTTTTGGGCTTCCAAATTATTTTGGACATTTTGGTAAACATGTTTTAATTTATTTTTATGGTTTTCAGCGTAATCTGAGAAAAACTCTTTTTGGTTAAATATTTCGTTCGCGTCTCGTGAACTTGTATGTCCATGAGTTAGTTCGAATGGCGTATAGTTTGTTGCACTATGTATTGAATTATTATAGGCAATTATTGCATAATCCATTAAATTGTCATTGTCATTCGGATAACTCTCTTTTAGTAACCTTAAATGTTCGATAATTGTTGAGTGAAAACGTTCTACGATGCTATTAGAATCGTGATGTTGTGGGGTGGTAAAATGAATTTTTATTTTGTGTAGATTTAATATTTCTTTCACTGTGTCATTGTTAAATTCGGTTCCATTGTCTATAATTAGTTTTTCAGGTATGCCACAATAAGAAAAGTATTTTATTAAGGCATTAGATATACTAATTGCATTCTTTCCAGGTATTAGTATCGCTTGTGCGAACTTGGAGAAAGAGTCGACTAGGGTTAAATAGAGTTTTTTGTCGTAAAAGAAAACATCTATATGTACGACTTGAAAGGGTTTCGAAGGCGTTTCTGTGAGCATTAGTGGTGAATAGGGCTTTTTTCTGGCATATTTTGCTCTTTGGCAAATGTCGCATGAGTTTATGTACTGTGAAATAGTTGTTTTCATGTTTATCCAGTAATAATTGCGTTTAAGGTATTCTAGGGTTTCTAAGATTCCGCGGTGGTTTGCTTTTCCTTCATGATGATTTTTTGTTAGAATAAGTTGTTCTTCTTTGTCAGTTATGGTGTTAACCATTTTGGTACAGCGTATTAATTTTGGTCCTTTCTCGGAAAAATGATTAAGATATATTTCATTAAATTTTATATATAGTTCGGGTCTATGAAAATATATACAATATGTTTTTTCGGACATTGTGTAGTCTCGTAAAAATTGTAAAATTAATTGTTCATTGTTGGTGTTTGGAATTTTTACAGTAATTATTTTATGATGTTCATAATTTTCTTCTTTTACGTCTAATTTGGGATATACATGCGGAAAAACTAAAATTTGGCTTACTTTATTATTTATGATTTCGTCTAAAATTCTAATTCCTCTATTAGTTGTTTCGTTGAAAGTAGAGTGTTGTGTTTGTAAGTCAGAATTATTTTCATGTTGTTTTTTCGGCGGTTTAACTTGTATATCAGACAAGATTTGTATTTTTTTTGGACTTTTATTTATTTCTTTACTAGTTGAAGGTTGGTTTTGAATAGGAGGGTTTGATTCTAGGGTACTAAAACTTTCGGCAATAGTACGCAGATATTCTAGACTTTCGAATTGATCTTGTTCGAAATTGCCAGGATTATTAATCATTGATTGGTTTTCTATGGCATTGATTTGGATTCTAGATAGGGCATCGGCATTAGTATTTAATTTGCCTTTTTTGTAAATTATGTCATAATCGAATTCTTCTAGTTTTAATCTCCATCTTACTAATTTACTGTTTGGTTCTCGTAGTTTGAATAGCCAAACAAGGGGGCGATGATCTGTGTATATGGTAAATTTCCGGCCAAATAAGTATGGTCTGAAATATTTACATGCCCATACGATTGCGAGTAATTCTTTTTCGATAGTGCTATATCGAGTTTCGCTTTCGTTAAGGGTTCTTGAGGCGAATGCAATGGGTTTGTCAGAACCTATAGTTCCTTGTGATAAAACAGCGCCTAGGGCTATGTTTGATGCATCGGTTGTTAGAATAAATTGTTTCGAGAAGTCAGGGTATTGTAATATGGGTGCATTAATTAATAGATTTTTACATGTATTAAATGATTCAATGAAATTTTGATCGTGAATTATTTTAGAACCTTTTTTTAGGCAACGGGTTAAGGGTTTAGTTATTTTGGCGAAGTCCTTCAAAAATTTCCTGTAGTAGCCTACCAGTCCTAAGAAGCTTTTTATGTCTTTAGGGGTTTTTGGAAGGGGAAAATTTTTGATTGCAATGATCTTGTCAGGATTTGGTTTTACTCCTTCGCGGGTAATGACATGTCCTAAATAGTTTACTTCTTTTCGTAAAAATTCGGATTTGTCAAGTTGTATTTTAAAGTTTGCTTGTCTTAATCGAGTAAATACGTTTTTTAGTCTTTGAATATGTTCTTGTAGTGACGTACTGAATATTACAATGTCGTCAAGATAAACGAGACATTCTTCGTTTTGAATACCTCTTAAAATATTATCCATCACTCTTTGAAAGGTTGATGGCGCGTTTTTTAAGCCAAAGGGCATGCGTTTAAATTCGTAATGCCCGTTTTCTGTAGAGAATGCGGTCTTTTGAATATCTTCGGGACTCATTTCGATTTGATGGAATCCATTGGCTAAATCAAGGGTTGAAAAATACTGACTTTTGCCAAGTTTATCGAGAATATCGGCAATATTGGGAATTGGATATTTGTCATTAATTGAGCGTTCATTGAGCTTACGATAATCGATTACAAGCCTCCACTTGCGTTTTCCGGAAGCGTCCATTTTTTTGGGCACGATCCAAATTGGACTTGACCATGGGGAAACAGAGTCTTGTATAATACCTTGGTCTAACATTTTTTTTATTTGTGTTCTGACTTCATTTTTATGTATTTCTGGGTACCTATATGTTTTTGTAAAAATTGGTGAGTCGTCAGTCAGTCTAATCTTATGTTGGATTTGATTTGTAAAGGTTAGAGGTATTTGATCGCAATAGAATATATCACGGAATTCAAAGCATAAATCTCTAATAGCTTTACGTTCTTCTAGATTGCAGTGTTCTAATCGCAAATTTTTTAAGTTAGATTTTAATAAATTGTCTTGAGATTGATTGATTTCGATGTCATTATCGACTTCCATTTTTTCTATAAAATTTAGTTCGTTACAATTTAAAAGTTCGGTATCTAGGGGTTCGAAAATATTTATCTTAATATCTTCGTTGCGTCCATTTGTTATTGTAGTAAAAGCAAAATAATTTTCTATATTAGTAATAGCTTGTGGGGATTCGATTTGATCGCTAAATTTAATATAGTCAATAAGGCATAAACCTTTTTCGTATTTTACGGGTAATTTAACAATTTTTTTTGTTCTTGCTGGAATTTCTATGAAATAATTTTTTAGTGTGTAATCGTTTTCTTTTTTTGATTCGTCCTCGCGTTCATAAATTATTGGTATCTTAACATTTGGTGTTATAATTTGTCTTTTATTGACGTCTACGACGGCTTTTAGTTGGTCTAATAAATCTACTCCTATTAATCCATCATATTTTTTACTAAAATCAAAAATATAAAATTTGTGTTTTTCATTTACGTTAAATAATTTAAAAACTGGAATAAAAATTACTTGATTATGATTTGATATCATGTGAGCTGTTTGAATTTGAAAGTTTTCATTAAAAATACAATTTTTATAAAATTTTTGAACAATTTCTGGAGACATTAAACTTTTGGTACTCCCTGTATCTATTAAAAAGTTTGCATTTAATTCAGGAACATATATGTGAGGCAGATTAGCTGTCGTAATATTAGTGTTTATTAAGGTATCGAGTTTGCTCGGCTCTCCGTAATAAAATTTACATCTTTACTGTTATCAGTTTCTCGTGAAATATAATCTAAGTTATTAATATTAGATTGCACGTGTGTATCGTTCGGTGGGTTTCCTGCGTTTGAATAACAATTCATATTCGCATTGGAATAATTATAATACTGAGGTTCATGGTCATAGTATCCGTCGTAATGAGAATTATGATAGGGTAGGTCAGGTTGATTTTCGTATATATAATTTTCGTTGTTAATAAAATTTTGGTCGAAATATTGATTTTCAATTTCGTTATTTGGATAATAAAAATTTGGGTCAAAATATTGATTTTCATGATTTTCATTATTTTGTACATCTTGCAGATGTAGTTCGGTTACAGTAAATTTGGGTTTTTGTCTAATGTTGGTTGATGATGTGTCCATTGGTTCATCAAGCCTTTGATTTCGGGGTTGGTTTTGGTTTCTATTGTAATTAAATTGTGGTTGATTATTTATCGGTTGGTTTCTAATTATTTGACTAGGTCTTTGCATAAAATATGGATGTTTTTGTGTTGGGAAATTATTTGGTCTAAATTGAAATGGTGTTTGATTTTGTATTATAGGTCTTGGTTGAAAATTAGGGTATTGTGGTCTGAAAAAATTATTATTAAATAGCGGTGGTCTTAAATAATTAAAGTTTGGTTGTGTGGGATTTGGTATCGAGTTTGTATTTCGATTATTTTGGTAATTGATAGGTTTTGAAAAATTTATATTTGCATTTATAGGCGTTACTCTTTGATTTGGGCGAAAATTTTGTGTATTTAATGAATGACTACGATTCTGACTGTAAAGAAAATTTTCTTCTTCTATTACTAGAGACATTGCTTTTTCTAAACTATCTGGGTTTCTTAATCTAACATTATTTTGTAGTTGGCCTGTTAAGTTTCTTATAAATGTTTTTAAAGCTAAATCTTCATAGTTTTGTACTCTAACTCTTTTTTCGTTTGGAGTCATAATTATTGAATTTATTTTTGAAAAAATTAAAGAGCGTGCGTCTTGGCATCTCATACCGAAATTATATGGTGTTTCATTTTTTTGAGGTGTTAATGTTATTAAATCTTGTACTAAACAATCCAAATTTCTTTGATCACCAAAACTTAATTCTAATGCAATTTTTATGTCTTGCCACGTATTTAATTCATGAATCCTAGAACCTATTAGACTTAATGCTCGACCTGATAATTTACCAATGATGGCTCGTACTATAAAATTGTTATGTGCGTTATCGCCTTCTTTATAAAAATTGTTTATTAAGCTAGAACAATTATTTATAAAAACTGAAAGTGTATGTGGGTTACCATCATACGTAGGAATTGTATCTATATATAAACGTAATAGTTGGTAGTTTACGCCTGCGGCATTTTGTGGTTGTTCCATTCTGTTATTTGTTAAATTAGTATTATTAATATTTGTGAGTCTAAACAAATTTATGATATCTTCAAGTTCTCGTTCAGAGTCAGACATAAAAATTAGGGAAAATTAAAATTAAAATAGATTTTTGTGAAAAAGCGAAAATTTGAAAAATGTATTTAAAATTCACTTTTTTACGAAAATACGCAAATATGAGCAATATATACGCGTGAGCAAAAAATTGTATACAAAATGGTTTTAACTTACATTAGGAATATTATTATTTTCATTCCTGAAGCACTTATTTTCTAGGGTGATGATGATTTTCTTCTTAGCCTACGAGGGTTGAAACGATGCTTGTTTTTCTGTCTTGAATTTTCTTACAGCTAGGGTTTTCTTCTTAAAGCTAGGGTGCCAATAGGAGGTTGGGCGATGTTTGTCCCTTGATCCCTGGTCTTCCTATCCTAAGTTTTGCCAATAGGACGTTGAGCGATGTGTGTCTCTTGATCCCTGGACTTCCTATCCTAAGTTTTGCCAATAGGACGTTGAGCGATGTGTGTCTCTTGATCCCTGGACTTGTTTTTATTTTCCAAATTTGGTTATTTCTTGAGTCACTCGCGATTTCGGATGTCCAAATTAACCGTCGATACGGACGCTATTCGCGATTTTTGTCGAAACGCTTTGGACAATCCTACCGACTGCGCCAGTTTTAGGTTTTACCTGTACGAATGACTTTTTAAAAAACTCAAAATTTGAAAAATACGGACTTTAATTAACCGGTACAACAGTTAGTGGCTTAAAGACGCCTTAATATGTTTACAAAAAGTATTTATATGAGAATAGTTATATGTCAGCGGTTTTCATCTTCCGTGGAACATCTCATCGTTACAGTTTCCCATCATAAGGTGCTGTGTTGGCTGTTCCCATAACTCACTAGAAAATTAAATAATACATACCTGCACTTTAAACGATATATAAGTTTATTCCAATAAACAACTTAACGATCTGCAACTATCATACGTCCAAAATTCGACGAAAACACATAAATACGTATGAAAATAAAATCACAGAAATATATTTTAACCTCGACTTATCAAATTAACGTTCGCTCATAACCACAAAAAAACAAAACTGATAAACTGGGTCTAGGGTGATTTTATAATTAACAGATCTTTAAGCAATAGACATATTTCCGTTTCTGTTTTTACCGTAATCATAAAAGAATTATGACCAATACGTGAAATCCGTTAACAAATTCTAGCAAACGTGTAATGTAATCTTTTGAGGCCTTTACGCAATAAAAACGTGGCTAACCTGTCATTTTAATCGGCCCTGGGTTCGCTTCACAATATATGTCATCAAAACTTACTCGTAGGCACACTTGTTTTTTTTCCCATCATGGGTATAGGTAATCTTGAAGAAAATAGGCTGATACCCAACAGTAGATATATACTGACACCAAAAGAATAATTTATTTATTTTTGTGTTGATACCTTCAATTGCATGACAAATATAACGCAATAAATGGACCTTTTGCAGGGAAGATCTTAAACGATTATTAGTTTGTTTCTGTTACATGTTAATAGGTTTCGTATTTTATCCAAAGTTTTGGAAAGAATGAATAGTCAATTGGGTATAGAATTTTGTTCTGAAAGGTTTTTCAATTAAATTATAATTCCCTCCCCCCTTTAGGTTGTTTGATCAGTAAAGCAAAAATGATATATTAGGGGTGTCACAACGAACTAAAAATATTTTTAGTATATTGGTGGGTTATTATTTATGGTTTGCCGCTATTGAAAGGTAGACTTTAAAAACTTTTAAAAACCACTATCCAGTAGATTGCATCGTGTAAATATTATGACGTTGGGCATGTAAGTAGATTGTATGAAATTATTATTATACTAAATAATACACTTTTCCTATACAATGTTAATACGTAATTTGTTTAACATTTTAAATTAAATATACACTTAAAATATACATTTCAAATTATTTCTGAAATTTTGCTATTATGCGAATTTGTTGCAAGAAAAATGCATTCGTAGACAACACTAGTGGAAAATTAAGTAACTAGTTTATTTTTTATACTTCTGATTTATTTTCATGTTTCCATATAAAATCAACCACTGTGCGGCGCTGGTGGCTTCGATGGTATCATCCTGGATAAAAACTATTGTAGTCATTTTTTTTTTGTAAAATAACATGATCGTAGACAATATATTACATATAACTCTCAAAGTATTTTTAATATTTTCTATAGGTAGTTACTTAAATATCTTAAAAATTGTTTTTTGTGTTATTTGACTCTTAAATTTCATCAGCTTCAAATTCAAGAATAATTATAAATTATTAAAGCAATTCCATTTATATATTTATCTTTGTTCATAATATTCTTTTCAGACATCCTACACAGTGAAACATTAATGAGCTAAAAATTAAGTGATAATTGTTTATCGTGCGCCTGTACATCATGTAGCTAAGAAATTGGTAATACTATGCCTATTATTAAAATTAACATATATTGAAAGGCAAAAAACCAACATCTAAATTTAAAATCAATAAAAATATAAGAAACATTTCAATTTCTAAAAAAGACTGATGTTTTAGAATTAATCTAAAATTTCGTAAATTTTTGCGATGCAACGTTTCAATAAAATAATTCCAAAGAATTTTATTGATGCAATAATATCCCTTGACAGAAATAGAAAGACGTATGTATTTATATCCATAAGATGAAGGTTTCTTTTACTAAAAGTCGAGAACCTCGTCTCGCCTCGACCCCCTTATTCTCGTCTCGTCTGAAGTGTCAAGATTAAATGGTGTCGAGATGAGACGAAATTAAGTCGAAACGATTCCTAATAAGATTTGCAAAAGATCTGCGAAAACTACATTTTAATATGTGTTCTCATTATGAAAATGTATCCATATTGAAAAATCCACTAACATTTTTATTTATCGTCTTCCTCTGTCTAGGACCTTTAACAAAGCGTATACTGTTTTTTCTTTCTTTAAATCGCCAATTTGCCAGTAATAACTGAAACCTGTATGCATTAAAATATTAAGCATAAATTCTTTTTAAATCTTAAAATAAAAATGGACAGGTTTCGAAGGATATTAAAAAAATCGGTGGTCTGAGGGGATTTAATGATTCGTACAATATTGTTATTTGAAATAAACAATAGAATAATAAATTTGACACAATTAAAAAAATATGTTATATTATATTCAATAAAACCATTAGCAGAAGTTTTATTACTTTTATAGGAGGCTAATTTAAAATTTATGCCTGCATTTATAGCGCGTATAGAAGGGATTTACTAAATTACTAATGAACTGGATTTGGGTTTAGTTAAATTATAATTATACGTTTATTTCACGTATATATAGTCTGGACCCAGAAGGGCCAAAACTCAGGAAAATTGGGCACAATTAAATTGTAGCTTTATGAGGGCTCTTATGACCTAGCCAAAGTTTACATAGCTACACCCTCTCCAAGAGCAAAAAACCGAGCGAATATTTTAGAAATGGTAATTATGTAATTGTAAAAATTAAGACAAGGATATGTTAAACGTCAATAGCTAGGGATAACGTGTTTTCATTCCGGGTGTACATCCGTTCAGAAAAAAAAAACAGTTTTGATGACGTTTCACAAAAATCACATTTGGCATTTTCGAAGCTTTCTTTCCCGCGTGGAGACTGAAGTGTTGGTGACTGAGACGCTTTCTTTTATACGCCCACCGAGAGCCGAAGGTTATATCTGAGCGGCCGTTGGTCGTTAATTATGTTTTCTGAATGTTGCTGTTGTTGTTGCCCTAATTGCGCTTGATTTTTTTGTGATTTTAGATTTGTCGATTATCGCCTTCCATACTGTTATTTCACGTATATATAGTCTGGACCCAGAAGGGCCAAAACTCAGGAAAATTGGGCACAATTAAATTGTAGCTTTATGAGGGCTCTTATGACCTAGCCAAAGTTTACATAGCTACACCCTCTCCAAGAGCAAAAAACCGAGCGAATATTTTAGAAATGGTAATTATATAATTGTAAAAATTAAGACAAGGATATGTTAAACGTCAATAGCTAGGGATAACGTGTTTTCATTCCGGGTGTACATCCGTTCAGAAAAAAAAAACAGTTTTGATGACGTTTCACAAAAATCACATTTGGCATTTTCGAAGCTTTCTTTCCCGCGTGGAGACTGAAGTGTTGGTGACTGAGACGCTTCCTTTTATACGCCCACCGGGAGCCGAAGGTTATATCTGAGCGGCCGTTGGTCGTTAATTATGTTTTCTGAATGTTGCTGTTGTTGTTGCCCTAATTGCGCTTGATTTTTTTGTGATTTTAGATTTGTCGATTATCGCCTTCCATACTGTTATTTCACGTATATATAGTCTGGACCCAGAAGGGCCAACACTCAGGAAAATTGGGCACAATTAAATTGTAGCTTTTTGAGGGCTCTTATGACCTAGCCAAAGTTTACATAGCTACACCCTCTCCAAGAGCAAAAAACCGAGCGAATATTTTAGAAATGGTAATTATGTAATTGTAAAAATTAAGACAAGGATATGTTAAACGTCAATAGCTAGGGATGATGTGTTTTCATTCCGGGTGTACATCCGTTCAGAAAAAAAAAACAGTTTTGATGACGTTTCGCAAAAATCACATTTGGCATTTTCGGAGCTTTCTTTCCCGCGTAGAGACTGAAGTGTTGGTGACTGAGACGCTTCCTTTTATACGCCCACCGAGAGCCGAAGGTTATATCTGAGCGGCCGTTGGTCGTTAATTATGTTTTCTGAATGTTGCTGTTGTTGTTGCCCTAATTGCGCTTGATTTTTTTGTGATTTTAGATTTGTCGATTATCGCCTTCGATACTGTTGGTAGTTTTAAGGATTCGTCCCTTTTATTCAAATCACTTTGGTTTTCAATTTATATGGCTTCTCGGATTATTCTGGTATTATAATGTTCTATATTGGCAATCTCCCTACACCCATTTAAATTTATTTTATGGCTGGTTTTCTGATGATGTAGGAGTAAAGCTGAGGTTGTTTGTCTGTTTCTGATACTGAGTTTATGCTTGCTGATATTCGCCTGTTAGTTTGCCCCACATACATCTTTTCACAATCCTGGCACGGAATGCTGTGTACTCCGTGGTTTTCCAGTTTGATTTTATCTTTTGGGTTTCTAAGTAGTTTACCTATAGTTGCTTGTGGCTTGTATATTGTTTGTATGTTGTGTTTCCTAAGAATTCTTCCGATTCTGTCTGTTGTGCCTTTTACATATGGTAAGACTACTTGTTGTTTTTCCGGTTCATAATTTGTGTTGTCAGTTGGTCGGGAACCCTGTGCACTAATAGCTTTCCCTATGGTGCGATTTGTGTAGCCATTTTTCCTTAAAGCACTAGATATTACCTTAAGTTCGTTCTGTCTCGTCTGTGTTTCAATTAATCGCACCGATCTGGATATTAGGGTATTTGCCAGAGCTTGAATTTGTGCTGGGTGATGATGTGATCTTGCATTTAAATATCTCTCAGTATGTGTTGGTTTTTTGTACACGGTGTATTCGAAATGTCCGTTATGCAGTTTTGTGGCCAGAACATCTAAAAATGGTAGTTTGTTGTTTTCCTATTGTCTATAGTTTGTTAAATTTCAATGTGCTTTAGCGGTCGTCCCAAAAAATTGCTTTTTCTATGTAAATATATATATATATATATATATATATATATATATATATATATATATATATATATATATATATATATATATATATATATATATATATATATATATATATATATATATATATATATATATATATATATATATATATATATATATATATAGAAGAAACTGTGATAATATTAATGATACCAAAGCTTTGAAAACCTTGTACAATTGTTTAGTTCGTAGTATTCTTGAGTGTGTATAGTGTGGTCTCCTTATTACAATTTACATATCAAACGCCTTGAAAATGTACAAAATAAATTCTGCAAATTTCTTTTAATTAAAATGCACTTTTCTTATACAGATATTCCTTATCAAGCAAGAACTCTCTTGGTTGGTTTGGACACGCTAGAAAGGAGACGGCGTAACGCGATGATGTTTTTTCTTTTGAAACTAGTAAACGGAATGATCGAAAGTAGTAAACTTTTATCGAGAATTTATTTCAAAGCTCCAATGAGAATAACTCGTAACAGACATCTTTTTTATAAAAGTCCACCACACTGTACAAATTATGGATTTAGGGGAGTGACTGACCGACTTGTTAAAACCTACAATGATTATATTTATAACTGTGATATTTTCAGCTGTTCCTTTGAAAGTTTTAAGAATATTATTTTAAATGTGTAATTTTTTTTTTATGTTATTGTTTCCTTAATGGTGTTGACTGTACTGTGTCACTTATGTTAATACTTATATTGTATGTATTCATGCTTGTTTGTTTTTTGAATATTTCTATTTTTTTTATAAATTGACTACTTATTAACTATTTCATTAAAGTGTTCTGTATTTTTCTTACATATTCTGCGCTCAAATGTTGTATTTTATATAAATATATTTATATATATATATATATATATATATATATATATATATATATATATATATATATATTCATTTCAAATTCATCAATTAGAATATTCCTGAACTTGCCACTCCCAATCATAGAGGCCCTTACAACATTAATAAATGGGTCCTTTATAAAAAGTGTATTCCCTGATTGCCTTAAAGCAGCTATAATTATTCCACTTCATAAAGGCGGCGAAAAAACTAACTCTTGTAATTATCGCCCAATTGCACTACTACCAGTGCTATCAAAAATCATCGAAAGGCTACTGAAGAATCGTCTTATGCCATTTCTCCTGAAACATCAGATAATATCCCCGGAGCAGTTCGGATTTCTACCCAACAAGTGCACCAGCGACGCCATGTTCACGTTGCTTAGAAGCGTCTACTTATCTCTCAATAACAACCACCCAACTGCCTCAGTTTTTTGTGACTATGCGAAAGCCTTTGATTGTGTTAGTCATGAAATTCTGATAAACAAACTAAATTTTTATGGAATTCTTTAAATTGGTTCAAATCTTATCTTGGGAAAAGGCAACAACTTGTAAGGGCTAATGGTTCCGATTCTGATTGTAAGTTGATTACAAGTGGAGTCCCTCAAGGTTCAGTCTTGGGACCTATTCTTTTTTTGTTATACATTAATGATATCACGAACCTTAAAATTAATGGTAGAATTTCCCTTTTTGCTGACGACACAAGCATAACTTGGAGTGATTTTGATACAACGTCTTTACACTCTAGTATCTCCAAAGACTTGGTTATAATTAAGGCTTGGTCCGATTCCAATATGCTTTGTTTTAATGTCGATAAAACGGTGGCGTTATCTTATAAGGGAACTTTACAACCACTTCAGGTACATAACAGCAATATTGAATACGTAGAATCGGTTAAATTCCTGGGTTTAAATATAAATAACAACCTAAAATGGTCTAATCATATTGACACCTTACCTAAAAAACTTTCTACCGCCTGCTTCGCCATTCGATCAGTTTCAAAAGAACTAGACGTTCCTTCTGCCAGACTTACTTATTTCTCTTTATTTGAATCCCACCTCCGCTATGGCCTTCCCTTTTGGGGCTGCTGTACCACCGAGCAATTTCGTAGTATTTTTATGCTTCAAAAGAGAGCCATTCGTTATTTGTTTGGTCTAAATAATAGAGCTCACTGCCAATACTATTTCAAAAAACATGAAATATTAACACTTCCTGCATTATTTATTTTAGAAACGGTATGTTTGCTGAGAGAACATATAAACACCCTCCCAGAAAGGCCACAACATGTATACCCTACTAGAAACTCTAGGCATGATATATATCTTCCCATTCCTTCCTCAGAATTAATAAAAAAATCAATTATTTACAACGCCATAAAACTTTACAACAATCTGCCAGTACATTTAAAATCTATCCCTATGCTTGCACAATTTCAAAAAAACACCAAAGCATACCTCATTGAGAGACCATTTTACAGCGTTAATATTTTTTACAGCGAGTAAGTCTCTTTAAATTGTCACTAAATTCGCTCGTTTACTTAAATCTTTTGTGAGTCATGTCCTAACTCGTAACATAGAATTTTGAAAATCATCATATAGAGAAAAGAACTGTCGAACATTCACTTAAAACTTAATTATTTTTGTTAGGTACTGGATTAAAAACAAAATTTAATTCTTTTTTGTTTACTACATTCTACACTAGTTCATTATACCTTCTGTTTAATATCACAATTATTTGTATAACTATAATAACATAGAGTTTAAGGTCGCATAGTTGCAATTTTGATTTTAATGTCATCGAAATTATTCACCTCGTACATGTGTGTTTGTTTACTTTTATAAGGTTATTAGGATTCATTAACTGTTTTGCGGCAATGTTATGTTATATTCTAACGTGTGTTTTACGATTTGGTAAATTGATAATTTACATTTTTAAAAAGCATTGACCTATCGAAATTCTTTTCGATTAATGTTTTGATATGTCTTATTTTAGGTAAATTTTGCTTTGTCCATAAAATTGTAAAATTTTTCTGCGGCAATAAAGCATACTTTTGTTTGTTTGTTTGTTTATATATATATATATATATATATATTTATTTATTTTTTTATTAGTTTGCAACTATCAAACCAAAATTGATAATATCCTGGGATTATATAAAGCAATCAGGAAGAAACCCAAAAATATAAAGAATTACAGAGTGTTCCATTTACTCTCAGCGGCTCACACTTTCAGTACAAGTGAACATATTTTACTATAGGACGTATAGATACCCGACGCGTTGTTCGTTGCAGGACCCTGTATAACAATATACGATAAGAAAATCATATAAAAGCAGTATCCTTTTTATTTTAAGAAAAATGCATATGAAAAAATTCATTATTTTAATAGTAAGCCTTTTGATGGTGATACATAATGTTCTTTTGTAAATATGTCGGAATATTACACGTATAGCCGTTTTATTTGAAATTCTTCAACATTACACGGGTTCAGTTTTCATTATATTTGTTTCAGGGAGACAAAAAGGAAAGCCTTTAGGGATATTAAATTAGATATGTATATTAAAAGTAAATTATTATTTCTACAGAGAAGGGAACTTAATTTTTAATTAAGAACAACCTTTATGTGTAATTTTGTCGTTTCCAAATATTCAAATATTAATTTAATTTATTACAAGTGAGACCCCATCGAAAGGATTACGTTCATACCTTACGGGAAACCGGTTTCGGTAAAATTGGCAATTCTTTTTATATATTGTAGTGCTTGATCTCCTGACCCTGGGCACGATCACATCCCATGGGAATTTAGTTCACTCCACAGTCATTTAATAATACATACAAAACTGTATTTTCAAATATTTCTATTAGGCGCCATTTTATTCCATCATATTGGATTTCTACCAATGTCCTACCAGTTTCTATCTATACCACACTTGATTTTTGGATATAATTTATAATAAATTCAAGTAGGAATTTACTTGATACACACCGCTATTTTGTTACGTCATGTTCAATTCGTACCAGTTTATATCACATTTAGATTTTCAATTAATTAAATAAAAAATTTTTACGTTAATATTTTTATTTGGCCGCCCTTTTGAATTCGTACTACAACTTTACCAGTTTATCTCTATTTTACACTTAATGCTTGCACACAATTTAAAGTTAATCTAATAAGTAGTTTTTTCAAGCTGATTTTTTAAACATTTTATTCGGGGGCGTGAAGTGAAATTTTCAGAAAGGGAAGCAATTTTTAGAAACTTACCTATTTGTAATGTAATTCGATTCTTCGATCATTTTTTGCAAATTCGTCAATGACGTCATCATAAAAACGTCGATGCTTCGACATATTTTGGAGAAGTTTATTTTCAATGGACAAGAGCGATGTATGCTAAAGTCTCTCCGGCCCCGTTGAATTTCTCACGAAATTTTTTATACGTTTAAGTGTTGAAAAATTGCGTTTTACTGATGAACTTGTGGTAGGTATTGTCAATACTAATTCACACAATTTCGACACTTCGGTGTAAACATCTTCCAGCTCCTTGTCTTTTAAAAATTGCATTAGTTCCTTAGCGTTATTTTTTGCGCCAATGTCATCAGTTTCGTAATTCACTTTTAGTTCAGATCGCAGTAACACTCGGTCGAAGAACTGGCCATAATGAAGAAGAAGAGATTTAAACGCATCTTCTGGAAAAGTTTTTCCTTTAAATGCATCAAAATTGCAGAGCTCGAGGAATTTAAAATCATTTAAACCGTTAAATCTATACTTTATTTGTTGCTGAATTTGATCGATTATTTCATAAAAGAGGCATCTGTATGATGTTTGAACATCTCCTACCTTGTCTGTTCAAAGACGTTTGGCTTGTGGCTCTACATTTAACATCATCGTTTTCTTCCAAAATAGGTCAAAGTCATCTCTTTTTTCGTTTAACATGGACTTAAAATCATCCACTTTTTTTAGGCAAAAAGCAATATCATTTGTTTTAGTTTGTAATATATTAAAAACATTCTCCGAGAATGGAAATATTTCTGAAAATATGTTCAACAAATTAATTAAAATTAAAATCTCATTTCAAACAGTCCAAAAACCCCCTCGATCTATTTGTTGCTTCTGAGTCCCACGTTCATTATTTTCTATTATATTCTCAAATAGTTCAATCAGTGATTCACGATTTTTAGATACTGTTAACACAAGTCTTCCATTATAGTTCCACCTAGTAGGAGCTACTGTGGGCAATCGTTTGTGGACAATGGAGTCCAAAGCTTGTGTACGTTTTGTTGACTTGGAAAAAGAAGCAGCCATGCCACTTAAAGTAACGAAAAATACTTTACACTCTTTAATGTGATTGATGGACTGGGATAAAACTAAATTTAATTTATGAGCAAAACAATGGACGAACACAGCACTTGGGAAAGTTTCTCGAACTTTAGCTTGCAGACCCTTTAATTGTCCTACCATCACTGCAGCTCTATCATAGCTTTGAGCAACTAATTTTTTTCTCTCCATTAATTTCTTTAGTAACATTATAAACTACGGTATACAATGCACCTGCTGTACGATTTTCGGACACATTCTTAAAACCTAAAAATCGCTCTTGAATACTTCCGTCTGTTTTAACGTAGCGTAATACTATAGATAATCGGCAAAAATTAGTAATATCGGTTGTTTCGTCCAGAACAATAGCAATGAACCGCTCCTCGCCAAACTCTTGCTTAATTCTTTTTAGAATAATGGTTGCAACAGCGGAAGTTAAATCATTCTGGATTCGATTCGACGTTCCGCCAAAAACGCTAGACTGCTCTAAATGATTTTTTAAGCAATCATCATATTTAGCCATTAAACTAACTAAATCTTGAAAATTTCCTCTATTTGAAGAAACGCTTGTTTCGTCATGACCCCTAAATCCCAATTTGTGCTGTCCGAGAAAACAAACAACATCGATCCTTCTTAATATTTGCCTATTTTTATCGACTAGTTCATTGTGTTGGCGGTGACTAATTTCCAACTGTTTATTAAGGGCGTAGTCAATTTTGATTTTGCCGAAGACTTTTTCTTTTATGACGGCCCTGTAAATGCACTTTGAACATAATGTGTCTTTTTACAGCTTTATGGAAATTGTTTAAATCGGAAAAACCAGTTTTATTCCAGAAACCTTTTTCATTTTCAAAAAGTAAATATGGCCAACAAAAAAATTTACTTATATTTTCATTTTTGTGGTTAAATTTTTCATAGGCGGTTTTGCCCTTCCTTTGGAAATTATTTGAGGCTTATCAGCAAAGTTTAATGTTGAAAATCCCTTTATTATTAAGACACACACACTGTTATTACTAAATTCTCCAACATTTTCAACGTTATCACCGACAGCCGAAGTTGGCGGTATTTGTATATCCACGTCCGTATTATTGTCTTCCATATCGCATTATGCACCACGCGACGTACGTATCACACAACACACGGATAGCCGTTTAAACAAAGAACCTACTCCAACGATAGCTTCCGCCTCCACGCACGCGACTGAAATGCAAAAATTGTAAACAGCCGGTGGAAAGTTCAATAACCTCTGGCTCGATTCACAGGAAATCAAGCATACAGGACTTGGCTGCAGAGAAGCTTGCTGCCCGCATAGGTTCTAATCGATTTTCTATTGTGGCTGGGTCGGAGTCAAGGCCGCATTTATTATGGGCTTGATAATTAAGATAATTTTTTAGCATTTTTAATATAAACTAAATTAATGGTTTCCTATTTCAAGAATTGCATTTTAGAAGATGTTTTGTAATTTTTTTTGGGGAAGCACTGCTTTCCTTGCTTCCATGGACTGCACGCCCCTGCTATTGAGTGAATTAAAATATCAAGTGAAACTTTATGACGGTCACTCAGATCCAAAAAGTTTATGTTTAACTTCTTGTCTGTGTCTTCATTTGCCAAACTCCACAAATGTCTTCATTTGCCTAACTCCACAAACGTCTTTATTTGCCAAACTCCTGTTAGGACTTCTAGAATGGCATTATCCGTGAAAAATTTATTTCCAGACTGCGCAGCCTCTCCGGCAGATGCCAAATTGAAAACAGAAAGTTTTCGATGATTTCTGCTCCAAGTATCAAAATTTTGTGAAGAGATTGATAAAACTTTTAAAATAAAGTATCGGAAGATCCCTCCATTTTGTAAGTCAAGGTTGTCATATTTGCTTCAGAAAGTAGTTTACTTTCGTCATTAGCTAAATAAAAAAAAAGTGGGTCAAAAACTAGTCGGGGGGAGGCGCACTGTACCATGTGCACTTGTTTGCTAGTAGAGGTCGCTTTTTTACATTACATATAATATATCCACTTATATTCGCTTGCATTTTTTTGTAAATCAAAAATACTTTATAATGTTAAATCTTGACTTGACTTGGCGTGACTTTTTTTTTGATTTAATAATCCAATATTATAGCTCAAGAACGTCTCTATGTAAAATTGCATATCTTTTACATCCACTCTAAAATTGCAATCGAATTTAAGACGCTTTATCTATCAATTTGAACTATTTTTCAGTTTGCTTCAAATGATGCTCGCGTGCTCAATAAGTAACTTACAAATAGACATACTGTATATGTTTTACAAAACTCCAGTATGTCTTTAACACAAATGTGTAAAAAAAGTTTAAATTTCGCACTTTTAAAAAACAGCCAATGTCCGAATTTTTTTATGCTTCGATCCATTGTGGACCGTGCCTCTTCAAACTTATGATGTACACACCTGAATCAGGCAATATTGTCGCCGAAGACTATTTAGAATAATACAATATACAGTTCTGGATTTGGCAAAATTTGTACGCAAGTAACGTCCAAATTGATATTTGCCAGAAATAAATTGCAACAGATTTTAAAAAACGTGCAGGGACCAGTCTATATGTTACGGGCATGCTAAATTATTATATACTTATTTGCATCTATAACAGCCCGAAAATTGGCAGTTATATGTCATTGTCATAGAATTAAATGACAACTTTGGTTGATGTAATATAATACCATACAAGTTATAAGTGTGTTTGTAGACTTAAGAGTATTTATACGTTTTTTTTTTAAGAAATTCTCTTAAGAATCAAAATAACCATTTGATTCCCCATTCAAAGTAACACATCTAGAATAGTACATAATGTTATTCTTTCACCTTTTTAATTCCCCCGTAAAAGGGAAGTACTGTAATCATGGAAAAATCACTTTCCGAGATTTTTTTCAGATCTTTAAGTTTTAGGATCCCTAAAATTAAGGGCCATATAGGGATGATTTCGTAATATTTTGGCAAAACATAATAACATATCACTAGGCGAAATGTTTTAAAAAATTATTACTAAAAAACTACTTAACCAGTCAATCTCAAATTTTGCACAAAAATAAAGTATTTTGTAGGAGTCAAGAAGACGGTAGAACAAAATGGCGGCTTAAATCTTGGAAAACTAATGGACTGATTTCAAATTGTATACCATAACTAATTACGGTATACAGATGTACTCGTAAAAATATTTTTTTTTTAGTTTATCCCTTTAAATTTGTTTATAAGATGTTTTATTGTAAAGGTGAATTAGGTTAAAATATTTCAAAAAGGGTAAAAATATTTTAAATATTTTATTAAGCCGCCATTTTGTTCTACCGTCTTGTTGACTCTTACAAAATACTTTATTTTTGTGCAAAATTTGAGATAAATTGGTAAAGTAGTTTTTTAGTAATAATTTTTTAAAACATATCGCCTAGTGATCTTGAATCTTTTTCTCCGAGAGAGCTCCCGGGATAATTTTTAAATGTTAATATATTGCCTTGAAATTTTGCTCGTAAATTGTAATGGACAAAAAAAAAGTAATTTGGAACCTTGTACTAGTTGAAAGTGGATGTTTTTTTGCATCCAACTATTTTGGTATGTAATTATAAATATTAAAGAATCTTGATAATGGTCAATAACTTTCGATAATATTCTAGACGCAAATCATTTCTTATGTCATAACTGAGGTGTGGGCAGGAAAGAAACAGTAGTCTTCCCGTGCTCGTATTGCATACATCGTTTGTGAGTGTGTGTATTGTAATTCTTAAAATATTCGATTTTCTTGCCACAATTTTGATTGTGAATTTATAATGGTTCGTGGGCATAGGAGTGCGGAAGCGTGTGAGCAATCGCAAAATTTTGAAACGTTCTTAAAAAGTTTGTCGATATCCTTTCTGAAATCCGGGATCAGCTCGACCAGGTGAAACAAGTCATTGCAGAGCAGAATACGATTATTGAACAACAAGCAGCACTAATTAAGCAATTATCTGATAAAAATCAGTCACAAAATTGTGAAGAGATTAGTAATATTCAGCAAAATCGTCGCCGTTTGCGTAGCACAAGAACCGAAATTTCAAATGGAAAAAACGCTAATCCGAATAAAGAGAGTCATACCACTGACATCGAAACAACCGCAAACAGTATCGTTCCACCAGTCAACAAGGTGAACAGTTTGGCTTCGACGTCGTCACGCAATGGTCGGGTCAACCAAATCGGAGATCAAGACGGGCGTCAACCGAAACTAAATGTGGTTAAGGGACCTAAACAGATTTCAAGTGAGCAGCTTGGAACTGCCTCCCCAGGCCACTATAATTCCAATGCCGGAAAAAATAAATATTCATGTTTTCCGTCTTTCTTTAAGTGTTGCTGAGAATTTGTTGAATATGTATCTGAAGCAGGCTTTTCCATCGAGGTCTTTTAAGGTGGAAAAACTTAATTCCAGAGGCGATTGGTATACTTCTTTTAAAGTTGAGGTGGATTATGAAATACATAAATCTCTCCTAACACCGGAGTTTTGGCCGGAAGGCGTATATGTGCAAAAATTTGTGACAGGTAAAATTTTTTTAGCCAAACTTCCGACTCGTCAGGGAAACTTGGAGCCGAAGGTAGGCAATCAAACATAAAAATCATTTATCAAAATGTCCGAGGTTTAAAATCAAAATCGCAGCAGTTCTTTTTGAACTCGCATTCAACTGATTGTGACATAATTGTTTTATCCGAAACATGGTTAGACTCTGATTATTTGATGAAAGTTTTGTGTATAGATGTGAAAAAAACTTAATTAGTTCTGAAAAAAAAATCTAGTGGTGGAGTTTTAATTGCCGTTCGTAAAAATATCTTTTCTTTAGACTTGAATGAAAATTACTCCAATGGAAATTTTGAAGTCAAATGTGTTAAAATATTTTGTAAAGATAAGAGCATTTTAGTGATAGCTGTATATATACCACCATCCTGTGAGATGGGTATTCATGAGGAACTTCATAACTATTTAGAAACTCTTATGCAAGGATCTGATAATAACTATTTAATAATAGGCGATTTTAATGTTCCCCAATTTTGTCAATCAAATTCTAATATTAGATTAGTTAATCAAATGCAAAATTTTATGTCATTTCTTAATTTAACTCAACAAAATATGAACAAAAACAAAAATGGTGTATTGTTGGACCCATCACTTTACAATTCCAACCTCTGTAAAGTTGAAAGGTATAATTCTCCACTAGGAAGCGCGGATCCACATCACCCAACTTTACTTATTAAAATTAGTTGTAAACGTGAAATTGGTGATTGTGCACTTAACAATGCTCAACAATATAATTTTCAGAAGGCGAATTTCTTACTCTTATTTACATTAATACGTGATACTGATTGAGACATCCTTAGGCGGTTTGAATATGATGTGAATGTTTATGTGGATAAATTTTATGATTTAATAAGGTCATTAATGGATCAAGCTGTTCCAAAAATTAAATATTCAAATAGGTACCCAAGTGGTATAACAGAGAAATTATCTCAGATCTGAAACATAAATACCTTTATCTTAAATTGTATAAAAATTATCGTAAGTTAAAATATAAACAAAAATATGAATGTATAAGGGATAGTGTAGCCATAAAAATAAAATCTGCTTACTCTGTTTATTTAAAGGAATGTGAAAATGACATTGGAATAAATCCTAAAAGTTTTTGGAAACATGTTAATTATAAAAAAGGCAACTCCACTATTCCTGGTTTAATGAACTTAAACGATCGATGGCTAAGGGTTGGCAAAGACATCGCGGATGGCTTTGCAGAGTTTTTTCTATCCACATTTACGAGTTCTGATAGCTTTTTGACATTGTTTGAGGATTTTTATCAAGGTAAAATTTTATCGATAGTTTGCTCTCACTTAACTCATTTGACGACAACGAAATAATAAATACTGCTAAAATAATTAAATCCAATTCAATGGGCCCTGATGGAATCTCAGGGTATATTTTTAGAGCATGTATTGTGGAACTCATAACCCCACTGAAAACAATTTTTAATTTAAGTTTTAATACGGGTACATTTCCAACTATATGGAAAAAATCTAAAATTTCTCCAATTTTCAAGTCAATAAAAGTAATATCGAAAACTATAGAGCGATTTCCATCTTAAGCCATCCGGCCAAACTATTTGAATCATTGATATACAATAATTTATTTAATCATATAAAATTAGTTCTATCTAGCCAACAGCACGGATTTTTTCCGTTACGCTCTACAATCTCTAACCTAACTTATATGAGTCAATATTTAACCAATTCTATGGATAATAAACAACAGGTTGATGCTGTCTACACGGATCTAAGCAAGGCATTTGATCGTTTAAGTCATTCCAAGCTAATTATTAAGCTTAGATTTTATGGTTTGTCGGATAACCTAATTAATTTATTTTCTACATATTTAAAGGATCGTGAAATGTACGTAAATGTTAATAATTTTAATTCTCATGTATTTGGTAATAATTCAGGTGTTCCACAGGGAAGTAACTTGGGGCTGCTACTATTTTCTATTATTTATTTTAATGATGCGGTAGAATGTGTTAAGAATTCGGAGGTACTTCTATATGCTGACGACCTTAAGCTGTTCCGAATTGTACCATCATTTTCTGACTGCTCCTTGCTACAAAAGGACCTTGACGCAGTGTCTTATTGGTGTAAATTGAATGATCTAAACTTTAATGTTTCAAAATGTAAAGTAGTGTCCTACTTTAAAGTTCGTTTACCATTACTTTATGAATATAAAATCGACTCAGATAGTGTTGGCCGTGTTATCGAAATTAGAGATTTGGGGGTATGGTTTGACGAGTTTGTCTTTTTCTACGCATATAGATAATATAGTTAGCAGCGCCGCTAAAGTGCTAGAATTTATATGCAGAAACACAAAGATGTTTGAATCGTGTCGGCCATTAGATATATTGTATTTTGCGTTAGTAAGGAGCAAACTTAAGTATGCTTCCGTAATTTGGAATCCTTTATATGTGAAATATGAATATAAATTGGAGAGTATTGAAAGTAGGTACCTTAAATGCAAGTATTTTAGAGAAACAGGTCAATATTTTTATTGAATTATTATAGTGTAACCAACTTAAAAAATCGCAGATATATTGCATTCATTATGCACCTATATGATATGTTAAATAACAAAATTGATAATTCGGATATTCTTAATTTGATCAGAGTCCCTAGGTCCGCAAATATTCGACCGAAATGTGTGTTTTATTGTGATAAACCTAGAACTAACGTTTTAATGCAGTCACCAGTTTATAACATGTGCAACATATTTAATACATATTGTTCACAATTACATATATTTTGTACTCCTAAATTCAAATTTAAAAGAAAATTGGCTCAACTATTTGGAGATATATTTGATTAATTTAGCTTTAAAACTAGATTATGTTATTTTATTTTATTTTAGGGTAGTGTAGTATTACGTGTTCTATGAACATAATGCTATGATTGTTCTGTAAATGTTTATCGTTGAACAATAAATTATTCTTATTCTTATTCTTATCCGTTACGCTATTTTTATTTTACGTTTTTCAATTTCGTCTAATTCGGCATTTTCCTTCACCGGTTTTAAATACAATCCTGATAATAGGGTTCATACTGAAAACAAAAATAATATAAAATTATGTTTTTTTTAGAGAAAGTAACATAAAAGTTAACGTGTATAAAAGACTACTATTAAAAGACCCTTCAAAGTGTAAAGGTTCTAACAGCATGCGGTTTCATTTATAGTTAAGTTCAGGTAACGGTTAATCTTAGTAACGGCAACTTTAACATATTTTAAGCAGGTATATCTTTTTTTGACGTTTAGATAGAGAGTCGGATGAAAAATAGGACACAAACAAGGCAGGGAAAAGGCTCTAAAGCATCACGAATAACACCTAAAACTTTTATGACATGATTTACAATCCGCGAAAAACCTTGGTAAATAGAAAAGCGTTAAGAGGATAAAAATAAGCATAGTGCACAATTCTAATATCCGCATAATATGTCGACAGAACCATATATATTTTAGACTTATTATGAATGAAAAGTGATTTATTTGAAAATAGTCACGTGAATTTGTTTCCTGTCAAAATTGACATTTCTCTATAAATCTGACAGAAAAAAGGCTTATTTACGTGTATTCCTTTTCCAAATCTGGTTAACCGGCCCACTTGACAGAATTCTGGCAGTGGTTCTGAAAAACGCTTTAAATTTGACGCCCGTGAAATAATTTACAGTACAGACATCTGTTATCTGATAACCAACACAATTCTTCGGTCGTTCTGGTGGCATTGTTGACAGTTACTTTCAGAAATCGTGTCCCATATATAACCTATTTTTTAATATAAGACACATAATATACAAACTTTTAAGTATGTTTTTTTCCCTCTTTATCGGTATAAAATCTAGTTACCTACCTTAATAACTTTTAGAGCATGTTACGCATAAAAATCTACATAAGAAAGACAATGGGGACACATGTATATCAGTCTACCAATTTATAAAGAAAATCCACTAAATGTCATATTTCTATATATTCTATTTTTTTTTCCACATTGTTGTTGATTAGTAGTTTGTTAGTATATTTACAATTATATTTATGTCTAAATATGAAAACCAATTTTCGAGTATTCGATGAAATGACAACATTGTTACGTTAGAACCACATATCCGCCACTAATATAAACCTAAAGAAACCAAGTAAGGGCATGCTTTAATGGTTTAGTATCCTTCAATATTGTTGGTGCACTTTTAGAAATTTTTTACTACTAGCAAACTGTGACGTTGCCAGTTTGTGTAAAATCTCTTGAAACGCAGTCCAGATACGATAACCGTTGAATAGTTGTACTTTAATGTACATATTTACAAGACTTCAGACATACACACACGCACATTCACAAATATATACATTAATTGCATATATACATAAAATTATATTCAAAAATTGTATTTACACTTTCACTCATCATAGCTTCGATTGTAACAAATAATTTTATTTATTTATTTATTATTTTTTTTATTATTTTAATTTAATTTAATTTTTTTAAATATATATATATATATATATATATATATATATTTTATTCTTATTTATTTATGTTTTTTTAATTCTTTTTTTTATATGTATTTATCGTTAGTACACAGTACTAGGTGTTATTATTTTAGTGGCATTGAATACAATTATTTGTTACAATCGAAGGTATGATGAGTGAAAGTTTAAATACAATTTTTGACGAATATAATTTTATGTATATATGCAATTCATGTATATATTTGTGAATGTGCGTGTGGGTGTATGTGTGAAGTCTTGTAAATATGTAGATTAAAGTACAACTATTCAAGGGTTATCGTATCTGGACTGCGTTTCAAGAGACTTTACACAAACTGACAACGTCGCAATTTGCTAGTAGAAAAAAATTTCTACAGGTGCACCAACAATATTAAAGTCCTGTTTCTCCCACGTCCACTTCTCTACAGGAGCAAGAAATTTTATATACCCTTCTGTTTGAAAAGATACAATATCTTTCGGGGATCGCAAGCATAGTCCAATATTCTTATGTATATGGAAGATTGTTTGTATGTTAGACCGCCAAAGTAATCATCCTATTTTGTCTGTAGTGCCTTGTATGTAGGAAAGAACAACACTACATAACGGTGCCTCTTTATCAGTCTCCTTTGACGGAGTTGGATTACTATATCTTTTAATTGAACGCGTAATATCTTCAATGCCTGAACCCTCTGAGAGCTTCAGTCAGTTTCGATGTTTCCGCTGTTAGAGAATCTGGATCAGAAATCGAAACAACTCTAAATACTAGTTAGTTAATAACCGATTTCTTTTGTGGTAGATGGTGGCGGGAATTTGAATTTAAGTATCTGTTTGTATGCTTCGGTTTTCTATACACTGAATGTCCTACTGTACCATTTTTCTTCCTTTGAACACATACATCTAGAAAGGGAGTTGTTCCATTAGATACAATTTCCATTGTGAACTTGATATTATCATATTGTCGATTAGTGGAACAGAAGTTAAAGCAATATCCTCAAAGGCTTCCATAAAGATATTTGCTATTCGTCTCTAAGGTTTGTTCATAAAAAGTTGAAATCAAAGTTATTATGTTCTAATATTTCTGATATAATGGAAATTAAGTCGTTAACAGAAACATTTGTGAATAGTGATTCTACATCGAAACTGGCTAAAATATCTTCCGGATCCAATTGGATTGTCTTGAGTTTTTCCACAAAAAAAATGCAGAGCTTTTTATAAACAAATCTGTTTTTCTAGTAAATGGATTAAGAAAATTTGAAAGATATTTACCTAATATGTGGGCGAGTCTATTGCACTGACGATCTGTCAAAGTGGTACATTTTTCTTGTGTATCTCGGGAATGCCATAGAACTTGGGGAGGTGATTAATGATAATCTGTAATCCCGCCGTTATTTATTTAATTAAACATTATATTCATTAGATATTCGTTATCGATATAAGAATTCATTCTGTTTAATGGTTACACAAAAGTCTCCTAATAAAAGCTTTAGGCGATTTTTTTAGATTAATTGGGAACTATGCAATAGGCACGTCAGAAAATTCTAAATTTTTTAACCAGTCAAATTTTATTGTTCAATTTTTAACTTAATTTTAGTCGAAATAACGAATAAAAGGTTCGAATTAAAAAGCTTTTTGTCGATACGAAGTTGAAAATGTTACGAAACAACGAAACACACCGTTTTAATGTCTGCCGTTAACGTGCCATTTTGTTTGAGTATTTCTGGAATAATGCGCTTATGGACTATGCGAGTATTTTTTATTGGATTTGTCACGGTTGAATGATTTAACAGTGAAGTGATACAAATTGTAGTCAAATGTGATGTATTATAGCTTAAAATTGAATTGAAGTATTTCTATTTTTAAACATCGTGTTTGACATAAGCAACTCTTGTCCTCGATTGGTCTGTTTGTTTCGTTAAATTTTTGTTAAGAATGAGTGTTTAGGCGAACATAGTACTTTTCGGTATATATAATATGTTCATATTTCATTAGAAATATACTATGATAACCATAGTGCAAATCTATTTGACCCAATCAAGGCTCTACTGTGGCAGATATTTACTAATTCGGTAATTTGTAACAATCTAGCCGTTCAATAACGTTTTGCAGGAACGGAGAACAAGCTAATGAACGCGTTTTAGCTCGTTAGGAATTTTATTATACAATGTGTTCAAAAAGTCTCAGCCCCCTTTATATCTCGATAATTCGCCGTTTAATCAAAAAATGTTTCAAACAAAGTGTATAGATATATCTCTTTAATGTTTTTGTTTAAAAGTAGTATAGTTAAATATACAGGATGTATCACAAAGATGGTAGAGACAAAAGTGTTTTTAAATGGGATAGTATACTTCTTGATGTATTAAATTATAGCCCAATTTCATGTAACATGTGCTATATCTAAATCCGCTAGTTTAGAAGATACGATATCGTGTTTATTAACACAACAACTAATACCTGTAAATCCCAAATACAAAATTTAAAATACTATAACATTTAAACTTAACTAAACTTATTTAACTAAATTTTAAAGATAATCTCGTTGAACAGTTTGGCATGTCCCAAATTGGAATAAAATGCTTGTTTCATATTTGTCAGGACTGTTCTTAAACGTAACAATTTTCAAATTTACGATACTTTAACAATTAAACTCAATTAAATTTTAAAAATGACTCTCTTGAACAGTTTGACAATGTCCCAAATTGTACTAAGTTAGATGTACGTTCTGACCTAACTCTGTCTTTCGATATATCAATATCGTCTGGTTTTGTTTCATACATTTTATTTTTCAAATGCCCTCAGAGAAAGTAATCCAGGGGCATGAGGTCAGGGCTTCTGGTTGGCCATTCACTTCTCCCCTTTTGCCTATCCACCGGTTTGGAATTATAGTGTCCAAGTATCTCTTTACGACTAAGCCAAATGTGCAGGGGCGCCGTCCTACTGGAACCATATCGACTGAATATTGGCACGTCTTCTCACTGTAGTGTCTAGTAACATATTGAATATATTACTATAAAACACGATAGTTTATGGAATTTATACATTTTAGTCACTTTAGTCTGTGGGATTACAAAGGCATAACCTAATCCATTACTATTTTTGGATCGATCAGAATATATTTTATAGAAGGATTTAAACTGACCTAAAACTTTATTTAAAATGCATTTATTGAGTGTTTGTAACTCATTAAATTTGGGAAAGATTACTTCTAGATTTAAGTAAGTATTGTTTAATGTTTAATATTACTGTATTTTGCTGTTGTAGTAAAAGTTTCAGCAAGTGGGGGGCTATTTTTATTAGCCCAAAACGGTAGTGTTAGGTTATCTATAGCTAATTTATTATATTTAAATTGTTGTATTGCATATTTTTTATTAGGAATTTTTCCGCTAATAATAAATGAGGGTTCGCCACACTCTGCCAGAAGCGCCTGAATTGACGTGGATTGAAACGCTCCTGTAATCAACCTCAAAGCCTTATGTTGTACTATATCAATTTTTTTCAAGGCGTGAATTATAAGCTGCCCAATAAAATATTGCCCCGTTATCTAACAGAGATCTAGTAAATGCCTTATAAAACATCAGGGATGTTTTTGGATCTGAACCCCAAGACCTTGACACCACAGTTCTGAGAATGTTCACACTTTTTTCGGCTTTGTCAATAACGTGATTAATATGGTTATCTCAAGACAATTTTTGATCCAAAAATACTCCCAGGTATCTACTGGAATTAACCCACGGGCCAGGAATTTCATTAAATATGAAATTCTCTTTAACAAGCCTATGGTGTGAAAAAATTAACAGGGCAGATTTATTATTGGATCTATGGCAACCATTTTCTGGAAAGTATCTATTACAAAGGCACAGGTAGAGAGTTTATTTGAATAGATACAGAAATGCCGTGAATAAAGAAGTTGTTGGGTTTTTTATGAAAATTTAGTATATTATATCATATCAGGTTGTCAGTTTTTTTTAATGAAACACCCTGTATATTAAATTATATTCTCGAAGATCTTTTTTTTTATTTCAAATATATATACTTTTAATATATTCTGTCAATTAGTTTTGGATATATAAGCGTTTAAACATTAAATAAATGGTAAGGTAATTTGCGCTTAAACATAGTGAGCCATGGTCAAGACAATTGCAATGAACGGCGTCTTTTTGACGTTTACCGATCAGAAGTATCTATTTACAAGTATTTTTAACATCTAATACGTTGGACGATGGGTTATTCGGAAGAAGAGAAACTCGAAATGATAGAATTATTTTATTTACATGGTAAAAATGCATCGATAGCTCGTAACGAATATCATAGACGGTTTCCAGATAGACCAACACCGACCGACTCGTAGCATAATATTAAACATCGTTAAACAATTGAATGAAAGAAAAATACTTTAGCGAAAAGTTAGAATAGTGGAAAGAAACAATACCACAAAAAATCAAAATCAAATCAATAGTAATATTAGCTTAAAGAACTAAGTTTTGGTTTTCTATATAGCCTCCTTGGTTTATAATGCATTTCTGAATATTTCTTCTAAATTTTCTGTGTATGGATGCGTAGATAAAATGAGGTGATTGGGTGTTTAAATCGTCGATTGTTTGGACTATATTTTGCTCTAAAGCTTGGATGGTTCTTGACCTATTGTAGTATATCTTGTTTTTCAGATAACCCCACAAAAATATGTCCAATGGAGAGAGATCGGGACTGTTTGCTGGCCATCTTAATGGTCCATGTCTTCCAATCTAAAATGGATACCTGTCATTTAAAAAATTGGTGACCGGCTGGACATTATTAGGAGGCACCATCTTGTTGCCATATCAAATTAAGATATGAATTAATCGGTAGTTGTTCTAAATGCCCCTCGATTTCGTTTTCTAATAACTCCTAATACCTTTGTTCAGTTAAATTCCCATTTAAAAATATAGGCCCAATAACATGATTGTTAAGAAGGCCACACCAAACATGTAGGGATCTTCTTTCCTGAATTTTGACCGCCTGAAGAGCTCGCGGGATTTCTTTTGACCAAAAATGCTTATTTTTCCGGTTAAACATGCCTCCAGTGGTAAATGTTGCCTCATCAGTGAAAATTATGTTTGACAGATTTAGTTGGTTCATCATAACAAGTCTTTCTATTTCTTGGCAGAAGTGTAATCGGTCTATTTAATTTTGATCGGTTAATTCTTGAGTAGGTAAAAACTTATATGGCTTATATTTATAATGTTTTAAAACTGAGTGGATTTTATGCCATGATTTGTAAAAAAAAGTGGCTGCATCGGGAATTGAGCCCTCAGGATTTTCAAAAACAAGAATAAATAAGATAAATAAATTATTTTAATACAAAAGTTTCAAAATTACCTTCAAAATATAATAAAATATTTAAATCTTCTTCAGCGTTTATTTCCACTATTCTAACTTTTGACTTAAGTGTTTTTCTTTCATGCAATTGTTTAGCGATGTTTAATATTGTCCTACAAGTCGGCGTTGGTCTATCTGGAAACGGTCTATGATATTCGTTACGAGCTATCGATGCATTTTTACCATGTAAATAAAATAATTTTATCATGGCGAGTTTCTCTTGTTCTGCTCGTAAATAATTACTTCTGACCGGTAAACGTCAAAAATGCGTCGTTCATTGCAATTGTCTTGACCATGGCTCACTATGTTTTAGCGCAATTTACCTTACCATTTCTTTATTGTTTAAACGCTCATGTATCCAAAACTAATTGACAGAATATATTAAAAGTATATATATTTGAAAGTAGAAAAAAAAAAGATTTTCAAGAATATGATTTAATATACAGGGTGTTTCATTTAAAAAAACTGACAACCTGATATGATATAATATACGAAATTTTCATAAAAAACCCAACAACTCTGGTATTTACGACATTTCCGTATCTATTCAAATAAACTCTCTAGGCGGGTGGAAAAATATACGGGAAAACCCTGTACATAATATGATTAAGATTAGTTTTACATAAATACACAGGTCGTCAGCAAATTGCAATATAGTAGCATTCATAAGCCAAGAATGTAAATCAGCTGTGTACAAATTAAAAAGGGACTTAGCTAAGGCTTGGGCTAAACCAGATGAAACAAATTTAAAGTCACTAAGCCCGTTAGCAATTCTGACAAAAATCTTACGATTAACAAACAGTCTAAGTAAATTAAAAACAAAACTTTCAGGAATATTCAAACTCTTCAATGTATCCACTAGAATATTCAGATTCACATTTTCGTATGCACCTGATACGTTCAGGAATAGAGCTGCTAGGTAATCATTATCAGAAAATATATTTTGGATATCGGTAACAAGATGAGCTAGACAATCAGTTACACCTCGACCTAGTCTAAAACCAAATTCACACCAGCATTCTAAATCACGTTTAAGAATTCCCTCAAGTGTTTTTAGAATACAGGATGAACGTGCAACTGGACGAAATTCATTAGATTTTCCGAGCTTACTAATAGGTACAATTATCGATTTTTTAATACAAGGGATGTCATCCCCTCTAATTATAATATTTGTAACCGCGAGTAATGAAATTATTCCTCACGTGTATGATGTATATTATCCACGACATAGATAATCAATAACATTATCTAACTAATCGCTTTTGTAATAAGGAAATTATACAGTGGTAGAAAAAAAATTGTTCTCTAAAATTGTGGTTAAATACCGATGAATACAGTGCCGACATATAGAAGATACCCACAAGTAAATGCGAGCTCATAGATTTAGTTTTCAAGTTATAGAACTTCACCCTAAAATTATGTGCTGTGCTTTAATCGTATTATTGTTACGTGCTATATTCAACTAGAGCTTTGTTTAAGATTTCAAAGAAACTATTTCGAATTTTAGTGCTCTGATAATTTCGTTTGGAATTCGTGCCTTTTGAATAATTTAGGATTTGCTAAAATGCCTTAAAAGCGTTTTACAAATTTGCCTATTTCATATCTATCTACACCGAACATTTAAATATAGCGGAAGCTACAATTTTCAGATTCCTTTTATGAAATACTATCTAGGTTGTCAAAGATATTTTATAATTTTTAGAAGTAAGTGCTGTGATAGTCCCGTTAAAATAAATGGAGTCCAATGCAAATTAACGAATCTATTGTACATTTTTGAAACCAACTGATTTTGATGTATTTTGAGATGCTCTTTCCGGTAAGAGCCGAAAAAGTCGATCGCAGAAACAGACGCTATTTTATTTTTTCGATTCCAACCACAAACACGAATTGCCCTACCAATTTATGGCGAAAATATACGCGTTAGTCTATTCGTTGCGCGGCGATTCGGTTTTTAAGCGAATAATCAAGTAGGCTTTTGATCTTGGCGAACCATTAGTCCAAATCGAATCTTTTGTTTTTTTTGTGTATTTTCAAACATTGAAAAGCATGAAATGTATGTGAACGTATTAAGCCCGCCAGTCACTATTCGGTTCCGTTCGTTGATTCGAGTCGTTGATTCGTTTCATCCATTCATGGGCGAATCAAGGAATGGACAAATATTTCATTCAACACTATTCATTAGTTTTTCGTTCCCTCATAAAAGAGAAGTATTATAATCGTGAAAAAATCACCCTTTTTTTTCTTTTTTCAGATCTTTACCTTTCATGTTTTCTTGATTTCGTCGGTCTGACTGTCTGTCTGTCGGTCTGTCTGTTCGCGGCATAGCTAAAAAACTACTTACCCGATTGACTTCAAATTTTGGCCAAAAATTGAACGTCAAAAAGGATAAACTTGTGCGAATTCAACATCACGTAACAAAATCGGTGTGTGTCAATGTAAAACTGCTTATTAAATTCATTTTAAATCATGCCCAAAATCAAGTGTGGCATAGTTAGAAGCTGGTAAAATATTGGTTGGAACAAAATATCTTCCAATAAAAATTTTTGAAAAGACAGCATACAGGGTGACAATTTAAAAACTTGAAATGGCCATATCTTAGGAGGAAAAAACTTAATCAAAAATCGCTCAAAACACTTTCTATAAAATGAAGAGCGAACAAATAAAAGCGTATTATTCGACCCTTATCTGTAACCCCTTGGGCAGGGTGAGATACACCCCTAAAATCTTAAATAGAAAGGGGGGTCGAGTGATACATCATCTTAAAGCTCTTGAAAAATGCTTTTCAATGATACCATAGAAATTCTTCTGTATTTATTAAAGGAAACAATAAATAAAAACACAGTTTTGAACATTTTTATTTTTATTTAAGTAAATGTTCAAAATGATTGGTACCGATATCCTGGCATGTCTCTTAAGAATTCTAAACATTTTAAGCCTGGTATTTTATTTGTTTATGAATATTCGCATTTTATTATCACAATATTTACTTTAAAAGTAACTTGTACTATTAGTATTGATATTTTAACAGTTGACTTGGTTCAGTTTAA
The DNA here is from genome assembly GCA_030620095.1 of Kuschelorhynchus macadamiae. NCBI lineage: Eukaryota > Metazoa > Arthropoda > Insecta > Coleoptera > Curculionidae > Kuschelorhynchus > Kuschelorhynchus macadamiae. Next base: position 350,275 of record JAUTXW010004996.1, on the reverse strand, counting down.
ACGAAAAGCGGTACTTATCTTAAATAATTGTGTACAACACAGCTGAACGTGTAGAAATGATTTACATTTATGTTTCTCAAGATCAATGTTTCTTCAGGACAGCCCAAAGATTTAATGAAAGGCATCCAGGTTAAAATGTAAGTCTGTAAGTAATGTAATACTGACTCTGTCGCGAAAAAAAGAGAAATTAACCGAGATTAGTTGACGAAGCAGCGTAAATTGAAGTTCTGGGGCAGTTTGCAATTAATTTTACTTTATCAACTCGTCAAGCAGCTGTAGCAACTGCCTTATCTCATGAATCAATAAGAAAGGTACTTAAATTTCATAAGTTTCATCCCTATAAACTGCGCATACTGCAATGACAGATAGAATTACGGCAGAACCTCGACTAGTTAAAAATATTTGTTTCAGTGATGAATGTACCTTTTATTTGAATGGACATGTTAAAAAACAAAACTGTCGTTACTGGAATGACGAGAACCCACACGTATTTCGAGAAGGGCATACCCAGTACCCCTAGAAAATTAATGTTTGGGTTGGTATATTGGGAGACGTAATTATCGGCCCAATATTTATGCTGAAATGCTATTAAACCACTAATAGTGCGGGAATTAGAAAATCAGAGGGACATACAAGGAAATTTAGCATTAGAAGAACGCTTACTACATTTTTAACAGGATGGGGCACCTCCTCATTATGTAGTTCCCGTCAGGCAATGGTTGGATGATAATTATCCCAACCAGTGGATTGGAAGAAGAGGTCCTGTTGAATGGCCACCTAGATCCCCGGACCTAACACCTCTTGACTTCTTTTTGTGGGGTCACCTTAAATATGTGGTGTTTAAAACGCAACCTGAGTCAATAAAGCAACTCAAGGGCAGGATAGTTCAGGAATGCCGTGCTATATCCAGAGAAACATTTGCAAATATACGTGAAGCATTTGAACAAAGGCTTTATTATTGTCTTTAAAACAACGGGAACCAATTTGAACATTTAATTAAATAATTATAAAAAATTTCACAATTGTGTTTTAATTTATTGTTTCCTTTAATAAAGGCAGAAGAATTTCACGAAAAACAGCTTTCTATGGTACCATTGGAAAGAGATTGATTAAGTTTTTTCTTTCTAAGATATAGCCATTTCAAGTTTTTAAATTGTCACCATGTGTTCCTAAATAACTATGTATTGATTCATACTTCAGTATTTCTACTAAAAGAAAATATTCATAATGAAGGAAGTTCCAAAGTAAAGGAAAATTACCAATTTTCATTTAATGCTTTCCCACAGATTTCATGCGTTTCACTGTTTAAACATACACAAAAAAAACAAAAGATTTGATTCGGACGAATGGTTTGCCGAGGTCAAAGCCTACATGATTACTTGTCCAAAAGACGGAAACGCCGCACAACGAAAGCGCGGCGTTTCCACACTATGCGGATGAATGAATGAATGGACGAATAGTGAGAAAATTGGAGAGTTGACTTTCTCAGAAAAATTTTTCTTTCAATTTTCACAATTTCTTTTTCAAAATAGCATTAAAAAATAATTTATATAAAGAAACCGACTTTGCCATAGAAAAGAGCAGAAAAAAAATCCAAAAAACTGTAATTTAAAAAAAAATTAAATTTGGAATTTACAGTCTAAGTTGACATTCATTTTTCCATAAATGTGAATGTTTGTGATTTAGCAAGAGACTATTGAGTTTAGGATGGATATGTACGAGACAACAAATGCGTATTTTTTATTATCTTTTGAATGACATTGCTCGCATCGAAAAAACTAGAAGTTTTCAAAAAATTTCCTGAAAATTACTTTTTGAAAAATGTTTCTTTCTTAATTTTCCACCCTTTATTCGAAAACAACTTAGAAATGAATTCTTGAGTTTCAAAATCGAAAGGGTAAGAAAAAATATGTTTAAAATATACAGGGTAATTCATTATATTTTGACACCCCTATAGGCGTCATTATAGGGTTTAGAAAAAAAAATTTAAATACAAAAGTTATAGGGTTTTTGTCAATTACCTCTTGGATATTTCAGATTTGAAAAAATAACTTTGTATATTATTAGGTAGAATGAAAGGTCTTTTCATCCTGATTTCGAAAATGTAAGTTTATTGATATTTGGTTCAGTCGTTTTCGAGGTATTTCAATGTAAACATTATCGTTTCGGTAAACGAGACTTCTGCCATATTCTCGGTGATATGGTCAAGTCTGCCTTGGTCATCATTCTGATGTAAAAATGCGCTGGATGACAATTATTTCCACAAGTGTAGTTATGGCAAACAAATACATAATTCTCCCCTTTTCTGTCATTTATAGATTAATGTGTTTGATCCATACGTGAAGCTCAAAATATTTTCGGCAAGTCATATAGCAAAATTCATCGAACGCTGAAACGTCACAAATTCCATCCATATAAGTTCCGTTCAGCGCAAGAATTGACTGATGAAAATATGAGGCAAGGGTTTGAATATTGTAATGAAATGTATCAAAGCATTCATGAGAATAACAATTTCTTGAACAATATAATATTCACCGATGAGGCGTCTTTCACAACAGCTGGTGTATATAATAGGAAAAATAAACATGAAGATCTCTTTAATATATGTAAAAGCATTGAAAATCATGGACTAAAAATTAATGTATATAAATCTAACTTATTATTAATTGTTCCAAAAAATTTACTTGCTAAAATAAAAACCAATCCTAATTTTAAAATTACTCATGAGAGTTATATTACTTTTTTAGTTACTTCAATGAGAAATTTTGTGTTGTTTTTGATCAAAATTTAAATTTTAATGACAATATAAGAAAATTGTTAAAAATGCATATTTTAAAGTAAAAAATGTATACAATTTTAAATTTTTTTTAAATACTAACACTAAACTATACGTGTTAATTCTTTAATTCTAACTGGCCTTGATTATTGTAATACAATTTATCATGAACGTATCAGTTTTAACGATAAACACAAATTACAAATGGGAAAACTGGAACAAATGTGTCTATTTTGTATTTCGTGCCATTTTTTTATTAAATTAAAAACGTAGGAGAGCGCTTTCGGCTTTCGCCATCATCAGTGCCACCTGAAAGCAAGGAAATCACTTTCTTTAAATGGTAAGAATTAAAAGACGATAATATTTTATAAATAAAGTTATCATAAGGAAAGCAATTATTGCGTACGAAATGAAAAAATCTTCAAATTTAAGAGAAGAACAGAAACAAACCCAAATAGAGTCGATTGGCTAATGAGTAAAAAGTCAAAAGGGTTCTGAATGTATTTATTTCTATGTAAAAAATCTGTACAAAATGGTTAACCAAGTATGTGTTGACACACAAGCGCAAGAGGAGTGAGGAATGAGAGAAGTGGCATAAGATAAAGGTGGAAATTAATTTATTCTCTAAAGATTTTTGAAAGACTAGACAACATTTTTTTTATAGCTATTTTTTTTATATTTTTTAAAACTTTTAAACAATTCATAAAATGAGCTAACTCGAAGGAGAGATATGTGATGCATATCACATCCACAAAATTTATTTCAAATATTTAAAATTGAATTGAATTTCTCTTTGATGGATTCGCAGTTTTGATAGTTAAATACCCTTTGGTTTTTAATTCTGCTAGATCCAACTCTGCATTATTGAAAAATTCCCAAATTCCCCTAACACTTTGTAACTTTTTGTTTGCTTTGTTTTGTCGCATTTAATTGTTTTTACATGTAGCCAACCTCACTTAGTTAACTTCCCCTTTAGACTTAACCTACAAAAAGATTTGTCATTTGAAGCGACCATGTGCTAGTTTCAACATTTTGATGGTTTAAATCGCCAAAATGGGTGAAAGAACACACACTTTGTGATATTTTAATGTGATTTTACAGATTTGAAGTTAACAAATTTTAAATGTTCATTGTTTTGTCTGATCATGTTCCATCTTTGGATTTCCTGTGCTCATCTGACTAAGTAAGTATATCACACATCTTTTGAAAACAATTTAAAACACATTTCTTTCCCAAAGAGCTATATAATTATTTTAATTCCAATTATGTTGCAAATTTTCATAATTTTGTTTAACTAGATACCTCAGCTCTTTTAACAATCTGTTTTTTATCTTCACCACTTAATTATACAAATAATTTATCTAATTCTCTCTTTAATATTCCTTTGTATTTTATAAAATTTGTTTTCTTTTCCTCTAAAATATTTAATGTATAAAATATTATCGTCTTTTAATTCTTTCCATTTAAAGAAAGTGATTTGTGAGTAGGTTACCTTTTATCTAGTTTTAGTTACTTTCTTCTATATAGATTATATTGAATTGTAGTATTTTTATTTTTGTTTATATGTATTTCAACTAACTGGACAAATAAATCATTAAAAAAATAAAAACATTTATATTAACTTTTAGCTACATAGAGTACAATATTTTATTTAACCTGCTACCTTAACTATCAATCGTGCTAGTTTATTTTCTTAACAAAGTATTTAATATTGAAATTCTAAAAGTGAACAGTTAATAAGTAAACTTGATTATTTCAGAGATGTTCGAACAAAGCACTGCAAAAATGCTCAGATTTTTAGGTGGAAACGTTTAAATATTGCTTAGTAGTTCCAATTTGATACAATTTTAAGATGTAAAGCGTATAATATTAAAGAAAACTCGAAACTTTTATTTTTCTTCTCAGTAAAAACTGGTTTTATAGGCAACGAAATTAAGTTTAACAGTTCTAGAATATTTTAAATTATTTTAAGTTAGACTTTGTATTTACCAAATTTGCATAAGTGGTTTTTCTTAACTTTGTAATGTCCCCGATATGGACTTTTTAAATGGTTATTGTTGGGCCAGCGCTTATCAGCTTCTTATATATCGTAACTAGGGATAAATTATATGGCCACTTCCGATGAATCATTTAGAATTAAGCATCATATTTCTGATTACTCATTCATTCTTGCTATTTCAGCATTATTTTTATATAAATACAGAAGAACTAGTAATCATCTTTAGTCATTAAGTAGCTATAGTTCGGTCAACATCCATTGTAATTTCGTGTTTTTTTTAAAAATAAAGTTTTTTATACATTAATTAATTAATACAAGTTACAAGTTTGAATGTAAAATTGGCGCAGTCGGTAGGATTCCTTTTCGGAGTGCGAAAAAAAGGATATTATGAAATCGGAGTGTAACAACGTTTCATCTCTATAAGGATTATCAGTGCTGCATCTTTCTGTTTCAACAGTTAAGAAAAGGATCAGGAACATCAAACAAACAAACAAACAAACAAAAGTATGCTTTATTGCCGCAGAAAAATTTTACAATTTTATGGACAAAGCAAAATATACCTAAAAATAAGACATATCAAAACATTAATCGAAAATAATTTCGACAGGTCAGTGCTTTTTTTTTTAAAAATGTAAATTATCAATTTACCAAATCGTAAAACACACGTTAGAATATAACATAACATTGCAAACAGTAAATGAATCATGATAACCTTATAAAAGTAAACAAACACACATGTACGAGGTGAATAATTTCGATGACATTGAAATCAAAATTGCAACTATGCGACCTTAAACTCTATGTTATTATAGTTATACAAATAATTGTGATGTTAAACAGAAGGTATATTGAACTAGTGTAGAATGTAGTATACAAAAAGAATTAAATTGTTTTTAATCCAATACCTAACAAAAATAATTAAGTTTTAAGTGAATGTTCGACAGTTCTTTTCCCTATATAATGATTTACAAAATTCTATGCTACGAGTTAGGACATGACTCACAAAAGATTTAAGTAAACAAGCGAGTTTAGTGACAATTTAAAGAGACTTACTCACTGAAAAAAAAAATCATTAACGCTGTAAAATGGTCTCTCAATGAGGTATGCTTTGGTGTTTTTTCGAAATTGTGCAAGCATAGGGATAGATTTTAAATGTACTGGCAGATTGTTGTAAAGTTTTATGGCGTTGTAAATAATTGATTTTTTTATTAATTCTGTGGAAGGAATGGGAAGATAAATATCATGCCTAGAGTTTCTGGTAGGGTATACATGTTGTGGTCTTTCTGGGAGGGTGTTTATATGTTTTCTCAGCAAACATACCGTTTCCAAAATAAATAATGTAGGAAGTGTTAATATTTCATGTTTTTTGAAATAGTATTGGCAGTGAGCTCTATTATTTAGACCAAACAAATAACGAATGGCTCTCTTTTGAAGCATAAAAATACTACGAAATTGCTCGGTGGTACAGCAGCCCCAAAAGGGAAGGCCATAGCGGAGGTGGGATTCAAATAAAGAGAAATAAGTAAGTCTGGCAGAAGGAACGTCTAGTTCTTTTGAAACTGATCGAATGGCGAAGCAGGCGGTAGAAAGTTTTTTAGTTAAGGTGTCAATATGATTAGACCATTTTAGGTTGCTATTTATATTTAAACCCAGGAATTTAACCGACTCTACGTATTCAATATTGCTGTTATGTACCTGAAGTGGTTGTAAAGTTCCCTTATAAGATAACGCCACCGTTTTATCGACGTTAAAACAAAGCATATTGGAATCGGACCAAGCCTTAATTATAACCAAGTCTTTGGAGATACTAGAGTGTAAAGACGTTGTATCAAAATCACTCCATGTTATGCTTGTGTCATCAGCAAAAAGGGAGATTCTTCCATTAATTTTAAGGTTCGTGATATCATTAATGTATAACAAAAAAAGAATAGGTCCCAAGCCTGAACCTTGAGGGACTCCACTTGTAATCAACTTACAATCAGAATCGGAACCATTAGCCCTTACAAGTTGTTGCCTTTTTCCAAGATAAGATTTGAACCAATTTAAAGAAGTACTACGAATTCCATAAAAATTTAGTTTGTTTATCAGAATTTCATGACTAACACAATCAAAGGCTTTCGCATAGTCACAAAAAACTGAGGCAGTTGGGTAGTTGTTATTGAGAGATAAGTAGACGCCTCTAAGCAACGTGAACATGGCGTCACTGGTGCACTTGTTGGGTAGAAATCCGAACTGCTCCGGGGATATTATCTGATGTTTCAGGAGAAATGGCATAAGACGGTTCTTCAGTAGCCTTTCGATTATTTTTGATAGCACTGGTAGTAGTGCAATTGGGCGATAATTGCAAGAGTTAGTTTTTTCGCCGCCTTTATGAAGTGGAATAATTATAGCTGTTTTAAGGCAATCAGGGAATACACCTTTTATAAAGGACTCATTTATTAATGTTGTAAGGGCCTCTATGATTGGGAGTGGCAAGTTCAGGAATATTCTAATTGATAGGCCATCAGTGCTACACGAAGATTTACTTTTGATATTATGTATTACCTTCAATAGTTCAGTGTTGCTAACGGGACTTAAGAAAAAGCTATCAGCTAAATTTTTTGAAGGAGGGAGAAACGAAAGAGGGTCCAAACTTGGCGAGATACTAGAGGTAACATTTTTGCTTACATTAATAAAATAATCATTTAGATCATTAGCCCCTGGCAAGATCTGAGTCACAGGGTTTGATTTGTTTCTGAGGTTATTGATGATGGACCAGGTTTCTTTTGAAACGTTGTTAGAGTTTGTTAGACGTTTTCGGTAGTGTAATTTTTTTGCTGACTTAATAAGAGTAGTGTAGATCCTCCTATAATTAGAGATATAGTCGAGAATAAGAAAGGAGTCGGTGAATTTTTTTATATATGAGAGCGAGCGCATATTTTTAGCAGAAATTCGTATTCCTTTCGTGGTCCACGGTTTATGCCGCTTAGGTTTGATATTCTTAAGCGGGAAGGCCTTGTTAAAAGCACTTAAAGTTTTATTTAAAAAAGTTCTGAAGTTTGTGTTGACATTATCAGATTCAAAATTCCAATTGGTGTTAAAGCAAATATTATGAAATACTGAGAAATTTGCGGCCGAGAAAATTCTGCCCCGATGGCGAGATCTTGGTAAGGGCCTAATAGGTAAACTAAACCTGGAAATTACCGCCTCGTGATCGGAAAGACCTGAGTTATAGACCTGTGATTGCACCTCTGATGGAGAAAAATCAGACGCCATGTAATCGATGATAGAAGAAGAGTTTTTTGAAATTCTAGTTGGCGAGGATACATGCATTGAAAGACCGAAAGAGTCGAATATAGAAATTAGATATTTCTGGATGGCACAAACAGTAGCATAGTCAATATTAAAGTCCCCGCATAGAATTTTTTTACCTTTAATCGGTAGGCTGTCTAGCAAACTTACCAGGCTATTTAAAAATGATTGTACATCAGAGTTTGGTGATCTATAAATACAAATTACATAAAGATCAAGGTTTTGATTATATACTATAGAGAATTCAAAAGAGCTATCCGCTAACAAATGATCATATTTAGATACCGACATGAAATCTCCATTTAGGGATAGAATCAGTGTTCCCCCATGAGCTGAGTTTTTTCTGTCATATCTAGCTACTGTGGTATACCTCTCAATATAAAAGGGTTCGTTTAGATTCAGCCAGTGCTCAGTAATTGCAACAAGTTGGGGGAACTCCAATTCTTCCAGAAATAGGTACAACTCGTCAGTTTTATTTCTTAGAGAAGCAATATTAATTAGAACCATATTAAGACTAGTAACAACAGGAAGTTTTGAGGAATCTAGTTCCTCAGGACACGTCGTGTTTTCTAAAAATTTTTTTTGGGAGAATTGCTGGTAAAATAGTTTTTATGGCATTCTCTGGTCCTCTGAAGATGAATCGATCTCTCCGAAGATATGTAGGATCCATAGGCTGCAAGATCCGCTTCCACTTCTGCTGCGTTAAATCCGTAAGCAGCATGAAAATCGAAATATATCTTATGTAGGGTTCTATAATCTATAGGAATGCCTTCAGAAGCCAAAAACAGCCTGGTGCTTGTATTTGTAAACCCTTCAAAGTGAATTGGCGCAGGTTGGTCGTGCAGGAAGGCGAGATATAACTTGAAGGCCTTTAAAATGGCTGGTTCTCTTAGTCTAGACATGAGAAACCGGTTATCAGAACTGTTTTCGGTTCGCGTAAGCTTCACTGTTGGGGGAGACATTGGATCAAAAATAGGTTCTTGGTCAGTAGGAGCTTTCTTGGAAAGACTGTAGCAGTTGTCGTTCAACAAGACATTTGCTTTGCAGGCAGCAATGGCCTCTTTGTCAGAAGATATTATAGTGCCCTTTTGAGAAATTGGAGAGGAGACAACCAGTGAACTGACGGAGCTCGAGTTGGTGGGCAGTTTTTTCGGTGTGGAGGGAGGTGGGAGGTTCGGTGTAGATTTTTCTGTAAGTTCGGATACAGCTGACCGTTTTATTACTACGCCATGTGGCCATAGATTGCTGTCTAAAAGCTTTTCAGCTGACTTTTTTGACTGAGTTCCAATTTTAAAATCAATATTTGAGATATGATTGATTAGGTGGTAGCATCGAATAAACTCTGTAGTCCCAAGCTTTTCCTTAACGTAGTGAACTATGTTGTTAGGCGTAAACCCTGCAGGAAGATTTCTTACGACTACATAGTGCCACCGTTGTGTATTATTACAAGCCAGCTTGCTGGAGCCTTCAGTAGTACTGGGAATATCCGTAGGTGTTACCTCAGTTTGTGTAGAGGCGGTGGAGCAGGTAGTTTCCATAGTTGGTGTAGGCAAGGGTATGGTGTTAGGGTATGTATTTTTGATATGCTTACACTTATGTTGGCTTTCATATTTGGAGTATAACTCCTTTACCAAGTCAGTTACACAAGTTAGGTTGCTCTTAATGTTAGCAATACCTGCTTTTAATTCAATTGAAGAGGAGTCCTGTACTTGGATTTTTATCACTTCTTCGGCATTGTTGAAGAGGATTTGGGAAATATTGAAAATATTCTGTTCCATATCCCTTAGAGACTTTAATAACATATCTGGTTTGTAAGCGGAAAACTCCCTCGAGAGATTATGGGTATCGTCAATTTTTTTCTCCATGAGATCCCACCTGGATTCACTCTTCACTAAAATGTCATATATTTCAGAAATTGTCGGTACACTACTTGACAATTGAGATACACGGTTTGCGACTGAATCAAAAAGTTCATGTGGAATCAAATTTTGAGATACCTTTGTGATTTTATCGTTGAGATATTTCAAACTAGGGGAGTCGCACAGGGCGCAGAAAAATCGGAGGTGGGTTGATTTTTGTAATATCAAGATTTTTGTGGTAGCCTTATCAAGGCCCGTGCAATTCATGCAAAAAGATCGTTTACACTCGCCACTACAACGAAGTTTATTGTATTTGTCTTTCTCTGAAAACTCTTTACGGCAATTGTCACACTTGTATTCAGCCATATTTAGAAAATGAAAAATTCGAAACAAAAATACACAGCGAAAACAAAACAGAACAAACACACGTACTGCGAGGAACGCAAAACAAAGCACACCCGAACGGTACCGCTGTCGAACTGTACATCTACAACCGAACTAGGCACTTGTAACTCCTAGTACATCGATTATTGGTACGCCATTCGAGAAGCCAGTAAGGACGATTTGTGCCAGCGTCCAAGACAAGCGGTAGCCAACCTGAGCAGTTCATCTCTTCCGCAAAGCATCGTTTGATACAGGACCAAGACTTGGGACACATTGTAAGATATTTACTTACTTCCCTTATAGTTGAGATCCCTGTTAATTAAGTTCTGAAATTTTTGAAGAAAGAAAAAGTGAATAATTGAATTGAAGCAATTTTATTGAACAATTATTTGAATAACTTTCACTAACTATTTTAGTTGTAAAGAAAACAAATGTTAACGCAGTTAACAGTAGTTAAATACATATTTAATGAGAAAATTTAAGAAATGTGGTAAAGACATTACTTATCCTAAAACAATTCGAAGAAGTAGTTTAGAAAATCCTTCTACAAGTGGATTATTACAAAGTAGTTTTGAAAATCAATCTGCAAGTGAATTAACAAAACTTTATTCAGACATCAATTTAGAAAATATTTTTAACCCTAGTATAAACGTAGATACTAACATTAATAAGATGGCAGACGCTTTGAGAAGTACTGTTTCACTCTTAAAAACTTTCGATGGTACCCCATCACGTCTTGAATCTTTTATTAATCAAATAGATACTTTTTATACAAGATATTTTAATACTGATACTTCCCAACAAGAATTTGTAATTCTGGCAATTAAATCAAAAATTATAGGATCAGCCGAAGATTTTCTTTTAACTAGACCAGATCTTAATACTTGGCCAGAAATAAAAATCTCATTAAAACAAAAATTTAGTGATCCAATAACAAGAGCTAATTTACAACAACAATTAATATTCTTTTCAAGAAAAGGCGAATCAACCTTAGATTACATACAAAAACTCAAAGCCTTAGTCACCAAAATAAATAAGAAAACTTGTACAGAAATAAGTAATATTGAAGCTAGAAACATAATTATAGCACAAAACGAATTAACAGCAACTCAAAATCTTCTTGCAAACATTTCAAGCGAATTAAGAACTTTACTAATCGTTCAAAATCCCCAAAATCTAGACCATGCAATCGATATTGTAACCAATTATGAAATCTTAACTAGTCAAAATAATTTTAAAAATAATTATTTGCAAAACAGTAGATCAAATAATTTACTTAGCAATCAGAAAACGCCACCAATAAATAATATTAATAAATTTTTGGTAAATAGATCGAATAATTTTCCAAATTCATCTTTTAAACCAAAACCACCAAATCAATTTTTCAATCGAGTACAAAATCAAACATTTAATCAAAAAGGCAATCAATATCCTAAACAACAATACCCACAACCAATGTCAGGTGTGAGTGTACAAAAAACAATGCCACCATTAAGACAACAACAACAAACTTTTGCCAGACAACAACCTCAACAACAAACTTTCTATAGACAGCAACCCCAACAACAACATCACCCGAAATTTACATTCCAAGAATTAACACATTTAGAAAATAATGAACCCAATAATGACGAGTTATATAATGAAGAAAACCCCGAATTTGACAATTATGATCAAGATTATCAAAATTTTGATGAAACATATGAATTAGATAATGAGAATTTAGTCGAGCAAATAGAAAATTTTCATCTATCAGCCTCGGACGAAAACCTTGCTTAACTTTAAATAGTTTTCAAGTAAATCAATTACCCTATGTAGAAATACCGAATTATAATATTCGACTACTAATTGATACAGGTTCTCATGCATCCCTACTTAGTCCCTCTTTAGCGGAAACACATTTTCCCGAATGTATTAAACCTTACGTAAGCACACTCCAAACTTGTGCAGGTTCAAAGAAAGCGAAAAGTAAAGCTACTATTCCTTTATTTTTAAGCTTTGGTATAACCGAACCAATAGAATTTATTTTATATTCATTTCATGAATATTTTGATGGAATAATCGGAATTAAAGACTTATGTAAATTAAATTTAAATATTGATTTAAAAAATAAAAAATTGAAAAACCAATATTTAGAAATACCCTTTCAATATAGGCAAAATTTTGATGAATATACAATTGAAATACCACCTAAAACGATTCAAAAAGTAATTTTGAAAACTTCGCGACCAAATGACACTACTTGGTTAATGTCCTATTATTTAGACGAAAATATAGAAATTCAACCTACCCTAATAGAAGTAAAAGAAAACACGTACGCTATTGATATTTTTAACCATACAGAAAAATATTTTACTCTAATAGAAACCACTAATGATAATTTACCCTTAAGACCAATCGAGCTTAACAATTTTGAAATAATAAATTTCGAACCAAATCAAAATCAAATTAATAAAAAAAACATAATCGAAGATATCGATTTAAAATCACTAATTAGGTACTAACACTTAAACTTTGAAGAACGTAAAGAACTTTTCAAACTTATTAAAAGCTTTCAAAATATTTTACATAAACCCGGAGATAAATTAACATTTTTCAATCAAGTCAAACATACTATTAAGACTACGGATGAAATACCCGTACATGCGAAAAGTTACAGATACCCATTCATACATAAACAAGAAGTAGACAGACAAATAGACCAAATGCTACAAGATGGTATCATTCAACCTTCAAATTCTCCCTGGAGTTCCCCTGTGTGGATCGTCCCGAAGAAAGTTGACGCATCAGGACAAAGAAAATGGCGTCTAGTGATAGATTACAGAAAAATCAACGAAAAGACTATAGAAGATAGATATCCTATTCCAAATATCGCAGATATACTTGATAAACTTGGTAGAAGTCAATATTTTACAACACTTGACTTAGCTAGCGGTTTTCATCAAATAGAAATGGACCCAAAAAGTATACCAAAAACAGCATTCAATGTAGAACATGGACATTACGAATATACCAGAATGCCTTTCGGACTAAAAAATGCACCTTCCACTTTTCAGCGTGCAATGGATAACGTTTTACGCGGATTACAAGGAAAAATATGTCTTGTATATATGGACGATATAATTATTTTTTCAACCAGTCTTCAAGAACATTTAGACTCTTTAAAACAAGTATTTAACAGATTAAGTTCTTTTAACATGAAAATCCAATTAGATAAATCCGAATTCTTGCATAAGACAATTGAATTTTTAGGTCATGTTATTACCCCTGACATGACGGTATCAAACCAAATCCAAAAAAAATCGAAGCAATAAAAAATTTTAAAATCCCTAAAACACCAAAAGAAATAAAATAATTTCTCGGTTTAATCGGTTACTACCGAAAATTTATAAAGAATTTTGCAAAAATAACGAAACCTTTGACTCATTGTTTAAAGAAAAACGTTAAAATAAATCATGATAAAGCATTTATTACCGCATTTAATCTATGTAAAAATATCCTAACTAATGACCCTATATTACAACACCCAGATTTTAGTAAACCTTTTATTTTGACCACTGACGCTTCAAATTACGCTATTGGAGCAATACTTTCACAAGGAAAAATAGGAAACGACCTACCTATAGCATTTGCTAGCAGAACTCTGAATCAATCAGAATGCAACTACTCAACAATAGAAAAAGAACTTCTTGCTATTGTTTGGGCAACAAAATATTTCAGACCTTATTTATTTGGCAGAAAATTCACAATTGTAACAGACCATAAACCATTACAATGGCTGTTCTCAATAAAAGAACCGAATTCAAAATTAGTAAGATGGCGACTAAAACTGCAAGAATATGAATATGATATTCAATATAAAAAAGGAACCCTAAATTCCAACGCCGATGCACTTTCAAGACCACCTCAAGAATTGTACCCAACCGAAATAATAAAATCACCATTGACGCATATGTCAGCAGTATGTGAAAAAGAAGAAAATTCTGACGACCAATATATTTGGCATGAAAAAATAAAACATTTCTTTGACACCCAAGAAAACCTATTCGAAAAACCAAAAAAGGTAAATAAAGAAAAAAAGAAACCAAAAATTAATATAATTTCCGATATTCAAATTAAACCCCCAAATAAACCAATTAAAACACCATCGCCATTGCCATCAACAAGTAAAATCAATGACGAAGAAAAAATCAATCAAAACAACTCAGAAACGGATTCAGCCAGTACAAATGACATTCCAAAGGAGCCAAAAGCTGATTTACTTTCAAAATCAGACACAGAAACTATACATACGTCAAGAGAAGATCCCATATTAGGAGCCCCGTATGTTAATAAAGCCCTGAACACTTTTAAAAACCAAATTATATTTAAATGGACTGAAAAGGAACAACCTTATGTTGTCACTAAAAAATTATTTGAAACCAAAAAGCGATTAATAATTTTTATAAATCAAAACCCAATAACCGAAATAATCCAAAGACTCTTAAGAGATTATTTACCCCCAGATACTTATTGTTTACATTTTCCCAATAAAGAATTAGAACCAATAATAATTCGAATTTTCCAAGAAACCTTTCAAAATAACGCCTACAGCCTTGTTATTTCTAATACACTATTAGAGGACGTCGTAGACGTAAATGAACAAAAAGAAATAATTAAAAGATATCATACCACTAAAACATCCCATAGAGGAATGACTGAAAATATAAAAAATATAAAGCAAAGATATTATTGGCAAAGCCTTGAAAAAGACGTAATTAATTTTGTTAATACATGCGAAATATGTCAAAAAACCAAATATGATAGACATCCCTATAAAGTAATTTTTAAACCAACACCAACAGGCTGTAAACCCATGGAACATATTTATATGGATATATATTCCATTTCAGGTCAAAAATATTTGACAATAATAGATAACTTCTATAAATTTGCTGCAGCATACCCTGTAAATGAAACATCAATCGAGATTTGTCAAAATCTAATTAAATTCTTTTCACATCATGGTACACCCTGTAAAATTACAACTGATAATGCACAAAGCTTTAAAAGTAATTTAGTACAAGACCTTTGCAAGACTTATCAGATTGAATTACATTTTACTACACCTTATAACCCAAATTCGAACTCACCAATCGAAAGACTTCATTCAACTTTGAAAGAAAGTCTTATTGTCCTTAGAAACGAACAACGAACTAAAACAATACAAGAATTAATGGATATCGCAATCCTTAATTATAATAACAGTATACATTCAACACATGAATATACACCATTTCAAATATTAAAAGGAAATTTAAATTATCAACTGAATTTTGAGAAAAATATAAATCAAATACAAGTTACAAGTTTGAATGTAAAATTGATATATCGATAAACCATAAATAAATACAAAATGTAGATAGTTTCTTCTTCAATAATTTTGTCTAAAATATATTGATAGGCAGGAACTCGCATCGATACGTCGATGACTATCGACATTGATAAATAAAATATATGGGTGATTTGATATCGTCTATCGATAGGTAAAATCTAATATCGCCCATCCCTAATTGTAAGTGAAGAGATTAATGCCTTTTTTTTGGCTAAGAAATAGCTTCTCTAGCTTTTTTCATTGTAATCTGGCTCTATGTGCGAGATCCCAAAATTGTGTTGAGAGTTTTAAGCGGCAAAGTATGACGGTATGTTATGAAGACACTGTTCATAGAGGTATGGAAGGAATAAAATTACACTAAACTGCTATGCATAAATAGTGCATCAAGATTTTTTTTGTCAGTACAGTACAGGGTGTAACAAAAGTAAAGAAAAGTTACAGCTAATCTGAATTTAATAAACATGTGTACACTTACCGTTTTTCTGTTATAAAAGGGACATAATTTTTTTATGGAACACTCTCTATTATATTACTTTTTTAAAATCTGCGTAAAATTCCCAATACTTTTTATTAAAAGCACATTTTATGAAAGTCAACAGTTTTTGCGAAAACAAGGGTCTAATATTGATAATTTAATGTATTACCTTTTATAGAAATACCTGCACATAGAAGGTTACCTGATATGTTTGCCAAAGTCAAGTTTATTGATTTACAAACATGAATCGTTTAACTGAAACCTAAAGAATTGAAATTTTAATTATACTGGGTTATGAGGACAGAATGCGAAACCTGAAAGATGTTTGTAACATTTTTAATGACAAATATCCCAACAAAAATCCAATAACTAAATCTACCATAAGTAAAATTAATAAAAAAATTTCGTGAAACTGGAAAGATAAAAGACGTTGTAGGTTTTGGCAGATCGGAAAGCACAATAATATGGAACTTGCATATTTTTTTTGATTACATTAATATATTCTCTTACATATAAAAAGTAAATATCTAAAAAACAACGCTTTAAAAATTAATACTTATTATGTAATAAAGTTCTAAAATTTGGCGTGCAAACGGATCATTTCAAACTATAGCATTTGGCGCCGTCTACGATTTGACGTCACATCGTACCAGTACGGCAACGTCGCCAACGACCCGCAAAAATGTAGTGTGGGAAATCCGGATCTTTTTAAAGATTCGGGTCAACGGATCTGGGTCAGTTTAAAGACCCGGTTCTCCGATCTCTTTAAATTCATTAAAATAGGCCGGCCATATTCGTCATATTGGGCATTGGGTATGTTTGCGTAGCTCCATCCATCTGAAAACTTTGTAAGTATGCAACATCGGTTTGATAGACAGCATTGTCCGAAAATTTTTTAGTTTTTCGCGACGAGTAAAATGAGTTGCGGCCTCTCCAGTCTATAGTTTTTGGTTTACAGACTTGTATGTTATTTACAAGGAAACGTTTTAAGTGAAATAGTGTATTAACATTTTAACATTAAGATTTTTTTCACCAAATTTTTCCTATTCGCCCCGGGAGATAAATGTAAAAAATAAGGTAAGGATTACTCCTTCACCATTTTGTCGACACCAAATATATATATATATATTTATATAAATGTATATATATATATATATATATATAAATGTATATATATATATATATATATATATATATATATATATATATATATATATATATATATATATATATATATATATACTGACTGAACTATATATATACCGGATCAGTCGTGAACGACACATCTGTAGAAAAATGCAATATCAGCTGGCTGTCATCTGTTATGGTTGATGGCAGTATTGGCAGTTTTGTTTGTTTTAATTTTGTGGTTTAGTTCTTGTGTTTATTTAAAAGAAAGGGTGTATTACTGAACAGCAAACTGAACAAAATAACCTAGAGACTAATAAAACTGAAATCACAAAACGCTGTCAATGTCGTCCATTAACCACAAAAAATACAAATGTCGTCTGGCTGACGGCTTGACGAATGACGCCTGTTGTTGCTGAACGTTGCACCGTTACCAGATTTCGCGTATACGTAATCACGTCCCGATTTTGGTCGGTTGACGTAATTTCAATTTTGGGGCTTTTTTAATTGCCTTTTGTGGGCCGGGAGAGCAATAAAATAGATTTTTTTTTATATATGTATCAATACCACGTGGCCTTATAACCTTTAGTATTTTTTCGTATTTAAAAATGTATGCAAGTTCCCTATTTTTCCTCATCTTGCTACCAAAACACTAGCAATTTTAATAGTAGGTCGTAAAAAAACAACGGAAACAATACAATACAAAAAAGAACTACGTAATAAAACAAACAGTAAATGAATGAAACTATGTGGCGTGTTTAAAAAGTTGTCCATTTGCCTCCTGGTAGTAGGCCAATACTGTGGGAAAACATTGAAACATTTAGTACATTAAAAAGAATGCCAGCCTCCTCGATTTGTCTACATTCGACTTTTATTGGCTCCTTTAAATCCTCGGGGTCACTGGGTACATTTTCAAGGTGCTGCCACAAAAAGTAGTCTAGGGGCGTCAAGTCCGGAGACCGAGATGGCCACTCTATTGTACCCCTATGTGCAATCTTCCAAAAAAAAAACATTGTCTAAATATTTCCGCACACTCCGAGCAAAATGCAATAAAGCACCATCCTGCTGAAAACGTATTTCATCGTTTGGTGCACCATTATCTAAAAAAATCAAGTTTAAATACTTAAAATTGCAGGTAAAATGAGGAACTTACGGTTATTCGGAAATAGATCTGCAATAGCTGGGTTAATTTCGATCCTTAAAAGATTCAAATATCTTTCTCTAGTTAATGTGACTTCCAGGAAGAAGGGTCCGATTGTTTTTGCACTCTTTATACCACACCGAACATTTATCTTTTGGGGAAATTGGGTATGATTTTCACGTATTCAATGTAGATTTTTCCTGACCCAATATCGACAATTATGTCTTAATTTTCTATTAAAAAATTCGTCAGAAAAAATAATTTGATGGACAAAATTTAGATTGGTATTGCAACCTTCTCATATGATTTCACAAAATTCCAAGCGCCTATCGCGACCATCCTCAGAGAGGTCTTAATAATAATAATAATAATAATAATAATAATAATAATAATAATAATAATAATAATAATAATAATAATAATAATAATAATAATAATAATAATAATAATACTTTTATTTCACCAAACAGATAAGATTAAGCTAAATATACCTACTGATGATAGCGCATCGTCAAAAAGTTTTTTTTATGATTTTTATAGGCGAAAACGCAAACTTTACATATGTAAATCGCCGGCAATGGATGCAACTTTTTAGTTTCTAGAAGTCGGTCTACGGACATAATATGAGACGTCATTTTCTCTTCCTAATTTTCTGGTAGAAAGGTGCGGATTTTCTTCTAAACTTATTAAAACATTCAGAGCAGTATCGACATCTGTTGCGCTTTTAGGTCTGCTAGAACGTACAGCAACTTTTATGTTTCCAGTTTTATGACATTTTTTGTTAATTTTACTTACGATAGATTTGGTTATTGGATTTCTGTTAAGATATTTTTCATTATGGGCTTCTATTGGCCCTATCCTCTAAAAGTATTGCAGCCAGTGCTGGATTAATTGAATGGGTCCGCCGTATAACGTTGTAAACGCCACATTTTTCAAATCGGAGATTTGGTTGTAAAAACATTGTAAACGACATATGCTGCCATCTGAATACTTCCTGTAACAATATTTCACGGTTGGAAGCATTGAATGACAAGTGAGAAAAGCGCGGGAAAAGGCTGACTCTGCCAGAATAACGTTGTATGTATCAATATGGCTAACCGTTCGCACGTGAATTTATCGCCGGGTGACCAAAATCGGTTAAATAATGGAAGAAAGAGAAAAGTGAATATGTGCAACTGGCAAGATAAGCAGAGAAAAGCCTGCAGAGACTCAGGAAACCCCTACATATCAAAGAAAAAGATACCTGTGCCGGGAAAACTGCCACCAAAAGAGGTAAGTAGAATAACGTTGTAACCGCTATACTTTCTGGCAGCATGATCTTAATTCTTACACATAAATGTTATTATTTTTCCGATGTATTTTTACAGTAAAGCTTTGTATTTTATTCGTAAAAAAAACTATTTTTAAATTTCATTGTAACTATTCGTTTTGAGATCTCCTCAGGCCAAAATTCTGTTTTTACTTTCGAGCGAGGAAGGAGTAAAGAAAGTACTGTTTTTATGAAAAAAATCGTAATTGAGTTATTAATTAAAATTTGTTCTAGACCATCCCCAGATGCTAAAAAAGTAGTTTTTAAAAAATGTCTGTGTGCGTGTGTAGGTGTGTCTGTGTGTTAAAAACAATGAACCGATTTTGTTCAAATTTTGTATTTAGGGTTTTTTTGGTAAATACCCCATACGTTTTTTTTACCTACCCCTAAAACTAAGGGTAGTTTACTTGAAAATATGTTTTTTATGTTTTCTTACACCAACGATTTCTTACGCCAAAGCGAGAGAGTACGTAGGGTGTGCCCTACCTTCCAGTTTTTTTAAATGTATATGTGTATAATTTTGTAAACATATTGAATATGCTTAATGTTTTTTACACATTATTATTTTTATTTTCTAGGGTAGAATATGCTCGTGCCAGTTCCAGTGCGGTGATATCAACCATACAGAAATGTTGAAGCAATTCCAAGACTTCTACAAGTTGAACTACAACAATCAAACCTTATTCCTGCGTAACGTGTGCATCAAGTTAGTCGACATAGCTCGCAGAAGGATAAGTGAGGACATTTCTAAAAGACACTGCACTTTTAAGTATTATTTTCCAAGAAAAGATGGTGATGTCCGAATATGCCAAAAATCGTTATGCAACATTTTTAATATTACACCTCGTCGTATTCAGATGCTTCAAGAAAAGATAAAATTTGATTTACCTTTAGCAGATAAGAGGGGGTCTCATGGAAAACAAGGGAACAAAATAGCAGATGAGACTAGAGAGCTTATCAAACAACATATTTCCTCGTTTCCGCAGCAGGAAAATCACTATTCCAGACATGAGAGCAAAAAACAATGTTTGGATCCAGGGCTTAGTGAAAAAAAAAATGTGGGAACTTTTTTGCATCAAACATCCTGAAATTAAAGTAACACTTCATTTGTACCGTGATATTTTCAATTCTGATTTCAATTTAAGATTTGGTGTGCCAAGATCCGATACTTGCGCATATTGTGACCGCCACTACATTCAAATGATTTCAAGCCGCAACGAAGCAGAATTACAAAAAATTGAAAATGACATAAAAGTACATCAAATGCGAGCTAATCTGTCTTACAAATCCCTAGCAGCAGATTCTGAAAGTGCTAAAGGGAACTCTGAAAACATTGTTTTATGCATAGACTTACAGCAAGTTTTATTCTGCCCTACACTCACCCATGGGAACGTCTTTTACCAAGGGCAGTTGTCATGTTACAATCTTGCCATTCACAACCAGGGCAGCAACAAAGCGATGATGTTTTTTTGGGATGAGACTTGCACTTTTCTATACTTAAGACAGGTGAGACCCGTAAATTGACAATATGGTCCGACCGCTGCGTAGGCCAGAATAACAACTGGCGAATGATTGCTCTAATGCAACACTTAGTGCTCAATAGGTACTTTAGTACTGTAGAACAGAAGTTCATGACGACTGGACATAGCTTTCTCCCATGTGACAGGGACTTCGCAATGATTGAAAAGGCCAAAAAGGGACAAATGGTGTACATTCCAAAGCAATGGGTGGAAGTTATTGCAAATGCAAAAAGTTCCAATAAATTCAGCGTTTACCTTGCGGGTACTGATGATTTCAAAAACCTGGACATTATTCTGAATTCACTGGTTACAAAAAACTTTAACATAACTGATCATGTTTGGTATCAGATTGCTGAGGATGACCCTACAAGTTTACGAGGACGAATCTCCCACAATATCCTGCAACCATGGCAAGTACACTCTTTAGCGAAGAAATCTAAGGGGCCTCAGAAAAAAAATATTCCTCCCGTAAGAGTAGCTGCATTTCCGAACCTGTATAAAGGTCGTCTCCCCATAAAGGCTGCAAAAAAGAAAGATTTGGAAGCTATGAGCAAGTTCATCCCACCGGAATTCGTTTCATTTTACCAAGACCTTCAAGCTGTTGAAGGGACCGATTAATCGCCAAAAACATAGTAATATGTATATTTCATTATATTATTTTGTACTTTTATAGTTTTTTTGTACTTTTATAAAAAATAAACCATTGTCATAAGTAAGTTGGTACTTTTCTTTCATTGTGTTTCTAATTCGTCTGGGGGAAAACAGCCGGTCCGAGGAATAACGTTGTTACCGCCAGTCGCTTACATCGTTATTACCATAAAACATGTTCAAATCTACGTTTTTCCAAGATTACAACGTCGAAGAAACTTTTTTGTTTTTTTATATTAGGTTTATGTTATTAAAACCTGTAACTTCAGACTGAAAAAAGTTTTAAATTAAACAATATGTGTAAAAAAAACAGTTTTTTTCGATTTCTGACAAAGAAAGAAATTGTCATTTACAACGTTATACGGCGGACCCATTCAATTGTTTTCCTCCAAACATATTTAGCTTGGTGCCCAGCTTGTGTGAAAAAGTGACGACCAAAAAAAAAGACCTCTCTTCCCTATAGCAAAAACTTATCCCCTCCTTCAATATAATAATATATAAAATGTACCTACTTTACTGATAAAATGAAACCATGAAAATTATATAAACGATTTTTGTTGCAACAAGGCGGGGGCGGACCCTCTTTTCGAAGAACCCCTGGACCTCACGGGCCTAAAGGTAATGCAGCCCTTCCTGTAGATTTTTCTAAAATGTATCATAGCCATTTCGAAGGCATTGCTCATAGCATATAGTGTAACATACGTGAATGGGTTATCTTGAGAAATCGAGATCTACAAAGTTTATAAAAAAAATAAAACTTTAACACACTGTATCTCAAAAAGGAAGGTTTTACGAACGTATAATTATATAAACGTTTAAACCTAAAATGAGCTAAACAATTATGTCCTGCATTTTCAGCTATCAATTAAATAACATCCTGTATATTACCGCCAAAGTTGACAAAAATTTTATCACAGCTCGTATACTGTAATTATCTTATATCTGGCATTACTCCAAAAGAAAATTATAGTAAAATCTATAGAATATATGAAGATAGTGTTTCGTAAATTCTAGCTAACTTTTGTCACATCCGGTGTCCATACTTCTTAATTACTAATGAAAACGGTGTAACTATTGACCATAAATTAGATCACAGATTTGTTTTGTATATAAGTTATTAAGTTAACGCTCAACTTGTATGAATATGTCAACATTTTCGTAGAAACGCTGTATATTGCAAACAAACAGAAATATTAAAAATCGCTAGAAATGGTTCTGTTTTGTATTTTGTCAAACATCATTGTGGCTAGAAGCAAAAAAAACAAATTTTGAGAATTTGAGGCGTAAATAAATTTTTGGAAAAAATTCAGAGCTTTTATTTCAAGCTCTCTATGTATTATTTTTTATGCGCATATGCAGTTATACAAGTAGAAGTAATTCTCAATAGATCGGCCAAATAAACACCAAAAACCGCATCTCGATATCGTGTTTCACAACTGAAATATTGAAATTATGGTTCTTGGGATTAGACCGTGTCAAAATAGAATCACTTTCCGACGTTTCGCCTTCGATTAGACGAGGCATTTTCATGGATCTTTCGATCGGTTTCCACATATGATGTAGACTGAAGCCCATATATCTATTAAAATTGTTAGGTTGGTTATAAATTTCAATAGATTCTCTAATTTTCCATATATAGAATCCCGAACCCGATGCAAGAACTTTGGTTTCTTTTACATTTATGACATATCCAGTGGAATGTTGGTGTTCAAATGCAGCTAATTGTACAATTTCAACACATCGTTCATGTTCTTTAAGCCTAGTCATTATGGATCGTGTAGTTTATCCAGTATAGACATCACCACAGGAACAAGGATTAGCACATATTCCTTCCATTTGGAAAGAAATAATAACCTTTGGCGATAGCAAACAATGTCCAATTTTTTTGTGTGTGTTGGAGATTGTAGGTGTGTTGGACCGGAGAAGTAACCCTGCAATCATGTATAAATAGAAGAACTACACTTCCTATCGGTAATTCCTTATTAGAATCATTTCGTGGAATAGGATTATAATATTTTCAAACTGACCGTCTAACATTCTCATTGCAATATCATTCCCTCTTAACGCTTGAGTCAGTTTCTTTGCTTCCGATTGTAAAGAATTCTGTCCACAGATCGCGAGGGCTCTGTAAACGAAGTAAATTAATAACTGATTACTTTTGTGCCGGATGATGATGGGAATTTGCATTTAGGTATCTGTTCGTATGCGTTGGTATTTTATATAGAGAGTGTCCTAAGGAACCATCTCCTTTCCTTCGTATAAAAACATCTAGAAAGGGAATCGTGCCTTCTAATTCAATTTTCATTGTACATTTTATACTAGCATGTTGCTTCAGATGATCAAGAAACATGGACAATGCGGCTATATTACAAAAGTGTCGTGTACATATCCTTAAAAGCTTCCATAAAGATATTGGCTACCACTTGTAACAGCGGAGATCCCGTGGTTGCTCTTGAGGATTGTTCATAAAAAGTTCCTCGAAAAACAAAATGTTGACGTGAGGCATGCTTCAATCAGATCCAAAAGGGAGTTGTCAATATTATTATGGTGAAATAAGTCTGAAATTATAGAAATTGTATCATTTATAGGCACATTCGTATACAGTGATTCTACATCGAAACTGACTAAGATACCTTTTGGATCTAATTGGATTGCTTTAAGTTTCTCTACAAAATGGGTAAAGTTTCTAATATATGAATGTATTTTTCTTGTAAAATTATTAAGAATATTTGAAAAATATTTACCGATTTTGTATCTTGTATCGAAATTATACTAATAAGGAATTACCGATAGAAAGTGTAGTTCTTCTATTTATACACGGAATCAGAGACAAGATTGCAACGTTACTTCGCCGGTCCAACATATCCAACATCAACGTTCAACCCTCAACACACACAAGAAAATTGGATAATGTTTGCGATCGCCAAAAGACATTATTCCTTTCCAAATGGAAGGAGTATATGTAATTCCTTTTTCCTGTGGTGATGTCTATATTGGAGAAACTGAACGATCAATATCGACTAGGCTTAAGAAACATGAACGATGTATTAGAAAGAAATAAATTGTACAATCTGCTGTATCGAAATACCAACATTCCATTGGACATGTCAAAAATGTAAAAGAAGTCAAAATTCTTGAATCTAATGAAATGTGTTAGCATCTAATTTCAATACCGATACGGGCTTCGGTCTGCATCATATGTGGAAACTGATCGTTACACCGAGTCATGGTTCGGTGAATAGAGTTCGACTAGAAATAGCCGGCCTAGGCCTCTCCGAGGGAATACAATGTTCCGGTCTCGTGAATATCTTCCCTGAAGATGCCTCGTGCAATCGAAGGCGATACGTCGGAAAGTTATTTCATTTTGGCACGGTCTAATACCAAGAACCATAACTCCTTAATTAACCACAGCCGTGAAAACTTTCGTTCTGCGAAACATCGATCTGTAACTTTTGATAAAAAAAATCTCGATGCACTATTTATGGCCAGCAGTTTAGTTTAGTTTTGAGTTTCTTTTATAACAATTAATTTTCTTTAATACTAGAAATAACGAACTAAAAGGAGTGTGGGTACTTTACATAGGGTCACTCGATATGTGAATCATGAATTGAAATTAAACATCTGTATCCGAAATACATATTGTCCCGCGTATGAAAAACTATATTTGTGATGCGATTGCATACATTATTTTTTGAAAACTCATGCAGACTTTTGTATTTAAAATATAATACCACATATTTTAATCCCAATCTATTTGAAAGTTCAGCCAGTCTCAATATATAGGTCAAAAACTAAATTTAAAATTTATATACGGATGGATGTATGCATTCATAATAAAAAGCGCAATAACACCGGTTATTTATATATTTACGGTTTTATTAAATCTCCTGGGATATTAATAGGAGAAAATATATAAATATGATATTCGGAGAGGAAGGAGAAAAACGGGGCAGTGGCTGTGCCTAATTTTATTATGCAATTTCTAGGAATTACATATTTGAGTGCCATTTTGTTTCACCACATTGGATCCGTACCAATATTTTACCAGTTTCTATATATGCCACACTGGATTTTTGAGCATAGTTTAAAAGTAATTTAATAAGTAGTTTTTTATACTGATTTTTTAAACTTTTCATTATACCGCCATTTTGTTTCGTGATGTTGATTTCATACCAAAATTTTACAAGTATCTCTGTATAATTTAGAGTCAATTGAATAACACAATTTTCTACGTTGATATTTGAAACGTTTCATTTAATTATCATTCTATTCCGCCATCTTCAATTCGTACCACATTTTTATCAATTTATCTCTATAATACTTAATTTTGCGCGAAAATTTGAAATCAATCTAATATGTAGATCAAAATACAAGAGCTCTAACCACACTACACCACAACTTGTTACGTTCTGGACGCGCGTTTCGCTAGCCAAGTTAGCATCATCTTCACTATAGTCCCCTCTATTGTTTACTTGACAGTGGTGCAGTCCATGTGTGACCACATTTACCTATAAATATTCTCGGTTAGGATAAGTTACTTTATTTTGATTTATCTTCCACCACAGTTTCCAGTATTAGGACTTAATCTAATAATTAGTTTTTTTCAGCTGTTTTTAAAACTATATTTTATAAACCCGCCATTTTATTTTTATTATATTTAGACGTGAAGGTTATACAAAGTAAGAATAATATATAGTTATTCATTTGAAATATTGTTAAAGATCAAATGAGGCTCAAAAATTAAACATTTCATTAACACAGGTAAGGATAGGGCTCTTCTTATCTTCTGTTATTTCCATCTTTTCCAAAAGATCCAACTTCTTACCTTTATCACATTCGTGAATTATATTTACATTTTCAGATATGAAAAACGATGTTTTGGGGATAACACATGATTCGCAGAGGCAAATTTTGTATTAGTATGTATGTATGTATATTTGCATTTTGATGTTTTGAAACCAAGCTGGGGTGTTCCTGAACAGCAGGACACTCTCTACAATGAAGGGAATAAACTGCAGATTTCTCAAGATTATCATTTTTGTCTTTGATTCTAATAATGTGTTGTTTTAAAGTATTGTTTGTTTTAAATGCTATGGAGATATTAAATGACTTAAAAAATGTAGCTAAATATAGAGATATATTTCCAAAATATGTTAAAACTCTGAATTTTGTTTGTATTAATTAGATTATTATTTATTAATTTATAAGATAATTTGTATTTGTCTATAAATTTATAAAAAAGTTTGTTGAATGTCTTCATTGGCAAATCATTGTGCAATTTCCTTTCTTATACCTAATACCTAATTCTTTAGTAAAAGCAGTTTGGGACAACAGTAATTTAAAAGGTCTGTACAAAAACGAATTAAAAGCTGCAAATTTGTGAGAAAATGGTGAGTTAGATGTAAACTGAATGATATTATTAGTACAGGAGGGTTTTTTATATACCTCAAAACTAATGTTATTATCATCTCTAATTAAAAGAAGGTCAAGAAAAGTAAGTTTGCCTTCAGTTTTAGTCTCCATAGTAAAAGATATTTTTTCATGCAAAGAACTGATAAATTCTAAAAATTTTATCAGTTCTTGTTCATTACTTTTCCAAACAATATACATATCATCCACGTACCTTTTATAGCTTACCATCAGTAGAATGAGATCAGATATTAAGACCGATAAGTTTCTGTTTCTTAACAATTTCCCATATGGTTCCTAATTTTCGATCAAAATTTAAAATAATTCGGGTAAGTAATTTCTTAGTTGTGGCGCAAAGAGACAGACAGACAGACCGACACACATACCGACGGAATTAGGAAAACATGTTTTTTTGGCATCAAAACCCCTTTTAAAGCGAAATGAAAAAAAAGGACATCGATAAGAAAAAATAATTCATTTACCAAATCCATTGTGAATGTAGTGACTCGTACATTGGAGAGACAAAACGCCCTCTTAGTATAGGAGTCAAAGAGCATTTTAATCATACTCAAAAGGAAGAGACGTTAAAATCGGGCATAGCGGAACAGGTCTGATCAAACCAACTCCGGATGCAGTGGTCGGAGGCTAAAATTATGCGTAGGGGACAGCTCTAGCGTAAACGAAAGTATAGAAAAGCAGCTTTCATAGAATGAAATCAAGGTGTCTTTAGTATATTCGATATTCTAAACATACAGAAGTTTCTTCTAGCTGAAGCTGTTCTAAATTTTTTATTTGTGTTGAAATTAAAGTTGCGTACAGGAGTTGGTGCCGATAGAGTTCGGAGGCCTCCTGTAAGAAATGATAGGACGGCGGCCGAGAGTACAACAGCTCCTCCCAAGGAATCTGGTGTACTTGGATCGTGAAGGGCGTATACGCATTCCGACGTTCCTGTTGCGTATTAGGACCTGTGGAGAGGTTCCTAAGAGTATCGAGAGGATACCTGAAGTTGGCCATCTATTATATAAGTTGTCTATCTATTATACACATGACATTTGAAGAAAGATGCTAGAAGGTTTAGTGGGGAGAAGTTGAAACATTGAAAGAAGGACGGGTATCAGAGACTGCCACGGTCCCGAAGGCATTGGCCTTTTCACCAAAGAAAGAGGAAGGGTCTCAAAGGACATCCGACAGAAATAAGACAGTGATCAAGTCAAGAAAATCTTAGAGAATACTTACGTCCAGGCCTGACCCTTTATACAAAGGGTGACAAAATTCACCAGAACAGAAAGTGCATATAAATCAAGACAGACCACGAAATAGAATAAAGGACAGAAATAAGAGAGCAGGCCCTTGGTAACAGTGGCGGCTCGCGGGTGAAAAGTAAGTGAAGTGCAAAAGAAGCAAGAAAATATGGCAATAATTTTTTTCCAGAAGTTTTTATATATGGACGGGGTAGAATATTTTTTTACGACTTACCTAAATTTTGTATACTAAATCAATTCTGCTATCCTTCATAGCAGCAAATTTATTTATAACATCCTCATAAAATGAATGAGTTATCCTAATCTCCTCCAGAAATTCCTTTTGAATTGAAATATTGCCAAGTTAGGAAGACTTTCTTGAGATATGGTATTTCTTAAATAAGTTTCTAAACATTTGAAGCAAGAAAAACCTCTTTCCACTGAAGCACTTGTCGACGGTATTGCCAAAATAAGGAAAAACAATTTATATGCTTCGGTAAAAATATATTTATTTTTATTAATTTTTTTCACTTGCTCTTGCAGCGATATATTCCAATTACTCTCATTGGCAAAAATAAGACCAAGCTTATTTTCAAGTCGTTGACTTTTGGAAAATATTTCCCCATATAACTGTAACAAATTTTCAAACGGGCCAGTCGGAAAATTTAAACTATATTCGCAAAATTTAGCAGAACCTGCCAAACATGAAAATGTAAGTTTTTCACAATCTTGAAATCTTAGTGTCGTTTCCATTAAAATATGGTCCAATATTTCATAAAAAAGGGTTCTATATTTAGCCCTAAGCTTAGCAAGCTCACGTTTGTAATGATTTATTTCTGTAATAGAATTTGCTTCATCAAACATGGTGTTAAAAAATATTCATTTCTTTTTTTACAGAGCGCACGACAGCGGTTTATATTGGATATGCTAAAATGAATGTCTAGCGATTTTTTTTGAAGAACGTCAAATAGTATGTTCGTGATTGAGAAAATGTCATTAAACACTAATCCCAGAAACGTGAATTCAAAATCGTTCATCTCACCTAAAAATCCTTTCGCAAGGCGGATTGATTTTTCATTAGATTTATCACAGTAATAAATTCAAAGAAGTCTTTTTATTTATTCCAGTCTTGAACAATCACATTTACTAACTTCGAATTTAAAGTTGTAACAACACCATAAATAGATATAACACAAAACAGTCAAGTTAACTGCAAAGGAACTCACCGGTTGCAGCGAAATCCGCAAAAATAAAGTAAACAACCACCACAAACTGAACGACACGTAGGTGTAGTGTACTGCGCCTGCAATTCACCGAGAGCGTTATATGGCGCTGGGCTCGACGTCATCGACTACGCGTTGTCATGGCAACATAGTAGGAAAATCGTAAACTAAACATAGCACCTCCAGGCAAAGTCAAAGCGGTTTGCGCCACTGTTATAGTTGTAATAATAGCACTTCACCTACTTCACCTGAATAGCCGCCACTGCTTGGGAATGACGAACCAGTATCATCCTGGGGGATGTTTCAGTGACCCAGAAGAGGTCCTAGAGAAAATCCAGCCGAGGCAGATGAGCTTTTGTCATCATGAAGGTGTTACGTCCTTTTCAAACGTAACTGGTGCCCGCAAAATGGAAAATGACAAGAAAGAAAACGAAGAATTTGTACTTGAACTTTGTACTCATGACGAGGTGGGTGTGAGAAAATCATGCAAACCTGAAGATGTCGACCTAACTTAAAATCGAGACGTCAACGGTGGCATGCATGCCGCTGGGAAGATGCCGGCAATGCGGGTACGTAGTCCACAGAATTCCCCGATACTGAGTACGAGTTCCAGAGGCATCATAGCTGCGAGCTAGACCGTGGTAAGAAGGAAAACAGACCAAAGGAATAGAGTATAGCCCCAGTCCTGTCGGAAGGAGACAGTAGCTTCAGAGTTAGCCTTTAGTTTAAAAACGATTGGAGATAGGTATCATTCGAAACGTTGTGAAACGAAATTAATAAAGACAGTGCAAGTACGTCAGAACGAGTTTAGTGAATTATACTTATTATCCAACGTAAAGATTTGAACAATTGTTATTCGTGGTAGTCAAAAGTTACAGTTAAACATAAATAGAATATGAATTAGCTTATAAAAAATTTCGTTTTCTATTTATTTTGTGAACCGATTTTATGGAGGATTTAATGTTGGTCTGTGGTCATAATATTTACGGACGCCTATATAAAATCATAATCAATATAAACATGAATTTCTGATAATTATCCTACAAATTATGTTTAATGGTAAAAGAGGGCTTTTTTAATTAGATAAATTTAATTCATTACTGTAATTTAATTAGTCACCCCTTGATTTTAAATCCTTATAAAAACTTCTTTTGCTTCAACAGGTTGCATAATAAAAAACAAACACGTTGTTGATAAATATTTAAAAAAACTCAGAAGTAATTTAAAATTATTGCATGCCCTATTAATTGAAGTTATATTTAACCCACTTAAAAAAAACGTTATAGACACATATACATATACACACCTGAATGGATGTATATGTAAGTGTCTATTTCCGCGATTTTCTCTACAACTTATTAACGGATTCATGATTGTAATCAAACGATTATTTATAAAAAATCATGATATTTTAAAATATTCTGGCAAAAACTGTTCTTTTTATTCTCTATTTAGGAAAATAACATTTTGAAAATGCTTTCAATAAAACTAGTCGTAAATATACAACCTTTTAATAAACTCTTATATGTATACTATTTAGATCTATCTAAAACATTACAACAGTCCAAACAAGCTAAAATATGCTTTCAAACAGAACAATTAAGTATTACATTTTTTAAAGAAAAATACGAAAAAATTTAGAGGCTTTTTCTTTGCCAAGACGGAAGAAGATGCACATGTACATATAATTGGAACAATTATGCGTGGTACGTTACTGATTTCTGGAATAGCGGTGACATTTTGTTACTTTACTAGAGAACATGGATTTCGAAAAGGGACTTGATAGGGTTTCTAACTTAATTATTAATAGTAATAATTCTGTGTTCCAGAAATGTTTGCCAGCAATATCTAAAGCAGCTTTTTTCCCTGATACAGGGTATTCATTTTTATTTCTGATAGGATCCAGTAAGTATGCCAAAGAGTTAAAAAGGTATTAAAGCTTCATTATATCTTATTTTGATAAGCTGATGTTTATATAAATGTGTGTTCTCATTTTCGACTTTTTCATGCCTCAACGGCATACAAAGAAGCACCTTTTTGTAAAACCATTAAAAAATCTTCAGCCATTCGTTTGCTATGGATATTCGACACTTTTTGAAACATCACTGAATTAATGTCTTGTTTGTCTTCTTTACTCATTTGCAACAGTTTTTGTCTTTCACTGATATAAATTTCCAGTAAGAAACTGTATCCATCGAACATCTTGTGGTAATATTAGTTTCTTTTCACCTTTTTGCTTGTACTACGCATTTAGCAAATGTCTTACTTCCAAATACTTCGAAAGCAAATTCAGTATATGAGCAGAACACCCCAATATCAAAAGTGGGGTAATTCAGTGCTTCCACAATTTTCTTTTCGCTCAGTATTCATATTTGCTGAGTTGTCTATAACAAAACTGGTAACTGTTGCAGTATATTCATCTTAACATTTGTTTTATTAAACCAATGGCCATATCTGCCAGGTATTCAGCCGTGTGGGAATGACCAGAAGTATCAACAGTTTCTAGAAGGTTGAAGGCAACTGAAATCTGGAAGATGGTTTGTAACCTGGTCTTAACATTTCAATAGCCTTAAGAACCTCTGTTTGTTCAATTGACTTCAAACTGTAATTTTTATTTTACGGATCAAAAGCAATGCTAAGTTGATGGCTTTGACATAAAGATGCTGTCTTTTTATTCCCTGCCTTATACCTCGCATTACTTTTATAATAAATCAACGTATTCTGACAAAAAAGTTTCCAACTATCTGGAAGCATGCTAGTGTAATACCTGTTCAAAACATCAACAAACCGAATTCTACTTCTGATTTCCGACCAATAAGTAAGTATACTTTGTTGTTTGTCAAAAGTTTTAGAAAAGATTCTTAACAATCAACTAAAAACACATTTATTTAGCTTCCACGTAATACCTACCACGCACTCTGGATTTCGCTCAGACCACAGTACCGTTACTGCCCTGTTGAATGTGTCGGCCGACTTGCTAAGAGCTTAAGATAGTTCGAAAAATAGTTGTTTAATTCTCTTGGATTATAGCAAGGCATTCGATACGCTCGATCAAGGCTTATTACTAAAAAAACTGCGATATTTTGGCTTCGGTCCCAAGGCAATTCAATTTATGAATAGTTATTTAAACGGAAGAAATCAGAGGGTGGTTTTGCACCTTTATTGCTCATTTGCACAGGAAGATCTGCAAACAGTATGCGGTCACTTTAATTATGACTTGGAAATCATTTCTGAAGTTTCTTTGGCACATGGTCTACTTCTAAACAGTAATAAAACCAAGCTTCTAATATTTGGTCTTGATAGAGAATCTATTAAGAATAATATTAATTTCTGTCTCTACCTGAATAATGTTAAACTAACTCCTACCAATGTTTGCAAGAACCTTGGGCTTTTAGTGGATACTAGTCTGCGATTTGATGACCACGTCGCCTCTTTGATTCAAAAATCAATTACTAAGTTCAAACTTCTTTATATTTACAGGGATATTCTTTCGACCAATGTAAGATTAAGATTGTGTGACAGCCTTATTCTGTCACATTTGGGTTATGCCGATGTAGTCTATTGGTCTTTTCTCACGCAAAGAAATAAAACCATCCTTCAAAAATTAAAAATTCCTGCATTAGATTTTCATACGAACTTCGTTAGTTTGACCACATATCAAATGGCTAAATCTAAATTGAGTTGTCCCAAGAGCCCACGTATCTTCTTGATATGTTGTCAAAAAGTTTAAATGTCCATAAGATCATTACACGCCATCTGTATCAGATTCCCAGGCACAGCACCGCTGCTTTTCAGCGTTCATTCACGTATAATGCGACCAAGATATATAATGCGATACCCCATGGCATCAAGGCAAGCCCGTCCGTAGATTCGTTTAAAGTTAAAAAATATTTAATCTCTCAAAGATACCATAGAGTTCTCAGTTGCTACATATTCTTAGGCGTGTCAAGCTACATTATAGTATATCACTATATAGTTTTTTATTTTTATTATTACTAGTATGTTGGCATATAAATTACAAGGTTTTCATTTAAGTCTATTTTCAAGGTGGTTAGATATGAACAGCCATGCTGGATGTCGCCACCATTTCAATTGTTAATTTTATCTTATTTCTTGTAACCAATAAAAAGACATTTTGATTTGATTTGATTTATATTTTATTTATTTATATTAAGTCGACTAAAACTCTCATTAATATAAATAATTTCTTAAAATTAGATTAGGTTTTAGCCAGCCGAGTAGTTGTTTCTGTAATTCCATTTTTTACCTCGATCCTCGTTTTACTAAAATGGATCCGTGGGCTTGCGGCATTGCAGGACATGGCCCAGACAAGGATCGTAGTGTCCTTGTTATGACATTGGTGTAATGTAAAATATATTAACAAATAGAAAATGATCTTGGTCGTACATAGGATTTTTGAATCCTATAAATTACCAAAAAATACAAATGAAAAAGTAGAACTAATAATCTAACGTTTAATATAAAACTAAACAAACAAGTTTATGATCACTCAGCCGGGGTAGACGTTCGTTGAATGTCAAAGAGCGGTTTGTTTAATTTCATGCTTAGATATGAAATATCATTAATATTCCTCCAATATCAAAAATAACTCTGCTTTGCTAAAATGCCGACTAAAACTCGCCTTAATATAAATAATTTCTTGATCTCAAATTTAGAGCCGGTAATTTAACAACCTTCTTACTCGGATTCAGTTTTATGTTAGAGCAAACCGGAATGGAAAATATTTGCCTAGAGAATCAGATGTTTCTGTAGGTCAACCGAGGAATGTCTTAATTATTAGGAGGAATTTAAATAGATATAAAACTTGTCGAGATTTTTGATCTACGTATTGTGAAATTTAAAAGCGAAGAGTTTTTTTATTTCGATTCTTGAGTTTAAGAGGATATCGGATACGTCAAACCGAGTTACAACAAGACGGAGATCTATTTTATGACCAGCCCAATCTCCCGACCATATGATTTTTAGGATCATATAAAATCTCAAATTTGTAGTTTCTAGGAGAAAAGGGTTAAAGACATAAATTTAAAATTGAAAATTCTTTTTGAATTAATACCCAGAATATGCTAGGCAATATCGGTTAGGTATTTTATAACAAATTGAGACAATTTTTTTCAGATAGAGAGAGTTCTTGCACCAAAGTTATTTTGTATGGATGAAACTTTTCGGTTTATAGAAGTCGGTCTACGGACATGTGTGAGACATCATTTTCTCTTCCTAACGTTCTGGTAGAAAGGTGCGGATTTTCTTCCAAACTAATTAAAACAGTCAGAGCCTTATCGTCATCTGTTGCGCTTTTAGGTCCGCCAAACTTACAGCATCTTTTGCCTCTCCAGTTTCAAGTTAATTTTACTTATGGTAGATTTAGTTATTGGATTTCTATTAGGATATTTGTCATTAAAAATGTTACAAACATTTTGCGGGTTTTGTATTCTATCCCTATAACCCTATAATTAAAATTTGGGTTTTAGTTAAACGATCCGTTTTTGTAAATCAACAAAACTGACATTGTCAAATATATCAGGTAATCTCTTGTATGCAGGTATTTTAATAAAAGGGAATACCTTAAATTATGGATATTAGACCTTTATTTTCGCAAAGACTGTTGACTTTGAAAAAAAAAAGTTTAATAAAAAGTATTGAGACTTTAAAAAGTATTATAATATAGGGTGTTACATTAAAAAAAATAATTTTCCTTTCATAACAGAAATACAGTAAACTTGGCAGCAATGCGGAACTCACCATTTAATCCGGCAAAATTTTATACCTAAGTATACATATTTTCTTTAAATAAATTAAAAATAAATGAAATTTTTCTCCGTTTCCTTACTTTTGTTACACGCTGTACAATATGCTTTTCAATATAAAAACAATACCAACATAAAATTAAAAGAAAAAACACTATTCGTGCACTCCACGTAATAAAATCCTTTGATAAACGAAATTTTTTTTAATTGTTCTTTGAGCCAAATTTCTCAGTCACTATTTCATTCAAATCAGGAGTAGACCGAAAAAGTTATTGTTGAACTTTCCAACAAACTGGATACATGGTACTCCGTAGAAATGTCGACATCGGCATAGTAACAAATACCTTTAACAATTTAGTTGTGAAATAGTGTAAGCAATACAAATGATTTTTCTGCAACAATCTTTATATTGAGTCCGCCTCGTAGTTCTGGGACATATGTTTAGAACCGAGTAGCACGCAAAACACGGCATTTAGACGAAACACTGTCGGTAAAATTCTTTGCAGCTCGGCATTTGGTAGAACGCTTGTCGTTTATTGGTCGCTTCAAGGTAACATCGTATATCACATGTGTTTGCTGTGAGCTGCTATTGGATGGGACGAAAACTTGCTAACTGGTATTCTGTAAGCGCAATGCTGTAGTGAGCGAAACTATCAGTTAAACGTTAAAGCGGAATGGAAACTATTTGCCTAGAAAACAAGATGTTTCACTGGGTCAACCGAAGAATGTCTTAATTATTAAGAGGAATTTAAACGGAGGTAAAGATGATCTATCTTTATGGAGCTGTTATATTTACTGTAAAGCTCAAATCCAGAAGATAAGAATGAAGGCTATATATCGAAAACTTTGTATATTTTTGTTTATTTTTACTTCCCTCGTAAAATGGAAGTATTGTAATCGTGAAAAAATCAGTTTCTGAGATTTTTTCAGATCTTCATGTTTCATGGTCCCTAGATTCCGTCAGCCTACCTGTCTCTTGATCTGTCTGTCTTTCTGTCTTTTTGCGGCATAGCTAAAAAAATACTCATCTGACCGACTTCAAATTTTGGCCAAACATTCAGGGACATATGGGAATGGGATGCTAATATTTTGGTAAAAACACAATACTAAAAAACTGCTTGTCGAATTTTCCTCAAATTTTGTACAAAAATCTGTGTTTACTTACTGGAAGAACTTGGGTACGAATCTAAAATGGCGGCTAAATAAAATATTTAAACTCGAAAAAATACTTGCTTCATTGATTACAAATTTTGTGCAAGCCTATGGCACAAAAATTTTCACTTACCGGATACTTATTTAATGATCAATAAAGTATACTGAATTTCGAATTCATCAAGGCGTTGGAGACCCTAAGAGTTATTACAAGCTGGGGAGTATAATAGTAGAGGCCGACAGCAACAGTGGAGAAGGGCTGGGTTAAGATCTAAATATTTTGCGCCACGTAATTAATTATTACTCTACTTTATCAAATAAATTAATGAAGTACTAGGCCGATAATAATTACGAATTATCGCCCAGTGTTGCACAACTCTAGCGATTCCAAGCAACGAAAAACCAAATATTATCTTATACCAATGAGCTTACCTTCACAGAATACCAAATAATTAATTAAGATATGAGGGTCTCACTTGTAGGTAGGTAGCAGCAGTGAAACGCAAAATTTTGTTTGTAATCATATACTAATATCAAATAAGTTGTTCTTTTTGTTTTTTTTTTTAAGTTATTTCAAGTACAATAATAGTATATGTAAGTATGGTCCAAACGCTGGCCAACAGCGATACAGCTATAATATGTACTAAGCTTCTAATCTTAATTATTAAAATTACCTGCAGCTTAAGAGAAATCGATATTGTACACAAGAAAATGAATAATAAAAAAAATATAAATATGACAATGGTCAACAGTATGCAGGAATATATAACAATATAGTACCACGGTCGATATTATGCCGTCATAAATCGGAAGTGCAAAATCAAATACAAGTCAGTGAAATACATCAAAAATTATAAATAAAATCAAAACAAGTTATTAAAGGCTACTCGATAAGCCAGTCAGCTCAATAATAAGGTAAAAAGTTTAGTTTAAAATTAGTAAATAGATTTTGATTTTTAGTGAGAAAAATTAATTTAAATTTGAATATATAAATATGAAGAACAAATTAATAAATTGGCTAATTGACTGTATCGAGGAATTTAGCTTGCAAAAGATATAATAGTTTGAAATTTTAATTATTTGCTACGGTTACTTATCTGGACGTCCTCCAATAGCTGTGGCCGTTAGCTGTTCAGACCTTCAGGCGAAGAAATGTCACCTGGACTCAGGTGTACACAGGTGGGAGCAGCACCAGCCCCAACGCTGAAAATGAGTCTCTTGCCTGGTCAGACAAGTCGGCAATCCCAATAATCGAACCAAAGAAAGATCCAAATTCCAGAACTTGATCGTTGTCGTGACGGAAATCCCTTGGAATAATATCCAAACTCCTCCTGAGGGTTTTCTAACCAAAATGGAGTCTGGGTCTAGCAGTTGCCTAGTGGAAGTCTTGACTCGGAATCTGCTATTCCAGGTGCCAATATGGCAAGTCAGCAGGAGGATATCCTCTAAAGATGGTGGAACGAGGATTTTAGAGTGTGGCGGCCATTTTCACAATTCTCCCTCGTGTGTGCGAACTTCCTCTGTTCAAAAAAACCCCAAAGTGCCCGAATAACAACTTTAGAACTTTCAAATCCAAACAGGAACTATTTCGCAAAAGATGCTCATCATTAAATCTCGTAAATATGATCAAGCCAGGCTCTACTTGAAAATTATGATGAATGCATCAGAAAATGGACCGCGCACCACACTGCTGACTTGAGACTCTCCCTAAGCAGGAACAAATTTTTGGAGCAACAGGTCCAAAATGTCTCGCCATGTTGCCACGGTTCCACGCATAAAATCCTAGTTAAGACTTCAATTCTTTATCAATAAGCAACCAGTCATACTTAACACCAAAGGCACAGCAAATATCCGTCAATTAATATCCAAAGGTCAAATCCGAGAAATAGAAACAATAAATAAAATTCATTGTTTCAAAGCCACAGTCAGGTAAAATGTCACATCCGATATAAAAATTCTGCAGTCACGGGATCGGAAACGTATTCATGATCCGGCAACTACGGTCACAGTGTTGCTGTTGTAACCACAGGAACCGGTCGATAAAACAAGAAATGACTAGAAATACGTCGGCATCACGGAGGGCAATATTACCGGAAAACTTATCATAAAAAATCACTCACAAAACTATATTTGGGCATTCCAAAAGAACCCCAAATTAAACCATTGTAAGCCCTCGAAAATAATAACAAAATCTAGACCTGCAACAATGCATCCGACTCATCTGAATAATTCATTCCCAAAATTGACAATGTAGCGCCCTCTTTTGTAGGAACTTACGATACGACCAAATGCGCCTGATAGAATACTGCGATGTGTGCAGGAGACCGAGGAAACTGCCCCGACCCTCCACTTCCACCGCGGTACCTTTCCAAAATTAACGACAGAAAAATCGATAACCGAACCGTAAGCCAGGC
Source organism: Kuschelorhynchus macadamiae (assembly GCA_030620095.1). Lineage (NCBI taxonomy): Eukaryota > Metazoa > Arthropoda > Insecta > Coleoptera > Curculionidae > Kuschelorhynchus > Kuschelorhynchus macadamiae. Next base: position 311,167 of record JAUTXW010004996.1, on the reverse strand, counting down.
TATTGATAAACGAGACCTGGAGATGTCGTGACACATCGATCAGTTGCGCGGACCTATACAGTGTAATTCTAATATACTTGTTTTATTTCAGTTCGCACTAACTGAATCCAAAATTCTGTTCTCTAAAAATCGAAACGGCAGTTTCGATTTTTAGAGTTTTAAAAGACAATCGTGATAGGAAAGCAAAATTGTAAATTCAAAAATGATTAATATTTAGTAGTATAAATCGAAGAAATTGTCCATATTGCTCAAAGAGACCTAGTTTTAATAACAAACATAGAAAAAGACTCCAGACCAGTGTGAGAGTTTTTGGTTCTTTTCTTCGACTAGTCCAGTGGCCTGTGGGTGGTTGCTTCGGTGTCTCACTCCGGTGGTCTGGGTTCGATCCCGTCTATAGACATGAATCTTTTTTAATACTTTTTTTTAATATTTTATTTTGTTTATTCACGTGAGACTCAAATATGTATAAGTAGTTGTTTGTTTTGTTGTGCTTTAGTGTGTTTTATTCTATTTGTAAGTTATTGTTTTAGGATTTGTGAGTGTGATTATTTACTAAGGTTCTCTCTGTTGTTTGTAGGTCTGATGATGCTCGAAAGGGCGAAACACGTGTCATGTTTGTTGTGAATTGTAAAATTATAATTTAATGAGACCGAGACTTGGAGTCTTTTTCTATGTTTGTTATTTAGTAGTATTATTATCTAAAAATTTGTTTATTATATAATTATTTAAATAGTTTAATATTATTATTAGCATGCTATAAGCCCGAAATTATCACGTTACAAGCCTTAAGTGTGCTATAGAGATGAACTACAAATTTGTGGTACGGATTCAACACGCTGCGCCGCGCCGGCCAAATGAAATGTTTGTAATCATGAAAAAAATTCACCGTCCCAGAATTTTACGGTGTTAGGGTCCTTGGATGCCAAGAAACAGGCTGCCATTTCGTTCCGCCATCTTGAATTAGTACCACAATTTTTACTATACCGAAATTATTTATGACACACAATTTAAAATTAGGCCATTAATAGTTTTTTCAGGCACAAGTTTTCTGGCCGACAAAAATTTTTTTTTGTTGTAACACAAATCAGAATAGCATAAGCTAAGAGAATGAACCTATCCAAATACGAAAATGATAAATAGAAAGTTGTAGCACGTAGGGTTTTCTTGTTAGAATTGTAGAACCATATCGAATGTTACGATGATTAATATCTATAGAAAAAATGATTTCAGAAAATTCTTAACCCTGTTTATTGACTATGTTTACAGTTTTCGCCTGTTAAACATACCATACATTTAAGTTAACTTAAAACACTAATTAAACTTTGTTTTTTCCGTTTATGAGATGTCCTCTTCTCTCTTCAAAAACCAACAGTAGGCACCAATCATGGCTGGATCCCATCGTCCTTGGTACCGAATTTCCATTGTTCTGATATCTTGGTGAAACCTTTCACCCTGCTCGTCACTAACAGCTCCCAATCTTTATTCAAAGCCTTCACAAAGTTTTTCATCAGCCCAAATTTAAAGATAAGGCAAAAGGACATTTTTGGGATCAACAACAGGTATAAATTTACCATTTTGAGATCCCGGTCTTTCTGGCCAAATGTTTGTTATATAATGCTGATTTATTACACGACTGTCCCGTAAACAAAGAAAACAGCAATATTTTGTAAATCCCCCCTAAAGTCCCACTAAAATCGCTATAACTTTTAAGTCCCCACATATCTGCCATTTATACCTATTGTAGTTTATTTTATCCAAAATCGTGAGCATATTTTCGTAATATTCCTTCATTGCAACTGAATGGGCAACTGGTATAGAGGGTTTTAAATTTCCATTATGCAATAACACAGCTTTTAAGGTATATTTAGATGAGTCTATGAATAAGCGCTACTCACGGGGAGAATGTTCAATATCAAGTTCCTGCATTAAACTGTCTATATCAGTACACGCGCACAACGGATTTTCCATACTGTAGAATTCAGAAAACATAGCATTTATTTTTCTGAAATTCGTAATTTTTGTTTCTTTGACCAATAGATTCCATTCCTTTAGACGAGAACCCAGAAGTTCGGACTGTTGCTTGGATAACCCCAAATCACGTACTAAATCATTTAATTCACTTTTTATGGTTTTAAATTTCCTCTATGGTTTTAAATTTCCATTATGCAATAACACAGCGTTTAAGCTATATTTAGATGAGTCTATGAATAAACGCCACTCACCGAGAGAATGTTCAATATCAAGTTCCTGCATTAAACTGTCTATATCAGTACACGCGCACAACGAATTTTATATACTGTGGAATTCAGAAAACATAGTATTTCTTTTCCTGAAATTCGTAATTTTTGTTTCTTTGGCCAATAGGTTCCATTCCTTAAGACGGGAACCCAAAACTTCTGACTGTTGCTTGGATAACCCCAAATCACGTACTAAATCATTTAATTCACTTTGAACAATCAAATGTGGCTCGCCGGAACTGAGACCTGTGGTAAAAGTGAGATCGGTGCACTGTTCTTCTGAGCTGCCTGATGATGCGTTATCTCCATTATCTCCCAAATCAATAGCTTGCCAATTTAAAGGCGCAATCGGGAGTGGCAAATTTGCATTATGAGGAACAGGTCGTATGGCAGATTGCAAATTTGGATATTCTATATTGTGCTTTCCCTTTTTGGAATAACCTTTAGTCTTTGTCAGGCAAAAATAACAATCGTCAGAATGATTGTTGGGTTCTCGCCAAACCATTGGAACTGCAAAAGGCATATTTTTTCTCTTTCCCTTCATCCACTGCACCAATGATGCACTACAACTAACACAGCACATATCGGGAGCCCACCACTTATCTTGATCTCCAATTAACACACCAAAATATTTAAAGTAGGCTTTTTTTACATTTTCGGAAAATGGCCAGAAATTCTCTACAAATATACCAGAATTTGTAAGGAGAAATTTTGCAACTTCGGCGCGTTTGACTCGACATTCTCGTCTTCACATACACTTGCTTATCGATACACAGAGAACCACTCAATTCGAAACTCAACAGAAGAGTGATGTTTAACGTTTATTTTATGTCTAATATTGTACACAACCCAGTCTAGGTAATTTTTCCGGTGTAAAATGGACCCATTTTAGCCGCCCCACAATAAAATTGTTTATCTGCCATTATAAAAGGGTCTAATTAGGCTATTAAAAAATGGTACGTATTGGGGCTTTCCGAAAATTATTTTTATTATTGGGAGGGTATTTCCATTGTGATAATGAGCTGGCCTATGTTAGAAAAATCTTGTCGGCCAGTGTAATTTATTGAGCCGCCATTTTGTTCCGGATTCGTAAAAAAATTGATTTCTACATATTACTGGGCCGCCATTTTGTTTTGCCAAATTGGATTTTTATCAAGATATTACCAGGAGGTCATCCCCATATGATACTTAATCTTTGACCAAAAGTTGAAGTCAATCAGGTAACAAGTTTTTTGGCTATTCCGCGAACAGCCAGACCTACAGACCGACAAACAAACAGGCGACAGATAGACAAACAGATGGAATTGAAAAACATGTTTTTCCGCATCTAGGATTACAATACACAGTCCCTTTAACGTAATATTTTTCAATATATTAAATTTTATTAAATGTTTTAATTTCCATAAATTTTAATTCTGTTTAAAAATTATATTATGACGCCATTTTACCAGTTCACCTTTATGTCACGATTGATTTTTGTATGATATTCGTTAGTTTCTTTATATCGATTTTTTACACCATTTCTTAGGCCATTTATTTTTTCAGCATCATTGAATTCCGAAATGTTATCAGTTTGTCCCTACCACGCTTAAATATCCTGAAAAATTTAAACTCGTTCTGGGACAATTCAGTTTTAATCTAAATATTATAAACCGAATTCTTGAAAATAACAGAGTAAAAACCCAGTGCTGGAAACCCTCTAAATATTACAACCTTGGCAGTATTTTCCAAAGGAAAAATTATTTGTTTTTTCGTAAATTGGAACACCTCTTTGTTCTGGCCGTAAATAATGCCAACAAAGGAAAACGGAATTTTACGAACATATCGACCACCTATTATTGTTCTTCATTTCTCTTACAATCACATATAATTGATTTGATGTAAAAAAACTCTGAATCGATACAACAGATGATAACTCATGAATTGTGGAAAAGGTTTATTTCGACTTTCTAGCTGGTATTTCATTTACTTTCTTGTTTATGCTTTTTAATGCGCATTTTCTTTTTCTATAGATATACTGCGGTAATTAGTTATAAGGTCGTAAGTTAATTTTCTATTTTTGTATCAAAATATTATTAGATATATGACCATTTTAGAAACAGACAGCCTAAGCAGTGGCGGCTATTCGGAGGAAGTAGGGGAAGTGCCTCTTCCCCGAAAAAAAAACCTGGAAAATTATTTTTTTACACACTTTAAAAATCAATACAACACACTAATTTTCAAATATTAAATCGAATTCATTTCATTAAAACTTATCAATAATTGCAATGTTAAATTTAATGCATTCCTAGTATTGCCGCTGGTTTCCTGGAGACCATTTATGGTCAATAAAGGTTATATTAGAAGTACCTTTAACCTAAGTAAATATAATATTAAAATATACTAGAAGGTCTAGTAGGCTTAGAAAATAAAAAACACTGAAACAAAAGAATACGTACACCTATCAGAACGAAGCCTCATTTCAATGTTTTACAAACAGACTCTTAAAACACTATTTTTCTATTATATTGTTTCAGTTATTGGTAATTATTTAAGTTTATTTGGAAATATATTAACAAAATTTGATATGGAAGCCGCAGAACAACGTAAGTAAAATTAAAACGTTAATTCAATGTTTGATTTTTATTTCATAGTAGCTGTTTTGAAGGGATGTTTTAATCATGGTTAAAAATGTCTGATATTAAGAAATCATGGTTCTTGGGATTAGACCGTGTCAAAATGGAATCACTTTCCGACGTTTCGCCTTCGATTGCACGAGGCATCTTCAGGGAACTTTACTTCACGAGATCGGAACACTGATGATGAAGCCCGTATCTCTATTAAAATTGTTAGGATGCTTATAAATTTCAATAGATTCTCTAATTTTGCGTTTATAGAGTCCCGAAACCGATGCAAGAACTTTGATTTCTTTTACATTTATGACATGCCCAATAGAATGTTGGTGTTCAGATACAGCAGATTGTACAATTTGTTTCTTTCTGATACATCGTTCATGTTCCTTAAGTCTAGTCGATATGGATCGTCCAGTTTCTCCAATATAAACATCACCACAGGAACTAGGAAATGCATATACTCCTTCCATTTGAAAACGAATAATGTCCCTTGGCGATCTCATACATTGTCCAGTTTTCTTGTGTGTGTTAAAGATTGTACTTATGTTGGACCGGCGAAGTAACCTTGCAATCTTGTCTGTGGTTCCGTGTATAAATGGAAGAACTACATTTCCCATTCCCCCAGGTAATTCCTTATTAGTATCATTTCGTGGAGTAGGATTTTTATATTTTCTAATTGATCGTCTAATATCATCAGTGCAATATCCATTCCCTCTTAAAACTTGAGTCAGTTTCTCTGTTTCCAATGGTAAAGAATTTTGGTCACAAATCGCGAGAGCTCTGTAAACCAATGAATTAATGACTGATTGCTTTTGTGCTGGATGATGATGGGAATTTGCATTTAAGTACCTGTTCGTATGCGTTGGTTTTCTATATACAGAGTGTCCTAAGGAACCATCCCCTTTCCTTTGTACAAGAACATCTAGAAAGGGAATCGTGCCTTTTGATTCAATTTCCATTGTAAATTTTATGTTAGCATGTTGTTGATTTAGATGATCAAGAAACCCAGGGAGGTTTTCTGGACCATGTGGCCATATTACAAAAGCGTCGTCTACATATCTGAACCATGATTTTGGTTTTAGTGGAGAATACTCTAAGGCTTCCTTCTCAAAAGCTTCCATGAAGATATTGGCTACCACCGGTGACAGTGGAGATCCCATGGCTGCTCCTGAGGTTTGATCATAGAAAGTTCCTTGAAAGACAAAATACGTTGATGTAACGCATGCTTCAATTAGATATAAAAGTGAATTGTCAATACTATTATGGTGAAATAATTCTGATATTATGGAAATTGAATCATTTATAGGCACATTCGTATACAGCGATTCTACATCGAAAATGACTAAGATGTCTTTGGGATCTAATTGGATTGATTTAAGTTTTTCTACAAAATGCGTAAAGTTTCTAATATATGAATGTGTTTTTCCTGTAAAATTATTAAGAATATTTTTAAAATTTCGACATCAAAATTCAATATTAGCGTCATCCTGTCTTTCCAGTCAAAATTACAATTCACTGGGGATTATTTAAAATGTAAAAACACAATTATCTTTGACAAAACCTTCCACTATATTTGTTAACAACAGATAACATATTTCGCAACACATTAGTTTTTTTCCTTAATACCACTTCTTTACTTTCACCGGATCGTGTGCTTTATATCTACACGCTGCAAGTGCCGGAATCCTAAGGCGGTTGGCGCTCGACAACTGGAAAAAAAGCGAAAACTAGTAATGTGAGAGTAAAATAACTTAATTTTGCTAAACCACTTAAAAAATATAATAAAAAATAAGCATTAATAATAGTTTGACTAACAGAAAAACTACATGCAAATGCTCGAAGGTTAACTGCAAGTGAATAATAGGGTAAATCGAGGAGAGATGGATCACCTTTTGAATAACTTTTGATAGGCTATTTATTTACAGGAATTAAATTCTTTAAAAAAATATACCATAAACATAGACTTTGGTGATCTATTTGGCACAGTTCAAACATTAATACAACTTAACAACTAATTATAAAAAATAAAAAACTGAAAAAGCGAATTGGTTCATCTCTCCTAGAAGATGTAGGGGAGATGGACTACCGACTATAGGAGAGACGGACCGTACACTAATTTCGTTTTTTCTCCCTTTTTTCATAAGGAGGACGGCACCGCAAATTTGGCACGTGTTGATGTAAGCTGGGCATTCTTCGTGCAGCCATCTAGAACCTAGAAATGCACTGCAACTATTCCTCTTTTTTCTTTGTAAGGCGATAATCTTCGAGACACCCGACGCACTGATTTTCGAGATCGCCCAAATTTTCTTTCCCACTAGATGAATTATCAAAGACTAGGTTTTCATTAGAATCTAATGATGAAGTGGACTCGTGCCTGAGTTTTTTTTGCACTTTTTTCTCATTCGGTTTTAGTGATTTCTTTTTTGAAAGTTCTCCTTTCTTTTCCGCTTTCTTCTGCTTCTTCTCGCGAAGAAGAATGATGTTACTAGTTGAAGTTAGGCTACCCATTAGGTTAGCACGCGTCTTTTTCATGGCTAGTGTTATTTGGGGCACAGGAGAAAGCTCCTGAAGTAGCTTCCCAGGTGTTATTTCTAGTTCGGTACGTTCTTCCACATTTTCCAGTTGCGCTTCGGAAGAGCCTGGTTGAGGTGAGCTAGGCTCACGAGAAAGGGCTTCAGTATATTTTACCGCACTTTCTAGTTGCAATCTCGAAGGCTGTGGTAAAGGTGGTGAGCTAGGTTTACGAGGAAGAGTTTGAAAACAAATGTCTTGAAAAACAGTTTCTGTTGATAAATCTCCTGGATGTAATGGAACCTCATTTGGTGACTCCGTCAAAAAAGCGACACAGCGTTGTTGACTGTAGCCGCTTTGCCCCAAGCTTCCCCTAAAAGTTTGCCGAATTGCAACCGATTTAACTTCCTATTAGGGTTGTTTTTGATCATCCTCCTACACGAATCGTAATAATGGCCCTTAAGGCTCTTGAAGAATGCCCGATCAAGCTGTTGCAAATAATGTGTACTTTGACTTGGAAAACAAAATAAAATAATGTCGTTGTTCTCAGCGAATTGTAAAGTGTCAAGATTAGTTCTGTGGGAAGCATGTCCGTCTACTATTAGCAAAACTTTTCCTAGTGATTTTCTGGTGTAGAAGTGATTCTGTAGCCAGTCCAGGAAAATATCTGATATTACGTACGCTGACTTCTCTGACATCCGTAAACGTGAGCCGGGTGGCATTCCATCAGGTCACTCCGCTTTAGCATTTTTTCCCTTAAACACGCAGTAAGGAGGTAAATGTACTACTTCTGCATTGCAGCAGGCCACTACTGTAATCGTTTCACCCTTTTCGCTTGGGCGAATTGAAGGTACACTTTTAGATCCTTTCTCAGCCAGTATCTGTCCAGCTTGCGTGTTTAACTATAGACCGGTTTTATCTGTATTGTAAATGTTTCCGGGCTTGCCAAACAAACCGTTCTCATAAAGTATTTGTATCAAGTTGTTTGAAATAGTTATCTACAATGCTTTTAGACATTTCCAATGCTCGTCCTATTGAAGTATTTTCAGCTTTACGAACTATAATGTCTGGATTTCATCTTTTATTACAAAGTCTTTAACTATCGACACTATATCAACTCACCATTTTCCCAATTAAATGAATGTTCAACTCCAAGACGTTCGGCTAAATTATAGGCCAATGTTCGTACTTCCTGTCTAGTAGGTGCAAAGCCTCTCTTCTGTAATTTTTTGATGTCGTTCGCTTTTACTTCTCTACCGAGGACGCTGCTAGGGCCCAAACAATCGGTTTTATCCAAATTGCTAGCTGCAAGTCTGCGTTTAAATGTGTTTTTTGGAATGCCGAATGAGTTCGCCGCTTCATTTATACTTATTTGGCCAAACACTACTGCGCTAACAGCAGAGGATAAATCCTCTGCGGACCAAGAACCCCTCTCGGCCACATTCCGCTTGCGGATCTACTGATTGGGCATTATCCTAAAACAAAAGGACATTGGTTCGTCTCTCCTATACTTTGCTGGTCCGTCTCTCCTAAAAGTGGAGGACAGACGGACCAGTAAACCCTGCATCGACTAAACCAGTGAACTTTATATTCTCGAGGTTATGTGCATGCCGGAATTACACAACTGTCTATACCAAGCCTGAAATTTTATCTAAAACTTACCTCAAGTGAAATAACTGTTCAAAGAAAATCACTGCAAAAATTCGCATTCAAAACTAAATTCTTCGAAAACTTATAACAAACGACACAAACACGCGAGTAACCGTACTATCAATTAACAACTGACGCTGTTGCGTGATTCTACACCGGCGAGAAGAGCGATGTTATCACAGTATGAGAGAATTGCAAGTGGTCCATCTCTCCTCGATTTACTCTAAGTAGTTTATAATTAAATATGTACAACAATACAGAGTAAACAATATGATATAATCTCAGGTGTGAATAATGGATGTCAGCTTGAGATCGTCATGGGTGTATAACCAGGCTCTTGAACTATGCGTCACAAATCTCCCCCTCCATGTGTTCGAAAAACAAGAGATGACTGGTTTTTCGATCTGAATTTTTGCATGTTTCTTTGGGGATTTTGGTTTCTTTGGGACTGCTTCTCGCGCTTCCAAATTCTTCTTATTACGTACGCCAGGATGATAAACATTACTAATACTATAATTGTGAGTGGAGTAATCCATTGGTCCACTGATACTCCAGGTGTATTTAATGTGTGAAATCGGACAGTTGAGAGGATCTTCTGTGCTTTCTTTAATTCTTCTAAATTTACTTCTTCGAGTTGTAGTTTTTGATGTGGTTTGTCTTGATGGGTATACGAACACTTACAATACGTATTAAGGTTTTCTCTTTTTCGTATGTTTCGTTATTTTTTATTCATCATGAGGGTGTGAAGACTCTACTGGGTTCCTTGACTTTGTACAATTCTCTTTGGCATTTGTTTTATATGATTATCTCGCCAAATGAAAATAATTAAAACTTCTTCGCCATTAAGACGTTGAATTGTTGTTTCATGTAGTGGATGTCGGTTACTGGGACATTCATTCTTTGTTGTGGTTAGCAGCTAGTAACGGCAGGGCTCATCTTTTGACAATGTCCTGCTGGCAGATGCACTTCTAGTGCTCCAGTAGTCTTTTTTCGTGAGCAGAATGTAGATATATAGTTTGGTTAAGGATTGGGATAAGGTATATTTTCTATAATACAAATGGCGTGTGAAGGATAATTGATATGTGTATAGAAAATAGAATTATATTTGATTATTACTTGAACAGAAATCTATTTATAGTAGTTAATTAGTTCGTTAAATTTAGGTATGGGATTTGTTCCGTATAGGTTTTGTATACTATTTATCATTTCGCCAATCTAGTTAGGATTAAGAATAGAATTGTGCATCGTATTTACATGTGCAAATGAAATTGCATTTTCTACATTATTTATTATCTGATTTACCGTATTTAGTTGAAACATGGTTTTATTAGTATTAGAGATAAATATAGAGCATTACTTGTATTTGCTTCTGCCACTTCTAATAAATTTAATTTCTTAAGTACCATATTTTGATTTATTTTGAGTGTTTCTAGGCTTTGTTGTAGGTAATAGTAACGTTTGATAATACGGTGTGGTCGTCTTTTATTTCTTGTTGTATGTCTTGTTGATTTTGTTGTACCTTTCTTCGTCATCAGAATCGAAACGGCCTTAAATAAACCTTTTTTAGATCTGGAAGGTTTGTGAAAGAGTTTTGTATTGCAGAGTAGACAATATTCTATGTGTTGTGAATTATGTCAGCTTGAGATCATCATGGGTGTATGACCGGGCGCTTAACATGTGCGTCATATATCTCACGTATCGCAAAGATTCCCATCTGGTAAAATTGTCGAATATTTTTACAATCTTAAGGCTCAAGGTATTGCTATTTTAACACGCGACATAAATATAAATTTGCTACTGAAAAAAACAATGATGTAAACCATTACTTATCAATCATGGCATCACACGGTTTTTCGCCAATGTTTAGATGTGATCACACGTAGTGAATCAGGCTCCTGCCTTGGCCATATTTTTATAAGACAAAACCTTAAATCTAAATTTGTTTAGTGATGGTGTCATTAATTTTGATATTACTGACAATTTACCCATAATGTTTAATGTTTATAGAAAGGATAGTGAATGGTGATGAAAATCTAAATCCAAATCATAAAATAATTAAAAAAAACATCATTGACAAATTGAATAGTCTAGCTACTAAACTAAATTGGAACAACACCTTAAATTATACACATCTAAATGAAGCAACTGAATTTCTAGTTAAAATAAAGTTCATTGTAAAAGAGTCTGAAACTATAATGCAATGCTCTTAGCGTTGCAAAAAAATTAAACCCTGGATTTCTATGCAAAATCTATAAAAAAATCGAGATATATTAAGAAAAAACTTTATATATTACTTGAAAGATGATTGCACACCTAGATGCATCATCTGTGTGTGTACAAAAGAAAAGAAATTTTGTTGTAATTACCTATTGCTAAATTCTTAAATTATAACCTATACTAAATAAATGATACTGCGTACAAATTAAGTATGTGCCTAACCTAAAATCATATAATTTCACACTAACATAAGCGGTAGAATAATTTTAAAAATTATAGAATTTAAATAAGACTTATTTGAAATAAAAATTTGCTATCTACTTAAGGTTCCAGTAAATACCTCGAAGTTTTGTTTCAAGAAAATTGAGATTTTTTTACTAAAAAGGTTTCTGTTCTGTATACGTCGGATATTAAGCGGAAGCAAGTTATAAAGTGTAGGACCAAAGTATGTCAGATATCTTTGGTTTCTTGTTCTGGACAGGAAAGGAACACATACGGACTCCACCGATCTGCTTCTGGTATGATAATTATTTAGAATAGCATTTTTACAGGTTTTACATACAACTGTTGCAAGGTTAAAACTTGGGCTTCTTGATACAGAAGTTCGGTAGAGTATCTGGCTTTTTTTTGTAAATTACTTTAAAGAGATATCTTTAAGGTACATATAAGATATTTAGTGTTGTATTAAATGCCCCTCCCCATATTGACAGACCGTATTTAGTGACTGATTCAGCTAGTGTGATAATTTGAGGATATTGATTGGTATGATATTTCTGATTTGATAAAATTTATAAATTAGTTTATGAAGTTTTGAATTTGTACTTTCTATATGTTTATCCCACTTAATATTCTGACCAATTACAACGCCGAGATATCTGATACATTCAGTTTTATTCAGAAAATCAGTGCAGTGGCATGGTGTCTCATTTGATAAACACTTGAGCGTATGCATTTTTATCTGATTAGCATCAAATTGGTGAGAGTCAAGGATACTGAAACACATAAATTTTGTTTTTTCCATGTTAATTGTCAATCGGTTTTCACCCAACCATTGATGTACCTTTGCAAATTCAGATATGGTGTGCTCCACTGTAGCATTCCAGGTATCCCCCTGTACAAGAAGAACAGTATCATCTGCGTACGAGATCAGTTTGCTGGATGTAGTGAGGCAAAGGAGGTCATCAATATATAAGGAAAATAGGAGTGGTCCAATTACGGTCCCTTGCGGAACACCACACTGTACTATTTCAAAACTGCTGTAATCATTTTGTACCCTTACACATTGTTTCCGATCTTTACGATAACTCCTTATTAAGTTATGGCATAATCCTCTTATTCCGTAGTGGCTTAGCTTGTTTAGAAGAATATCATGCAGTACGGTATCGAAGGCTTTGGCCAAATCCAAGAAGATCGCAAGGGGTTTTTTACTTCTATTAATAGCATTATAAATAAAGTTTGGTACCTCATAAGGTGCGTCTTCCGTTGATCTTCCATGACGAAATCCAAATTGACTCGGAAAAAGAATGTTATGTTTTTCTATGTGGCTTATACTTCTGTCCCTTATACAAAGTTCCAATACTTTTGCAATATTATTAATTGGAGATATCGGCCGGTAATTGCCCGGTAAATAAGTCTCTTTACCTTTATGAATAGGTATGACAACCGACTTCTTCAATCAACAGTTAAAAATATGTGTTAGAGGCTTAGCAATAAAATTTCGTATTTCCTTCAGCACTTTACTAGTAATTCCGTCTAATCCAGGTGCAGAGTTATTTTTTAATCCATTTATAATTTTTTTTACCTCCTCCTCAGATACTAGCATTAAAAATATACTCCGATAATTTGAAAAAAATTAATTAAGTAATTATCGCCCCACAAGTGTAATAAATAACTTAGGAAAATCTTTTGAGAGAAAAGTCTCAAAGAAAGATTAAACAATTTTTTAACTGCTAATAACATCTTATCTACGAATTAATTGGGTTTTATTAAAAACATGAGTACTTCTAATGCTATGCATGATCTGGTTAATAATATCACAAACAATTTAATTAATAAGTAATTAAGAAAGCTACATAAGTATTACTAGATTTAGCGAAAGCATTCGACACAGACTCCCACGCCATACTTTTGGACATCTTGGATAATTATGGTGTACGGGCTGCAGTGTTAAATGTTTTCGAGAGCTATCTAAGTAACGGAACTCTATATGTTAAGCAGGGAGAAACTATGAGTCAACCTAGAGAAACAGATATTGGCATACCGCAACGCGCAGTCCTCGGTCCTATACTTTTTAATGTATACATTAACACTTTATGTAATCTTGAAACAAACAGTTGCATAGTGGCTTACGCCGATGATACCGTTTTGGTTTTCACTGGTAACACATGGAAGAGGGCAAGGATTTGTTAATTGCAGGTATGAAAAAGGTTAAACTGTTTCTAGATCATTTTTAACTTACGCTTAATGTAGAATCGTCCAGCTGTTGACCAAATTAACATAGAATCATGAAATAAATTTATTAAGGAAGCGCGCCAGGCTAAATATCTAGGTATCATAATAGACTAACTTAAAATTTAATTGCCATATTCAATACTTATGTAAAAAATTTAGATTGTTAATACATTTTATATGTTGAGATAATTTATGAATAGAAACCTACTTTTAATATTATATAAAACATTTGCAGAGGCTTCTCTGAATAGCTCATGGAATACTAATATAGGGTGGAACGTATACTTCACATCTAGAGCCGTTAAAAATCATTCAAAATCATATTGTTAAATTTTGCTCAGAAAGTCAAAATTATATTCCACAAACCTTCTTTATGGTATAGAATTCTGTAATATAAAAACACTCTCTATAACAACAGTTTGCAACTTTATAAGAATGCAAAAACAAACAACAATTCATTGCTTATCCCTACAACATTAGAGGTGTAGCAAATAATTTCCCAAGTATTCCAGATTGCAGAATGAGAATAAGTCAAATATTTACTAGTTATTTAGCACCTAAATTCTCTAATCTAATGCCAAAAAATATTAGGGACATAAAAAGTGCCAAAGTGTTTTAAAATGAAAGTAAAATTTTTATTGTAAATAATTTAGAACTATTTGATGTTATCTGATATGAACCATGCAAATTGCCTAATTTGTTACCTATATAAGACTTTAAATTAAAAAATACTACTGTATATATATATATATATATATATATATATATATATATATATATATATATATATATATATATATAAATATATATATTTCGTTTTTTTTCTTTAACCGTATATAAATATTTTGTTAATTATTCTCTTGGGCATAGGTTAACTCATTGAGAAGTAAAACTATAATTTAATCGACGTTTCGCTCATTATATTGAGCTTTCTCAAGATATTTATTTTCTATAATAAAAACATGTATAGTTAGTATATAAATTGGTTAAAACATTACATTTAAAACAAACTATGATCATGAAAACAAAAATACATTTAAAACAACATTAATATTATACAGAGTACGTGTACCTTGGAAACATGTCAGTTTTACGAATGTTTTGCGATTGCAATAATTTCGACACGTCTGGAATTCTGGTAGATAAAAACGAGACAAATTTTTTCTTTTTTTTTTTATATTTACTTAGATTTTTATTGCTGTACCGAGTTTGGGTTTATGATCTTACTGAAATGTACAGGGTTTTATGTATGGAGTAGTTTATTTATTTAGATTAATTTACTTAGATATCAGATTATAATAAATTTGACTTAAGTTATTGATGTCTTTTTTATCGTTGACGGCATCTTTCTCTTTTTTAATTTGTATCATTTCTTTTATTGTGAGTTTTCGATAATTAGTTTCTTGCTCTAAAATGTTGGTTTGTTTAAAATCGAATTCATGTGTTTCTGTATGTTCGTGTTTGTGGAGTGCAGTAGATGCATTTTTTGTGTATTTGTGGCCGTTTAATCGACTATCTAAGTATTGTGTTGTCATTCCTATGTACTTTTTTGGGCATTTTAAACATGGAATTGAGTAAACTAGGTTTGATTTCTTTTTTTTATTACTTTGCTTTTCAAGGGAGTGAAAAGACCGTTTAGTAAATTCTGTGCTTTATGACAGACAGTTATGTCGTGTTTAGACAAGATATGATTTATTTTTTCTGATAGACCTGTCTGTGTAGGGCATTGCAACGTATTTAGTATTACCATTTTTTTCTTTTGTTGCTTTCTTTAAGATGTTATCAAAAACGTGAGTTCGTTGTTTAAAAACTCCTAGTATGTTTTTTTCCGGATAATGGTTATTTATTAAAGTCTCCTTAACCTTTTTTAAAATCTCAGGACGATATTCTGGGGAAATAAGTGAGATGGCACGATCGGTTAGACCTATAATAACGCTATTTTTTTGATTCTTTGGATGGTTGGGTAGCTTAAGTATCGCCCTGACCATGTTTTTTTGTATACCACTTGGTTTTTATATTTTGATCTTTCTTGTTTCTAATTAGGGTTAAGTCTAGAAAATTAATTTTGTTTTTGTCTTCAGTTTCCATGGTAAATTTTAATTTGGGGTGAAAATTATTGAAAGCATTTAATAGGTCATTAATATGGTTTTTTGAAACGGCAGTCAAACAATCGTCAACAATTAAAAAAAGGAAGGTTAAAATCAAGTTCAGTTATCACACTCTCCTCCAGATATTCCATAACTAATTGTGCTACAATGGAGGAAATAGGAGAACCCATAGCGCAACCATCTAACTTTTGATAATATTTGTCCTCATACTGGAAATAATTATTATTTAGAGTAATGTTAATAGCTTCTATAAATTCTTTTAATAGAAGTGTTGTGTGACACTTTAATTCGTCCCATTTTTGTGTTATGTTGCGATGCCCTACACAGACGGTCTATCAGAAAAAATAAATCATATCTTGTCTAAACACGAAATAACTGTCTGTCATAAAGCACAGAATTTACTAAACGGTCTTTTCACTTCCTTGAAAAGCAAAGTAATAAAAAAAAAGAAATTAAACCTAGTTTACTCAATTTCATGTTTAAATTGCCCAAAAAAGTACATAGGAATGACAACACAATACTTAGATAGTCGATTAAACGGCCACAAAAAATGCATCTACTGCACTCCACAAACACGAACATACAGAAAAACATGAATTCGATTTTAAACAAACCAAAATTTTAGAGCAAGAAACTAATTATCGAAAACTCACAATAAAAGAAATGATACAAATTAAAAAAGAGAAACATGGCGCCAACGATAAAAAAGACATCAATAACTTAAGCCAAATTTATTATAATCTGATATATAAGTAAATTAATCTAAATAAATAAACTACTCCATACATAAAACCCTGTACATTTCAGTAAGATCATAAACCCAAACTCGGTACAACAATAAAAATCTAAGTAAATATAAAAAAAAAGAAAAATTTGTCCCGTTTTTATCTACCAGAATTCCAGACGTGTCGAAATTATTGCAATCGCAAAACATTCGTAAAACTGACATGTTTCCAAGGTACACGTACTCTGTATAAGATTAATGTTGTTTTAAATGTATTTTTGTTTTCATGTTCATAGTTTGTTTTAAATGTAATGTTTTTTGAGTGATGTTTTTTCAATAATGTTTTAACCAATTTAAATACTAACTATACATGTTTTTATTGCAGAAAATAAATATCTTGAGAAAGCTCAATATAATGAGCGAAACGTCGATTAAATTATAGTTTTACTTCTCAATGAGTTAACCTATGCCCAAGAAAATAATTAACAAAATATATATATATCTATATATGAGTCATTATGTATATATATATGCCTAATTTAGGATAAAGTTTTATGGTTCCTACAATGAAATGCGATGATGCACATTGCACATACTGATGTCCTAAGCGTCTAGGTGCACTCAAATATTAGAATAAGCTTTACATAAAACTGTTAATTGAATTGTATTTATCGTTGGATGAATAAATAAATATAATCTAAAAAATCTAGATATAAATCTGGTAGGCGTAATCTGTAATTCCGATATCCTCTTAACTAATATATTACAAGTCCGGTACAATAAAAACCATTTCCCTTTCTTTATCTTGACAAATATATTGGGTCTTAAATATAGCAGCAACATTTTAATTACTTCTGGCAATTGATCAGTAATTAAGAAAAAAATGTAATTAAGTTAACACAAGGAGCGTATCTAGGCCTCGTAACACAGAGACGTGTCTGCAATTAAATTTAAATTGAAGATAATATGCCCCTCTATTATGAAGTCCTCAATATTATATAAGACTTTACCAAGTTATAAATAAGATTATTGCAAGGTCATTAAAAACTTCGATTCAGTAAATTTGATTTCGTAGAGACTATTTTTTCGTTACTTTGCTGTTTCCACCGACTAATTTAAAGTAGACAGTTCTCGAATAAAATTTCGACCATTGTTGTTTTACATCTTTTGCTAAATGAGTTCTCCGCCGGGTTTTTAGTAGGTAACTTCCTGATTTGAATTTGTAAGTGGCTCCTTTATGCATTAATTCGGATTAAAACCTTTTCATCTTGGGTTGCCGAATTAGGTTAAAGCAGATTGTAAGACAAGTCTCTATTTTTACGGGTCGTTCTTTGTGTAATTTATCTGTTATTAGATTACCTCGATTGTGGGGCTATGGCATATTTAATAGAACGAGAGAAAAACGGCTGTCTTAGATGTCCATAATTACGACAGAAATGTTAATGAGACGGCTTAAATTTAATTTAAGTATTAGGTAACTTTTTGCAAAGATAATTGGTTAACTTACTGTAGATTCGTTAACAAAGTTGCTTAATTCAGTTTGATGTTACATTAGTGGTCAACAAAACTAAACTGCAATATGTTAGACGTATTCTGTTAGGAAAGCCAATTGAATTTCGATTGTGGCAGCCGATACTTGCTGGGAATTCATTAAAAAATATGTTTAAACTGTAAAAACACAACTATTCTAATAAGATGCACAAATGTATAAGGGAGTAATTGTAAATAGATAATAGTAGAGATCTCAGCAATACATTACACACTCACACACTCAATTTTCTATTAATTGTACATTTTTCCAGTTTTCCTTTTTTTAAAATAAAAGTAAATACTCCAGAATTGATATTTTACTTGTCTTTAGATTGGTATGTGCTGTGCTTCCATCTATATGATAACGATCGAAGTTGTAAAATTGCCATTGCGAATTTAAATTATATAATGCTACAAAAATAAAACTGGCTAGGTTTTAGTTACAAAATAATGAATTAATCAGATACGAAATTAATTAATATTTTTAATTAATTAAGAAAAAGAAATATACTTAATAGTAAAATGAAAGTGTTACAAGCCTTTATAGCTATAGTCGAATGCGGTCTTATCGTGCGGTTCCACAGGTCACCAACATTATGAATCAAATCAGAAAACACAGTGAATACCAAAATGTTGTGTGATTCTTTTATCGAGCTATTAAATCCCGATGGGCTATTTACAAATATACAGGGAGAAAGAAAGTAGTTTTTTTTATTATATTACGCAATATTATTAAGATGGCCACTTAATATTATTTTATATATTAAATGCTGAGGGACTAAATAAGAAAATTCGCTAAAAATGTATTTGGTTCAAATTTTTTGGTTGGCAAAAACAAAAATACACAAAATGGCAAGCGCCTTAATAAAGTCGGAAGGCGGTTCGAATCAGTGAAACAATCAGGATATGTTCTGTTTATACAGCCACTTAATGAAAGTGAGATTTTTTTATCAATCACCAAAAATTATCACCCCGCTTGACCTAAAAATCTAAGCACTTATACAGTGTCATTTATTTAAATGCGGACCACCCCTGTGCAAAGAAAACTTGTTTTTTTTGTATTGTGATAACAAAAAAACTTTATTTTGCAAAAATATTATACAATTTTGTTAAAAACACAAGCTAATTAGTTATTACTTCCCTCGTGAGATTTTTTTAGATCTTTACGTTTAAGGATCCCTAGATGCCGGAAATCATGTTTTCTCTATTCCGTCTGTCTGTAGGAATGTCTGTCCGTCAGTCTGTCTTTCGCGGCATAGCGAAAAACTACTTATCCGATTTCTTTAAATTTCAGTCTAAAATTAAGGGCCATGCATGCGAAATATACAGGCCATATATATATATATATATATATATATATATATATATATATATATATATATATATATATATATATATATATATATATATATATATATATATATATATATATATATATATATATATATATATATATATATATATATATATATATATATATATATATATATATATATATATATATATATATATATATATATATATATATATATATATATATATATATATATATATATATATATATATATATATATATATATATATATATATATATTTACCGATATTTATATATATCAAATTTTGCCTTATAATTAATAAAAAAAATTACTTATTTTAAACACGCTTTAAAATTGGAACAAGTATTCTATAATTATTTATTTATTGCCTACAAAATTACAAATGTACTAAAAAAGTAAGCAAAAACATGTTGTCAAATCTAATAAAAAAATTTTAAATTAAAATTCACTGGCTAATATCCAGGAACCAGTGGCAAAAGCTCTGAGAATCGGTATAAGGAATGTACAGAAATTTGTGCATGAAAATAAAAATAATTTACTTCCGAAGAAGATTAAGAAATGTACACGAAAAAATCCAAAGGCAAAAGGCTTAAGTTACAATGCAAAAATGGATATGCATAATGTACTTTATTATTTATACACGTCAAAGACTAATATAATCCTTCAGAAACTTTTTAATATTATAGACTAAAAAATATCATCATCACTTAAAAAGTCCTCATCTTCTGAGTCGTCCGCAAATGGCGCAATGATCATTGGTGCTATTTCGACATCTAGAATTCGTTCTCGATTCCACCAATCCTATATTAATTTCTCCGTATGTTCCACAGATTTCTTGCAGTACTCCGGCGCAATATAATTTAATGAATCTTGCCAAACAATTTGCACTTCATCTGATGTAAGACCATCGTTCACGTGTTTTTCGTAATACAATCTTGCCCCAGCCCATATTAATTCTATTGCGTTAAACTGGCAATAGTATGGTGGCAGTCGTAAAACCGCATGTCTATTTTCCCGTAATATTTCATCTACGGCACATATTGTTGGTTTTTTAATAGATTTTGTCATTAAAAGAAGTTCTAGTTTCAGCATATTGGGTAAAGGATTTTGTTTTTAATTTATTAGCCAGTCATAAATATCACTTTTCTCCCAGGATGAAGTAGGTTATTTATTTAAGATTCTTGCATAAAAATTTACGATTACAGTTCTTTTAATATCGAAAACCCAACATTTTTATTAATTTTGACAACGATTTTAGTCCAATTTCCAATATGCCTCGATTTTTTAAAGCTTCTTTTAAAACTTGAAGGGTTATATTAGTTTTTGATGTGTATAAATCGTAAATTGCATTACGAACATCCATTTTTACATTGTCACTTAAGTATTCTGTCTTTGGCTTTTTTCGTGTACATTTCTTAATCTTCTTCGGTAGTAAATTATACTTTTTTTCATGTACATTTTTCTGCATAGTCCTTATACCGATTCCCAGAGCTTATGCTACTGTCTCCTGGATATGGGCCGGTGAATTTTCATTTTCGTAATATTTTATTAGATTTAATACCATTTATTTCGCTTGTGGATGCATAAAACCCGAATATTATTTTCTATTACAGTGATTTTGTCACTCATTTTGTCACTGACTTGTCAATCTGACTTTGAAGTGACATCGCTCAAAGATTTTTGCAACTGCTGGTATTTATATGTTTATCCTCTTTTTCATATGAAAATATCATAGGTCTATCTAATTCATCTTCCGGATTTTATGCGGAGGATATGATTACACGTAATAAAAGACAAACAAACTTAAAAAGTTTGTCGTTGATAAATCGTATGACCAGCACGATAACACTGCTTGCGACTATATAAAGTTTTTTTCTATCAAAAAGTGGTGACCAGAAATCTTAAAAAAAAATTCAAATATTTTAAAATTCTGCCGAAAAACAAACATTCATATTTATTTTAGTTTATGCTGCTGACATATCGTAAAATTAATTTGCTTCTCAATAACTTTAGAATTAAAAGTGTGTATACCCAAAAAATACTACGCGATTTTACCCGAAAAATATGTTTTTTTTGTCATTTTGTGCCCCTTTTAAATCCTTCATCTATGCCCAAAATCAGTCCGGTTAACTCGTGAGCTAATAGACATACCCAGATATTCCTTGATAAAAATTGGTTTTTACAAATTGTGAGAAACTTGAGGACGATTTAGATAAATAAAAATAATATTTCTATCTTATTTGTTCCCATCTTGCAAAGGCAAAAGTACTATTGCTTACATGAAAGGTTTTCCCAATATTCCATTTTAATGTAATTTTTCACCCGATGATTAGACGATATTTTTTATTTTATTGTTTGCCAATTTTTTCCTAAATACATCTCTGGCGAGTGCCCGACTTCCCTTTGCGGGCTGAGGCGTTCGGAAACTTCCGCAATAATTCGGTTATATTCGTAGGCACCACTGAACGCGCGACGCGAAAACAATTTGGCAGAAATATATCATAGGATTTGCCAAGGAGTGGACTTACTAGTTTATTTTTACTATGACAATATTGCTTAATATAAGAACATACATTGAGTTAAACAGACCAGCTGCTTGTCATATTTTCCTTGATTAAAATAAATTTCATTTACAACCATTTAACCATATTATGAGAAAAACACTATATTTAAACAATATTAAAATAGCATGCTCTTTGACAGATCATACAAAGCGTTTGGCGGAACTATTGTCTTTTGTTATATGTTGTCATAGCCTACTACAAAATTATAAATCCAATTAAAAAAAAAACAATAAGCTACTAATATACAGAGTGTACCATTAAAAAAACTTTGGGTTATATAAAAAAACGACAGCCCGCAAATCTAACTTGGGTATTTTAGCTGACAAAGGCGCTACTTAATAAAAACAACGAAAATAGGACATCCTGTACTTTCACTGTAAATATTGGGGAAATATAAAATAACTATCGAGTGAGTGTTTATGATTTCCAGCGGGCAAATTTCAACAATTTAAATGTTTTTATGAGCACTGTGAGTGGTCAGTTCTATCATCTGAATGTGACATAAAAAAAGTTGTTCAACACTTATGGTATTGACAAACATGTCCCTAAGAAAATTCTCTCTGACTGTAAGTATCCAAAATGGTTTGACCTTCCAATAAGGCAACTTATTGCGCAAAAGAATCGCCTTTACAAAAAATATAAAAGGACCGAACAACAAGTCGACTATTTAGCCTATTTTAATATCCGATGTGAGGTTAAACTTCGTACTGATATGTGGTACTTTATATATGTCACACAGACTGAACTACTTATCCCTGAAAATATTAAATATTTTTGGTCGTTTATTCGAAACTTTAGAAGGGATTCCAATTTACCCAATGTCATGTATTGTGAGGGGGAAGAAATTACTGGTTCTAAGAACATAGCCAATGCTTTTGCTGCTCACTTTCAGTTCTGCTATTCTAATCACTCAAACATACATTTAACTAAGGTCGGACCTATAAGTTCTTCTGGAAGATCACTCTTTTCAGAAATTTGGAAGTTTCTTACTCTCATGTCATTGTTTAAACCCGCTGATAGATGCGACGTAAAAATTACAGAGGTATTTCTTTGATTTCCCACATAACAAAGTTGTTCGAAGCAGTTGTCACCGATGAAATTTTTAAATTACTTAAACATTATATTTCCGGGGAGCAACATGGTTTTTATCGCGGTCTCTCAACGGCTACAAATTTGGCGGTATTTCAAAATTACCTAATAAAATCGGTTGAGATTGGCCAACAGATTGATGTTATCTACATTGACTTATCCAAGGCGTTTGATAGTGTCTGCCATCAGATTCTAATAGTAAAATTACAGCAAATTGGTTTTTTGGAAACTACATTGATTGAGTCTTTTATATGCAAACGACTTGTAATTATTTTCACCAGTTTCTTCTGACTGCAATCAACCGCAGTCTGACAATGTGAGACTTGTCGAATGGTGCAGCACCAATTGCCTGCTTCTTAATATAACTAAATGTAAAATGCTCCGATTTTATAGGTGCAATAATCCCATTGATTCAAGGTACTTTAAAAACGATGTAAGTCTTGAAGTTGTTACTTCTTTCAATGATTTAGGCGTTATTTTTAACGAAAAATTCACTTTTAATTTGCACATTGATAACATAGTACTTAAGGGTTTCAGATTGCTAAGCTTTATTAAACGATATACTAAGTATGTGACTGATACTAAAGTTATTGTTTGTCTCTATAACCCTAGTTTGGAGTGTCTTGGAGTACTGTTCTACTAGTTCTTCATATTAATGTCACATTAACAAAATTGAAAAACTTCACATTAAATTTGCAAAAATTATTTTTATTCAATTTTCCATACCAAGATCTGTCTTATAACACAAGAGCTCTTCTCTGTAGCCTGCAAACTCTTGAGTTTCGGAGAACTCTAGTTTTCTTGCGCAAGTTTAGTGCATTTATTGCTTGACTAATATACAATTACAATCGATACTTTCCCGGATATGACTTTTTCAGACTCAGCATTTTACAATTACAAGGACTGGTTATGTAATTATCTTTTGTTCGTATATGTTTTGTCTGATTTTTGTTTACTTATTAAATTGTATTATCGTGTAATATTTTGTCACATTTTCTCTTTTTTATTTCATTATTTGAAACACATTTTTTTTGGTCTTATTTTACTCTAATGATTATCTTTTTTGTCTTTTCCGCGAATTCGTGACACTTAGAATGTTAGAAGCATTCTGTAGTGTACGTTTCAGAAGGACGACTTGTCCGATGCTTGCAACATCTACATCTATACATTAAAAAAAAATAGATAGCAGGTGAAAGACAAATCCTCCACTACACTAAATATATGTCTGGTCGAAGCAGAAAAAAATACTTATGAAATACAGTTTTATTAATTCAATTTTAGAGGTAAAATAGGTTTTCTGGCATTGCCAATAAGATTTTTGCATACTTTTTATACTGATATTGAAAAACTATGTCAGTGTAATAGTATACAGTATTGATTTGTTTCTTAATATCCTGTCTAGGTTACTCTGTGTCATATGTTTACAAAATATGCACAAGTTGGATTCTTGCTACAGTTTTTCTGCATAAACTTTATTTTAAAATTTTCTCTCTTCACTTTGTCAATTTTAAAAAGTAGGGCTGTAAATTTTCATTAAAAACAAAATGTTTCCATAAGAGATACTCGGAGAATATTTTGCAAATACTAAATAATTAAAAAAAGACTTTTTGCAATTTTTTTAAATGTTTGGTATTAAAAGCCGAGATAACTTTTACACAAAGCCTTAAGCCAATTAGATACGTAGCTTGAATTAATTTAATATTGGTAATATTTCTATGTTAACATAAGCTGCCTCCAATATTATTTTAAATCCAAATTCTTACACTGTAATTTGCAGCGCGGAAGGCAGATAGTAAGTAAACAACCTTCCATTCCATCATATTAAAATACAATATTGAAACATCCATCGACAGTTAAGATTGATGTAATGGAAACAAAGAAGCTTAAAATATTTAAGGATTTGTGTCGTCTGTTTTTATAAGATATTTTTTGTAAGGTCTTTTAAATTTCGAAAGCATGAAGTAATGGAATATCAGGGGAATATCTCCTTAAGATACGATACAATGTAAAACATTATAACAACAGGCTACGTAAAAAATGCTTATAAAAGACCCTGTGTTCTTTTCATTGAAAAGCCTGGGGAAACATAAAACCAATAGCAGGAGAAAGATGAGTCCCCAATACACTTGAAAATAAACATGTGTGGTTGAAGCAGAAAAAAAGTTCTTATAAAATACAGTTTTATTACTTCATTTGTATACGTAAGACTTTTGTATACTTTTTACTTCCCCCATAAAAGGGAAGTATTGTAATCGTGAAAAAATCACCCACCCTGATTTTCTCACATCTTTACGTTCCAGGGTCCCTAGATGACGAAAAACATGTTTTCTCGATTACGTCGGTCTGTCTGTTCCCGGCATAGCTAAAAACTACTTACCCGATTGACTTCGAATTTTGATCAAAAATTAAGAGTCAAATGGTGATGACCTGGTAACATTTTGGTAAAAATCCAATATGGCAAGGCAAAATGGCGGCCTAGTGAAATTATTACTACGAAAATGCTTATGGAATTTATCTCGAATTTTTGCACAAAAATTAAGTATTATCTAGGAATCAACTGGTAAAATTTTGGTATGAATCTAAGATGGCGGAACAAATGGGGGTTTAATGAAATATTTAAAAATTCAGCCTGAAAAAAACACTTAACGAACTGATTTCAAATTGTGTGCCATATCTAATAGTAGTATGAGATGAACTAGTAAAAGTGTGGAACTAATTCAAAATGGCGGACAAATAAAATTTTTGTAATCTGAAAAAATCACCCTGTCAGGTCTTACATATATTCGCATTTTGGCGACCCTAGATACCAAAAATATGTTTTATCAAGTCCGTCGGTCCGTCTGTCGGTTGGTCTATCTGTCTGTTAGTTCGCGGCATAGCTTAAAAACTACTCGTCAGATTGACTTCAAATTTTAGTCAAAATCTAAGGCTCATATAGGGATGTCCTGGTAATATTTTGGTTAAAATCCAATATGCCGGAACAAGATGGCGGCCTAGAGAAACGTTAAAGGAATTATTATTAAAAAAACTGATTATCCAATTTATCTCAAATTTTGTATAAAAATCAAGTATTATTTAGGAATCAACTAGTAAAATGTTGGTATGAATCCAAGATGCCGGAACAAATTGGCATTTTAATAAAATATTTAAACTTTCAGCCGAAAAAAAACTACCTACTTAATGAACTGATTTCAAATTGTGTGTCATAACTAATTGTAGTATGCAGAGAACTCAGTGGCGGCCCACGCAATCATTTTTTTACAGAATTTTTTTATATGTGGAGGGGGTAGAATATTTTTTACGACTTACCTAAATTTTGTATACTAAATCAATTCTCCTATCCTTCATAGCTGCAAATTTGTTTATAACATCCTCATAAAATAAACGAGTTGCCCTAATCTAATCCAGAAATTCCTTTTGAATTGAATTATTGCCAAGGAAAGTAAATCTTTCTTGAGATATTGTATTTCTTAAATAACTTTTTACACATTTGAAGCAAGAAAAACTTCTTTCCACTGAATCACTTGTCGACGGTATTGTCAAAATAAGGGAAAACAATTTATATGCTTCGGTAAAAATATACTTATTTTTATTAATTTTTTTCACTTGCTCTTGCAGAGATATATTCCAATTACTCTCATTGGCAAAAATAAGACCAAGCTCATTTTTAAGTCGTTAACTTTTTGAAAATATTTCCCTAAATATATAACTGTAACAAATTTTCAAATGGGCCAGTTGGAAAATTTAAACTATATTCGGAAAATTTAGCAGAACCTGCCAAACATGAAAATGTAAGTTTTTCACAGTCTTGAAATCTTAGTGTCATTTCCATTAAAATATGGTCCAAATATTTCATAAAAAAGGGTTCTATACTTAGCCCCAATTTTTTTAGGTGAAAGCTTAGCAAGCTCACGTTTGTAATGATTTATTTCTGTAATAGAATTTGCTTTATCAAACATGGTATTAAAAAATGTTCATTTCTTTTTTTACAGAGCGTCTCACGACAGCGCTTTATATTAGATATGCAAAAATAAATGTCAAGCGATTTTTTTTGAAGAACGTCAATTAGTATGTCCGTGATTGAGAAAATGTCATTAATCACTAATGCCAGAAACGTGAATTCAAAATCGTTCTACTCACCTAAAAATCCTTTCGCAAGGCGGAGTGATTTTTCATCAGATTCGTCACAGTTTGTAACAAATTCAAAGACGTTTATTAATTTATTCCAGCTTGAACAATCACATTTACTAACTTCGAATTTGAAGTTGTAACACCATAAATAAATATAAAACTAAACATAGCACCTCCAGAAAAGTCAAAGCTGTTTGCGTCAATGTTATAGCTGTTATAATAAAGTTCGATTGAAAGTCTTAAAAAGACATGCCGCCAACGGTCAAGTAAAATATTTTTTCGAGATGTACAGTTTATTTTTTACCAATTAGGTGAATAAATGAATGTAAAATCTAAAATTTTGTGGTTGGAAATATGTTGGAACAAAATGGCGTCCGATAAAAATGTTTGAAAAGACAGTATATATGTGTTCCTAAACAATAAATAGGTGAAGGAAATTTACCGACTTTTGTACTGCTTTTGAAAAACTATGTTAACGTAAAAATATACTGTTAGCACAAATCTATTTTGTATTACCGAAGAATTCATTTGTTTCCCAACATCATCTAGGTTATCTTGTGTCATATATTTATAGAAAAATGTAAAAGTTGGGTTTTTGCTACAGTTTTTCGGCGTAAACTTTCTTTTAAAATATGTTATTTTCATTTTGTTAAATGAAATTTGCACAATGTTGACGCCAGAAGATAAAGTTTTTTTATGTTATTCGGACAGGGACGTAAACAGGGGGGCCTGAGGGGCCGCGGCCCTTCCTTTTTTTTCTGTGGCCCCCACACTGGCACCACCATTAGCCTGTCTAAATAAATTATACTGCACGCTCATACAACCAAAATAT
This sequence comes from Kuschelorhynchus macadamiae, assembly GCA_030620095.1. Taxonomy (NCBI): domain Eukaryota; kingdom Metazoa; phylum Arthropoda; class Insecta; order Coleoptera; family Curculionidae; genus Kuschelorhynchus; species Kuschelorhynchus macadamiae. The sequence continues at coordinate 283,174 of JAUTXW010004996.1, read as the reverse complement.
TTTTAACGAAATAAAATACTCAAACCACATCAACACAAAATATCTCTACTAGTTAGAATCCCAAATCAGAAATAATCGCTGTAACGCTGTTTTTTTTGTATTTTTTAGTTAACGGTTTATATTATTCATGTTTATTTTTTATTAGTTTTAGTAATACTTCCACAACTGTACAATAAATAAAAGTGAAAAACATGTTTTTAATTAAGTTACTTTTGTATAAAATTTGTTATTTAATTCCAAAACCTAAAATAAGTGTAGAAAATTCGTTTAAATTTTTTCACTGGCACATATTATTTGTTACAGGATCCATCGGTAATGTAAAAAAATTCGTTAGGAAAGTATGCTACGTTGACACACTAGTGACAGACCCTGTATATAGGCCCCTCTAGAACTATTTGTGCCCCCAACTGGCCCCCCCAAAATGAACTTTCTGTCTACGTCGCCTGTATTCGGATCGAAAACATTCATTATAAGAAACACAACACAAATAACTATTCTCTTCTGAAGTGTCACAATGACATCATTTTGATGGATTATAGTTTTAGAACCGTAACAGATTTATCAAGTCCTGATGCAACGAGAAAACGACTGTCTTTTGGAAATATTTAACAAAATATGCTCAATATTTGATTCAACTGATGCCAGAAGATAAAGTTTTCTATGTTATTCGGATCGAAAACAATCATTATGAGACACACTGTGATATCAACCTCGACCAGTGTTGCTAAATGTCAAATAGGGGATTATCGTCGCAACCGTTAAAAATTATCGTACATTATCGTATGTTCAATCGACTTTAAAAAAAAATGGAGTTAAAAAAATATATACTCCCACAAGCTATTTGAATTCATTTTATTAGCAAAAAATATATATATTTTTTAAAAAGAGTAAAAATAAAAACTTTTCCTTAATGAATGTAAATAAAACAAACTTAAGACACAAACAAATATGTAATATTTAAAAGAGCATTTAAGTCTACAAAATATTTATATCTTCAAAAAATATATCTTCAACTTCCAATTCACCTCTATTTTGCTCTACTACGGTGGTATCTTGTTTCTTTGGATAGAGATTGGCAGATGTTATGCTTCGTACCATTTTATCGGTAGGTTAAAATCAAAACAGTTTTTTTCCAGCTGGACACATTGAGAAGATAGCATATGTCCGTTTAGCGTGTCTGTCATCAATCGCTTTCTTGATTTTGTTTTTATCAAATTTACTTTGGAAAATTGTCTTTCACAACTGACACTTGAATGAGGTAATGAGAGAACATTTAAAACAAAATTAGACAATTCTGAAAAGACAAGTTCTCCATTATAATCTTTTGTTTGGCCTAATTTATAATAAAATCAATCAATTTCCGTAGTTTTCGGTATATTTTCAAAATTTTTCAACATTCGCCACTGGTCGTCTATTTTTTATAGTTCAGTCGTGTTTTGAAGTTCACATAATTGGGGAAGAGATCTCATTAATGTCAACAGTGTGGTTTCATTGCTTTTCCTTATATTTTCTGTATTTAACACAGAAAGCTTACTTAGGATTGGATCTTTAAAATTGTAACGTTTCTTAATTTCCAGACAGCTAGTAATCAAAAATTGTCAGCAACGTTCTAAAAAATCTCGTTTTATTGACTTTTCTAATGAATCAATATTCTGAAGTATTGCAATACCAAGATACATGTTTGAAATTGGAACAAAGTGTGTTGTCAGTTGGAATAATATCATCAATGTCCGTTTTATATATATAATTTGGTGCCATAAAGGCTGATAATAAATCTTTGTAACAGGTAACCATCATACTATGTAAGTGTGTAATAACGACTTTATCGCTTTAAAAGTACTTATTCAAATTAACGAATTTTGGAAGGACCCATTCCAAAAAATAAAAGCTTCGTCACCCGATAAAATTTGCAAAAGTTTCCAAAAAATTGTATCAATTTTTCCAACCTTTGGATTAAAAAACGCACAGAAATACACAAAGTCTTGACTGAAAAAATGTCTGTTGATTCATCAATTATTAGGCTAAATTTGCTGCACTTACTTACATTTTTGATATCTGGGTAGCCTTGAATCTTCCTAATGATATACCTTAAGCAATCTCAGAATCAGAAAAACAATTTTTAATCAGTTTGGTTAGATGGTCCACTGAATTAAACGAAATATTATGTTCTGCTAAAAATCCGGTGATTTTATTTCGGTTTCTTTGATTTGATTATGCAAAATACTTTCAGTTTTATTAAATATTGCTGAAATTGGTGTTTTTGGCAAAGCCTTGACTTCAGTAGCATGTTTGGAAGACCTTCCATGATTTTTAATTACGGTTATTTCGGCAGTAAACTCTACATTACATGCATGGCACCTAGCCTTGTTAACATCTGAAAGTAAAATTACCTCTTACACTTAATGAAAAACTTATAAATACTTACAATATTTTACCATTACTCTTAATTAGCCAGCCTTTAAATTTTGAGTCTTGTTCCTACTCTACACGGTATTTTCGTTTTCGATGCGATATACCCTTTACCTTTGAACATTCGCCACGTTTTATCTTTTTAGATTCAAGAGAACACCTCCCTTCGGATCCCGAACAGTCCGAATCAGACATTTTAAAACTTATCACGTAACTTAAAATGCAACAATAATTACAAACTACACTATTGTATTGAATAACTTTTTGCATTGACGTTTTCGTGTAGAGTAAATTATCGTACAAAACGCCATTATCATGTAGTCACTATCGTACATCGTACATGAATTATAATTATCGTACAAAATCGATAATTATCGTACATCTAGCAACACTGGCCTCGGCTAACACTTCGTGTGATAGAATTCACAGTTAGTTTCATAGTGATCCTTATTTCGATCTTTATAACATAAATAACTATTGTGCTTTTGTACTTCTTTTTAATTTTTTTTTATCTGTGACCATAAAGGCCGAAGGCCTAAGTACTAGGTACCGTGGTTGCTTTAAATAAAGGTAGGGAAAATTTATTGATGCGAGGTTGCAGATAACGAGAAGAAGGAAATACATTTGCTGGTCATACATTCCTAAATCTAGACTCTCTTATAATAAAAAGCGAACAAAGTGGGAGGTCCTTGGTCTTTCAAGTGCTGAAGAGCTGCATGTGGGTGTGCATGCTCGTGTCTGTCAGATTTCCAGCTTTTAGTAAGAAAGAACTTTGCCTTTTATGCGCATATTAAAGGCATTTTTGGCTTTGAAAATTATGAGTTTGTAATGATTTCGTGCCTGCAAATTTTGTGAAGTAAGGTTCTTGAGAAAATTGTAAAGTGCGGGAGACGAAAGAAAACCGGGCGGAGTCAATCGATTTAGGAAGGTCGGCCAAGAAATCTCTTTAAACCTGTGGTGTCCCGTCGTTCTTGAAATAATATGGCACTCATTTTTGACTATACGCACTTCAGAAAATTAAAAAATGTAACTATGCTTAATGAACCTTTATCTATATTTGTCTGTTTTTTTTCGTGTACCGCACTTCTAAATCTCGATCGATTTACCTATAAATATATTTTTTCTTGAGTTCTGTCATTAACTATTATTGAACCACCCAGTGTAGTGATACGCGATTTACAAGTCCAAATTTTACAAGGGCAGCTACATCAGATCCAATGAAGGAGATTTATCCAAATTTTAATTTATGCAGTTCGACTTTGGGCTACTCGGGTATGCCAAAAGTGGCCGTCTGTCTCCGTTTGTCATATCACGGCCCCTGTATAAAGCCGTCATTGTGAAGTATTATACAAGGCGTTTCCTAATTGCGTGCTGATTTTAAAGGGGGTGTTTTTATGTCCTAAAAGTCTTAACTTTTGAGATACAGGATGGTAAAGTTTAAAAAGAAAACATTTTTTTTTCATAATAATTCTGATGCTATTATAGATAACTACATGAAATTTGATACACGTCTTCTATGCGTTAAGGAGCATACGGATTTACCCAGGCTAATTACATATGCACGCCATTGGTAGAAATTTCAAAAATTGATTGTTAATAAAAAATGCCCTTTTATGCATAAAAGACGTGTATCACACAGTTATTTATCTATAATAGCATCAGAATTAGGATTTAAAAAAAATGTTTTTTAAAAACCCTGTATCTCCAAAGTTAAGACCTTTAGGTTCATATCAAACTTTTTTCTTAAAAAGGTCCAAGAATTATCCCCCTTTAACATTAGCACGCAATTAGGAAACGCTCTGCATAGTACTTCACAATGATGCCCCCTGGACAAAGTAATATGACAGACGGAGACAAACGGTCACTTTTAGCATAACTTTGATAGATCTTGTTCACTGGAATCAGTGCTGGCTCCCCTACTATAACTACATTGATGTGTTCAATTTTGGAAAAATATGAGTTCTGTAGTTTTTTAAATATTAATTGCAATATTAGATATTCTTTTTCACCCGGTATTGAACAGAAAATTAATTATTTTGAAGCAGCTTATTGACAGCTACTTTATGAACAATTTTCGATTCCTTCTAAATCGTTGCCTTCCTCTGAAAATGATGAGGTTTCGTCGTCACTACTTGAAGATCCCAGTGTGGGGTAACCAAATCATCAACAACCGTTTCAATTTTGCCATCTACTTCCCAGTATTTATCTTCAATAGAACGAACATGTTTAACATACGATTTCCAATTTTCAGCCGATATTGAGTCAATCGTTTCTAATGTTATTTTATATAAATCTTTAATTGAAAGTTCACCGGTGTTGCGCTCTCGAATATATTTTTTTACTCCTGCCCATGCAAGTTCAATAGGGTTGAGGTTGCACATGTATGGAGGCAGCCTCAAACGTGTAAGACCGAGGTTACGTAAAAAACCGTCCATTTTTTACTTTTTTTCTCTAGGCTTGTTGGCTGATATTACTTCATATAATTGATATTTTCTCCATGTTGGATCACACACAAGATTGTTCGATTTAAGCCACAATATTATATGAGCTTTTGTAGAGTATTTAGTTGGAACTTTATCTTCTACGTGAGAACGATAAGACGCATTATCCATTACCACGACTGATTTAGGAGGAATGTTAGGTAGAAGCTTCTCTAGCAACCACTTTTCAAAATTATCTCTATTTATCTGTCCATGATAGTCTCCAGTTGTTAGTCCCGAGCGAAAAACTAAAGCAGCACCTGGAACAAATCTGGCTTCTTAACCAGCATGAACTATAATAAAGCGACTACTAGAGCGGATTCCCTGAAAAACACCTGTAACACTTTCACTTTGCCAGCATTTGTTCACTGTCGTATCATTATCTACCCAGCTTTCGTCTAGATATACAATATTGCGTCCTTCTTGCCTATATTGCCTTACAGTTGATAGATATTTCACCCGCCAGTGAAAAATATTTGGTCTCTTAATAAGCAATTTTCGTTTATTTTGGCACTTGCGCCAAACAAAACCATTTGAGGGTAATAGTAATTTTTGTTACACTACTTTCTGAAACACCAGTGTAAAATGCAGCGTGTTCTGTTCGATTTTGAATTGGAATAGTCAAACTATTTTCAGCTTCTCTAGTACAGGCCTCTATAATGCTCGCAATAACTGCACGTGCACCGCTTCGACTTGTTTTTCCTATTTTGCTCGCCATCGTTACTTCGAAATAATAATTCAAATTCAACGCAACGCATTTATATAGAAATGAAAACAAATGCTCGAAATGTAGAGGCGCCACTGAAATTAGCTAGAACCTTCTAGGAGACTCTAGGCACATCCCAAAAGTGGACCAGTGCGAAATTTACTAAATCCTCGATTATTTTTCCGTACCGCTTAGCTGGCGCACTTTATAGGTGAAGCGGCAAACAATTACAACAAATAAATTAACATAAAATTGATTTGTGTACACAAATAGTACTTTTCCTTTTTTAAGACTATGAACCTTTATTTTAGGGACCGCCCGGTTTTCTTTCGTGTCCCGCGCTTTAATGAGTAAGGATTTTCTCTAGTCTGGCATTATCGCAATATTTTGAAAACCAGGGTTTATTTTTGTGAGTTTTTGAAGTATTAATAGAATGTGTTAATAAAGGGTTCTATAACTAATTGGATCATATCCGAGATTTGTGAACAGATCTCGGAAGGATCTTTGGTAGAGAAACAAATATCATTCCAAGAGAAGGACGTGTAGAAATCCCACAACCCAACCCAGTCAGCGTAATTATAGTGCCAAATAGTACGAGGTTGCATGGATTCTACAACTTCTTGTTATATGGGATAGGAAACAGTGGTCAGAGGAACCGAGAGGAACTTAAGTGGAAGACTTATAAGGCTCTGCATGAGTGGTGAGAAAAAGGTGGAAAAAAATGGATTTTGGCTACGTGTGACGATGCGTGGGAATTCAGTAGGTTCTCTGATGAGGTTGGTGAAAGATTAGTTGATTGCAAAGGCCTCTGCTGTTCTACTTTGGGGGTCGGGTTTGGTGGAACTTAAGCATTCTTTCTTATGAATTTTCTTTTCTTTATTCTTATGAACGTTAAACTCGCCAAGGATAATACATTTAGTGGAAGTTCTGAGGGCTGCTTTGAGCCACAGGATTAAGATCTGTTCAAGTCAAGATTCGGACGTCTTCTACAGGATAGATTACTATGAAAGTAAGCGCAAACTCCATCGTTCATGCGGAATGATGGAAGAAGTTCATAGCCAGGAAAGAAAAGGTGGTTGGTTGTATTTTTGCAGCTTATTTTGGTTTGGGTTAGAAAGAGAATATGAGGCTTGCAGGATCCGAGATGGAGTTGAGGTTTTTACTCAAGCCACAGATACTGTTGAATGAGAAATAATATTTCGATTTTGACTCTGGAATATTTTACTTGAGGAACATCCATCATCATTTTTTCATATATCGTTGTTCGGCTTGGGTAAAATAAGGAAGAAGAAAGAAATTATAGAAATAAAAGAGACAGCAGAGGTCATAGATTCAGGTGAAACAAGAAAAGAAAAAGTGATAAGAAAACGAAGCCTTAATAAAACTGGGATAGTATTATTTTCTGGTTAAGGATGGAATTCAAAAAACTTTTTCAGATAATATTTTCAAAGCTTTAAAATATTCAATTTCAACTTTTGCTTAAAACAGTGTTTTTTCATTCGTAAAATACGATTATATCTAAACATATCTGAAGTAACTCGTTATCATATTTATTTTTGAACTTCTAAACTTCTTCTATTTCCTTAACTCCATGATGAAAACGTTTTACCCGTATATATTTGAACATATTTTGAAAATCGGCTTTTTGTAATACGATACCTTTACCAACTACTTTAAATCCAATTCCGAATATAATGCCGTCTTTAAACTTTGTATTCATGTCGTAAACATGAGCAATTTTTCTGTGTTTTATTCATAAGGAATCTGTATCGAAAATGAAGATGTATTTTGCGTATACAAAGTTTTAAAGTTGTGATTTATGCTAAATAATATTCTTAAACTTCTGAATGTCAAATAGGTTGTGACTGTGGCAATAATGAAATGGATTTTCGTGGATATTTGTGAGCTAGAAATAAGATTTATTGATTGTAAAAACGTTATTTTCAGACATAAAAACGTAAACACCTTGTAAGAACAAGCTTTCATGTAAATTCACTTGTGTTTGTGTCTGCTTGTATCAAATTGTGTACATTGATTTATGAACTATTTATACTTATCTAACTGACAAAAATTTCATAGCGGGGGCGTGCGGTGAAATTTTAAGAAAGGGAAGCAATTTTTAGAAACTTACCTATTTGTAATGTAATTCGATTCTTCGATCATTTTTTGCAAATTCGTCAATGATGTCATCATAAAAACGTCGATGCTCCGACATATTTTGGAGAAGTTTATTTTCAATGGACAACAGCGATGTATGTGAAAGTCTCTCCTGCCCCGTTGAATTTCTCACGAAATTTTTTATACGTTTAAGTGTTGAAAAATTGATTTCTACTGACGAACTTGTGGCAGGTATTGTCAATACTATATACTATAATAATACTAGTTCATACAATTTCGACACTTCGGTGTAGGCATCTTCCAGCTCGTTGTATTTTAAAAATTGCATTAGTTCCTTAGCGTTATTTTTTGCGCTAATGTCATCAGTTTCATAAATCACTTCTAGTTCAGATCGCAGTAAGACTCGGTGGAAAAACTAGCCATAATGAAGAAGAAGAGATTTGAACGTATCTTCTGGAAAAGTTTTTCCTTTAAATGCATCAAAATTGCAGAGTTGGAGGAATTTAAAATGAGTTAAATCGTTAAATCTATAGTTTATTCGTTGCTGAATTTGATCGATTATTTCATAGAAGAGGCGTCTGTATGATGTTTGAACATCTCCCACCTTGTCTGTTCGAAGACGCTTGGTTTGTAGCCCTACATTTAACGCCATCGTTTTCTCCCAAAATAGGTCAAAGTCATCTCTTTTTTGGCATAACATATATGTTCAACAAATAATTAAAATTAAAATCTCGTTTCAAACAGTCCAAAACCCCCTTGAACTATTTATTGCTTCTGAGTCCCACGTTTCATTATTTTCTATTATATTCTCAAATAGCTCAATCAGTGATTCACGATTTTCAGATACTGTTAACACAAGTCTTCCATTATAGTTCCACCTAGTAGGAGCTACTTTGGGCAATCGTTTGTGGACAATGGATTTCAAAGCTTGTGTACATTTGGTTCACTTGGAAAAAAAAGCAGCCATGCCACTTAAAGTAACGAAAAATACTTTACACTCTTTAACGTGATTGATGGACTGGGAACTAACTAAATTTAATTTATGAGCAAAACAATGGACAAACTTGGGAAAGTTTCTCGAACTTTAGCTTGCAGACGTGCAAACGTTGCAACGTTATAAACTACGGTATATAATGCATCTGCTGTACGATTTTCGGACACATTCTTAAAACCTAAAAATCGCTCTTGACTACTTCCGTCTGTTTTAACGTAGCATATTACTATAGACAATTGGCAAAAATTAGTGATATCAGTTGTTTCGTCCAGAACAATAGCAATGAACCGCGCCTCGCCAATCTCCTGCTTAATTCTTTTTAGAATAATGGTTGCAACAGCGGAAATTAAATCATTGTGGATTCGATTCGACGTTCCGCGAAAAACCCTGGACTGCTCTAAATGATTTTTTAAGCAATCATCATATTTAGCTATTAAACTAAGCAAATCTTGAAAATTTCCTCTATTTGAAGAAACCATTGTTTCGTCATGACCTCTAAATCCCAATTCGTGCTGTCCGAGAAAACAAACAACGTCCATAAGTCTTCTTAATATTTAACTATTTTTATTGACTAGTTCATTGTGTTGGCGGTGACTAATTTCCAACTGTATATTAAGGGCGTATTCGATTCTGGTTTTGCCGAAGATTTTTTCTTTTAAGACGGCCTGTAAATGTGCTTTGGACATAATGTGTCTTTTTACAGCTTCATGGAAATTGTTTAAATCGGAAAAACCAGTTTTATTCCAGAGACCTTTTTCATTTTCAAAAAGTATACATGGCCAACAAAATAATTTACTTATATTTTTACACCCTGTCAGCCATTTAAATTATTCGTATTGTTTTTCCGGATAAAAATGTCTAATACAGTTTTTCATTTTTGTGGTTAAATTTTGCAAATTATTGAAATTATTTGAAGCTTATCAGCGAAGTTTAATGTTGAAAATCCCTTTATTATTAAGACACACACCACACATTCACACTCTTCTTACTAAATTCTCCAACATTTTCAACGTTATTACCGACAGTTGAAGTTGACGGTATTTGCATATCCACGTCCGTATTATTGTCTTCCATATCGCACCATGCACGACGCGACGTACGTGTCACACAACACACGGATAGCCGTTCAAACAAAGAACCTACTCCAACGATAGCTTCCGCCACCACTTAAACTACGCGACTGAAACGCAAAAATTGCAAACAGCCGGTGGAAAGTTCAATAACCTCTGGCTCGATTCACAGGAAATCAAGCATACAGGACTTGGCTGCAGAGAAGCTAGCAGCCCGCATAGGTTCTGTTCGATATTCTATTGTGGCTGGGTCGGAGTCAAGGCCGCATTTATTATGGGCTTGATAATTAAGATAATGTTTTAGCATTTTTAATATAAACTAAATTAATGGTTTCCTATTTCAAAAATTACATTTTAGAAGATGTTTTGTATTTTTTTTTTGGGGAAGCGCTGCTTCCTTTGCTTCCATGAACTGCACGCCCCTGGTGCATAGTCATCTAGTAACAGTATATTGTCTTTTGAAATATTTATATTGAGAACCGTTTTATTCCACCATATTGTATTCCTACCAATATTTTACCAGTTTCTACCTATGCCACACTTTATTTTTGGGAATAATTTAAAATAAATTAAATAAATAGCTTTTACACTAACACACCCCACCATTTTGTTCCGTCATGTTGAATTCGTACCAGTTTATTACTGTATAACAGTTAATTTTTCTGCTAAATTTCAGTCAATTAAATAAGATTTTTTTTACGTTGATTTTTTAAACGTTTTATTTGGCCGTCATTTTCATTGGCCATCTTGAATTCGTACTACAAATTTATCAGTTTATCTCTGTATCACACCTAATGCTTGTACAAAATTTGAAATTAATCTAGTAAATAGTTTTTTCAGGCTAATTTTTTTAAAAATTTTATTAGACCATTGCCATTCCTTTTGCAATGTTCGATTCACTTAAATATGTTACGAGTTCATTCCTATGTAACACTTGATTTTTGCGCAAAATTTCTGGTAAATTAGATAGTTTTTTAGTAGTAATTTTTTTAACATTTCACTAGGCCGCCACCTTGTTCCGCCATATTGGATTTTTACCAAAATATTAACATTTTGGTATGAATATAACATACCAAAACAAAATGGACTGAAAAACTGTGTGTTAGTAGTTTTTACACACTTAATGCATTCTTTTTGCAACAATGTGTGAATCGTATCGAATTTTCAGGTTTTCTTTAGCTTGCTCATCTCCTTCCAAACACGCAAGGCAAAGAAAACATTGGTCTTTTTTGGGAGACAAAAAGGATATATTTTGCTCTTTAAAAACTCCTGTATGTGTGATAACTATATTTAAGTTTCCTTCCATGCGATTGAAAATCTTCAAGAAAAAACATTTTAGGCAAGGAAAGGTCTGGATGGGGGTGTTGCCTCTACAAAATTGTGATTCAACTTTTGGAAATCTTATTAATATGCTTCTTAATGTTGAATCTTATATTTGCTTCCATCTCCTAGGTTTCCTTGTTTCTTTGTCGGCCACCCCTCTTGTCCTTTTCCATTACACCTATTTAGTTTATTTTAACCAGCGCAGTTCGACACATTCTTTCACTGATACCAAAAATCGATAGAAATAGTTTCTTACAGACAATAACAGGTTTTTTTCTCTTTGGTAAGAGTGTAAGTTATGGTCTTGAGTGTGCGGGATGTATCTTTCTTAGTGTATCCTTAATATTAAGGTGACGAGCAACAAACTCTTTTTGTGAATGTAGATTTCCAACCACAATTTACACTAAATGTTGAGGTTAGAATTTAGTCTGTCGCTGCATGACCGCGTATACTGTAGATAGTCCGCTTTCTTTTTCAAGCGTAGCAAATAAACTTCATGCGCAAGACGAGACGTAACTGCACTTACGCTTGTACGTGAGAAAAATTTGGTGTTGATTGTCAGATACGTCGAATCCAAACTCCATCACTGCCGTGATACCGTGAGAGGTATAGTTACGGCACTTCGTGAGAAAAAAGTTGTGCCTGTCAAGTGGTGTAACTCATTTTTTGGATTTTTGTCAGTTACGTCTTTACGTGAGAAAGGGGACGATATATTTACGTTTTAGCGTCCCTAGATGTCAAACAATATGTTTTCTTAATCCCATTTGTCTGTATGTCGGTGGCGGCCTCATACATTGTTTTAAAAAAATTAGATACATTTTAAATTTTGAACATATATTAAGTGTGATAAAGAGATTAACTGGTAGAACGGTGGTATGACGAATCCAAGACGGCGAAACAAAATGGCGGCCAAATAAAATGTTCAAAAAAATCAATGTAAAAGATCTTATTATTCAATTGACTTGAAACTGAATATGAGACAGGGATTACCTAGTACGAATTCAAAATAACAAAAATCAGTGCAAAAAATTTATTTTAAATCATGCCCAAAAATAGGTGTGGCATAAAACAGTGTACTAAATGACTATGTTCGGAACACCTTACTATTCCTAATGGAAGAAAAGATTCAAAGCGAGGGAAGTTCCGGGTAAAGGAATTTTTTTGGATAATAATTTACTCGAAAGAAGGAGTGACACCCATCGACCTATAAGATTGCCAACACCATCACCAGTTCTTTCTGTCTTAGATTTGTCTTTATGGGATTTTAGCAAAATGGTATTGACAAGACTGGCCGTCGTTATATAAAAAAACAGTTACAAAATTTTGTAAATATGCCATTCGTGTTATATACTTTTGAAAAACGCGAAGGAATGTAGCTGCTTTAAAATATACGGGGTGTTTCGTTTAAAAAAATTTGGTCTGCAACTCAATATTTTGAAAAGAAAACTAACCAGCCATTGTACTCTACGTAAAAATTTTTACAAAAACTCGTTTTTGCATTTCATTAGCTTGTAATATAATTAAGGGTGCCTAGGAAAGGCAAATTTTCAATTTGTATTTCTAAAACGAAGAAGGCTATGCAATATTGTTTACGGCATCTTTCGCTTCACGAAAAAGTAGCCCATTGACGCGAAAACAGCATTCCTCCATGTTCAATAATAACTGAGATACCTAATCTGCAAAAGTATCGACAATGGGACACCCTGTATATTCCAAACAAGTGCACGATTGACGAATACAAAAAAAAACAAATAATTTGCCGTTAATACAGTTATATATTTCTATAAATTACAGTAATAGCATTTTGAAAACAACCTTTTCTTTTTTTTTCAGGTAACAAACAAGTCAAGATTATTGATCCTGTGTCATCGCGCCTACCTGTTTACTTGATTTAAATTAATTTCAGTGTAAAATATCTGGTAAGAAATTAGATTTATTGTTTATTAACGGTTATAAGGATAAATACGACCTAAAGGCAGAACAACTTAAAAAATTACATTTTTTTATTGACTTACTTTAAATTAACTTTCTCTTTTAAAATGTATTCTTTATTTAAAACAATTTTTAAACAACAGTGCATATTTTACTTACGCCATTTTTAAATGGATGAAACTAGAAATAATGGAAATTGTGTACTCCCAGTGTTAAACATAACAAAAAACAAGCAATGAAATTACGTAATTTTTAAATGGCTTTTGTGAGGAATAAGAATAAGAAATGAAAAAATAATCAGTGACGTGCACTATGTTCCTAAAATTACTTACCCCTTAAATGTGCCTGGCATCAGTATGTCCATAAATAGTTTAAACTTAATTTATAATGGCTGAAAACCGCTTTAAAAAGACTAACATTTTTTGTTCCATAAAAATAATGTATTAGTTCTTTATAAAAAAAAAATCGGTTTAATAATGCGACTATTAAACATGTGTTTCGCGACTTAGTTTTAGACAAGTAATGTCAGGTTGTCACTGTGGACTCGTGTATTAGTCGTGTGGGTGACCTTAAGTGTCTTGTCTTACACACTTATTTTCAATCTTATTTTACTATTCTCACGAACTTGATGGCTATTTTTGATTCCGCTAGTCCAATACATCCGGATACGGATATATATGCTATACATTTATCTACAAAAATCTCAATTAAAAAAAATTAGCTCTTTAAAAGTTAGGAATACTAGACGTTTTTTGGACTGCTGCAAAAATATTGCTCTAAAACAAATTACGACATTAAAAGTTACAAGAAACTGTTAAACCCGTATCTAAAAATTTTAAGCAGGTCAGAAGTTATGGGGAAAAGAATTTTTTTTTGACATTAACGCAGTGAAACATACTCACGGTATTTGAACATGAAATTACAGGGAATTTTTTTTTAAAGATGTCAAAAAAATTTCAAATAAATCAGGCCCCTAAAAGTTACACGGTTACAGGAAAAAAACAATTTTTTGAGAGTTGTCACAATATTTTTTCAAAATAAATTACTCCCCTAAAAGTTACATGGCATTTTGAAAACCGTATTTACAAAATTTAAGCAGTTTAAAAGCTAAGAAAAAAAATGAGTTTTTTTTGTGCAAACTTCATCTCGTAATTGCAACTTCTTTATATATTCCAAGACCCTCCCTAAACTGTCCATGTTGTGTATCTTTTTGAGTACTTTCCGGCACCGTAACCAGTTTTCCGACCAAACGCCTACTTTTCTATTTGGACAGCATTTTGTAGATAAGGAAACGTTGCTATAAAGATCTAATATTTATTTGCTTACCTCAAATTTGCTGTATTTATGCCAAAAAAAGCGTGGATGCATTACAACTTTTCACAAAATAATACAAATTAGAATTGATTTGTCAAGTCGCTTTACGGCACTTTTAACACATTTTATTTGAAATTCCGTTAAGTTTTATGCATGTGACTGTTGTTGTAAGTTAATATATGTCTATTTTGAAAGATTTCTTTATTTCTAGTGCATATTTATAAAATTAGAATTATTATTAAGAATATGAATAATTCTCTAACATAATATCATCAATTAGGGTCAGTTTCACAATAGGTAGGCAACCAATTTTACACATATTGTGTCGGAAGGGAAATTGGGCATTTATCTGGTTTTATTATCGTTAGTAATTTTAGTATTTTTGAGTGATAATTAATAAAAATGCGGATTAGGTTAGGATTGGCTGGGGTCTACATTAAAACAAGGTTTCTTTTAACAAAACTTATACTGTTAGGTAGATGTGTTCCGTTAGCGTTAAGTTAGCCCAGGTTCGTCGATAAAGCCATAAAATCACATGCTAAAATCACATGAAATATGCGCGCCCTTTAAAGGAGCGTAATTGACGATAGCGATTTAGGGTCCTGTGATTCATATCGCTTTGGGTTAGCATCAGGTTTGTTAATAAAACTATCGTTAAACTGTTTTGTTTAAATTTAGGAATACTATTTGTTGTATATTTGAAGAAAACCAAGTAAGTTTGGCAACAGTGCATATAATTTAGAATCTGTAATTTGTCAAAAACTTCATAATTGATACTATTGACAGCTTAACATTGGGGAAGTAGTGAAATTTCTTGGTTATTTATGGAAAGTTTTGTGATTTTGTTTAATAAAAAAAACGCTTCATCCACGCTTTTTTTGCTTAAAATATAGTAAATTTAAGGTAAGCTTCCTAACAAAACCAAAAAAGGTAAAAAATTGAGATGTATTAAATCGTACCAGACCCTTCACTAACGAAAATAAAAATATCAGAAGTTGATAACTTCTTCGGAAAAACTTATTCAAATTTACACCTATTAATCAAATAAAAACGGTTCAAAATACAATAAATAATCATAACATTGTTAAAATACAACGCCGTTATCAAAAAAATATCCAAACACTTACATTATAAAATGAAGATGGTGGTCACATCACAGAAACTGTCTGGGCAGATGCCTTGAACCACGTGTATATTTTCTTCGATTTTTCAATAATTCAGGCAAATTCTCGTTGAAAAACACAGTTTTTCAAAAAAAGTGACTAAAAAAATTAATTTTTTATGATTTTCGAAATACTGCTTTCTTAAACATTTCTATATTCTCGACATTTTTCCGACATTTAGGTTTTTGTTCTCCTAGATATATCCTATAAAAAACGTCTCTTTGAAAATTTCGATAGGACTCACCCACTTTGAGACATAAGCGCCCCAAAACACACCTTTTTGGAACGAAAAAAAATTATAAAATCGTCAAACAAAACGTGTTCTACGCCTACGATTCTCTTAATATCTTTGTCGCACTCGTTCAAAAGCACCGCTGATAGATTATTATTTCCCTAGGAATGTAAGTTGACTTCCATCCTGTCGTTAAGGGTAACCAATACCTTGTTGAGTAACTTTCACTTACGTCTATCAAAGCAGTGTCAACATAGGTTGCTTACAATACAGGGAGGGGGAAAATAGTTTACTAAACCATTTTCATAGGGTAGGCAATGCTTTTTTGCCTATATTGTATGCACGCGTCTGAAAATAATGCGTTTGGTTAGAACAAAGAGGGTGCCATAGTGATCAAAGTAGCATTGTTTCACCTCTATGTTGTATGACGCAAATTTTGAAACGGATATACATGCATTGTTGTAAAATATGGAAAAGTTTCAAGGATTTGCTGAAAAAATAAACAACTAACAATTGAAAACTAAAAAAATGTGCATTGACTTAATATTTCTTAATAAATAATTGTTAAATAAAACACTCTGTATAATATATTTTCATTAAATGGATCTCATCTAGACGGTTACAAAATTATCAGGTTTGATATCTTTATCTTTAAAGACAACCCATAAAATTGTCCAAAATCCTGCCGTAAAGGGTATTGGTTCTTCATTTAAGTGTTAAAAGCTTTTCTCGTTTACCAACCCACGCTTTTAATCGGGGGGTTTTTGTAAATTTTGTTGTTGGTCTTTAAAGATAAGATTCAAACCTGGTGTATTTAGAATCAGCAAGACGAGAACCATTTAATGAAACCATATTATTTAACGCGTGTTTGAAGTTAAAAAAATACGGATACTTAGCCTTAAATATCACAAGAATGTTTATATTTTTTCATAGCACATGTTGTATAAAATGTGCTTAGTTTTCTCGTAGTACCTAAACTTTTTGGAAAATTAAAAAAAAATTATGTTTTTTTATTTGAGATTCAATTGTTTTTTCGAAACTAAATTTGAATTCTTTATAAACATTTTTGTTATTTTTCTATTTAACATTTTTTTGTGTTTTATAACAACGGAGGTATTATATATTTATATTGTCCTTTATATCACCCTGTATTTTATTTTGAAATTGTGTTATTTCCTTTTTCTATTTATCAAAACATAAAACTAAAAGTGAGTATATAATTTATATTTTCTTCTAAAGTGCTATATTCAATATGCAATGCAATTAGCACATAATGAATCTACAAATTAAGACGGTAATTATTCAAGTTCAGGTAAGTCGCCAAAATACTTGGCAAAAAAGTACCGCTAATATTAAAAATGTTAGAGATTCATACATTCTCGAGTTTTCGTCAAATTATCAGTTTTTGAGCTACCGCACTTTTTGATTAAAGCAAACCCTAAAATCCGAAGTGAATAAAACACGCTATTGAACCCTCATAACTTTAACTTCAACTTGTATTAAAAATATTTACGAATAGATTTTGCATCTATTCAAAAAGGTGAACAGGAATTTTCAATTTCAATTTAAATTTGTACCAAACAGCGTACGTACAATAGGAAAAACGTCAAAATCAAAATATGGATAGAAAATTAAGGTCTTTTTATATTTTACTTGAACATTATTATGCTCGAGCAATGAAAATCAATAACGATTCTAAGTATATAATGTATGACCATAAAGTCTTGCATACATTCAATTATAATAGTAATGATAATACTACTAATAATAATAAAATAGTAATACTAACAATAATAATTAATAATAATAATAATAATAATAATAAAATAATAATACTAATAATAATGATATTAATAATAATAATAAGCAGGCACAGAAGAAACAACGCAACATATACACTGCTTTTATAGACTACAAAAAGGCGTTTGACAGTGTACCACATTCCTGGATCATAGAAGTACTAGGAATATACAAAATCCACTCTATGATCATCAATTTCCTGGCTATCAACTATCAAGGACCAGTGGAGAACGAATCTGAGGATCTATAATGGCGATCATCTCTTACCACCGATAAGATATTCATTAATAGACTCGCTAAGTCCGCTTTGCCTTTGCTTAGCGATGAACTCCCTCTCCACGTTACTCAACAATACAGGACATGGCTTTAACATCAAAACCAATAGAGATGATTCCCGAACCATATTCCACCTTCTGTATATGGATGATATTAAGTTCTATGGTGGAAACCATAACTAACTAAAAAAGCTTATGGACGTGACATACACCTTCTTGAAAGACATCCATGTGGAATTTGGAATGGAAAAATGTAAAACCTTAAACATCGAAATAGGCAAAGTAATTAATGGTGTTGTAGCCCTACCCAATGGAGAAATAGTTCTAGCGATGAACCAAGTAGAGACCTACAAACACCTAGGATTCCAACAAGCTAGACTGTTCCAGGATAAGCAAGGAAAGACCAGTACGTTCAAAGCGTGTGACCTCTTCTGAAGACAGAACTGAACGCCGGATATCTAATTACAACAATTAACACCTATGCTGTGCCCGTACTGACCTATAGTTTCGGAGTCTTGAAATGGACTAACACCGAGCTAGAGGGACTACAAGGAACTACTCGCCTAATGATGACCAAGTACAAGTCACACCTTCTAAGGTCATCAAGTCTCCGAATGAGATTACCACGAAGAGAAGGTGGAAGATTCCATGTCGACTTGACCAATTCACACTACCGACAGCTGCAAAAATTAAGAGATTTCTTCACCAACGAGGCACAAACATAAAGCCTTTACTGCATAGTGACCTTAAGTGCCAACTCGTACTCTCAACTCAACCTCGCAAGTGACAACATCATCCTAAAATCACTGTCAGCCCCGACAAACAAGAACAGTGAGCTCAAATGGCACTGCACGACCGACATCACAATAACTTGAATCAGCCACACATAGATAAGCAAGCATCCAACAGGTGGTTGAAGGATGGACAACTATTCCAAGAGACAGAGGGATTTGTAATGGCAATACAGGACCAAGTTATGAATACACGGAATTATATGAAATTCATCATCAAAGACCGGTCCGTTGAATCCGATAAGTGTCGAAAAAGTATCGAGAGATCAGAGACTATCCAGCATATAACATCTGGCTGCACTTACCTAGCAAACATAGACTACCTCCAGTGACATAACCAGGTGTGTAATTTCATACACCAGAAGCTTGCCAATGAATACGGGCTCCTGTACACCTTTGTGCCCTATTATAAAAACCAACCAAGTTCAGTGCTTGAAAATAATGCCTTCAAACTGTACTACGACCGGGCAATTATCACCGACAGTCGAGTAACGAATAATCGGCCTGATGTGGTACTGTTAATAAGGAAACAAAGATAGCTTATTTGGTCGTTGTATCCAACAATAACAACGTATTGGATAAATATCAATAGAAAAAGGCCAAATATGCGGGGCTGGCCATCGAGATATAGCAGAAGTGGCGACATGAATAAGGTTCAGTGATACCGATCATCGTATCATCAACTGGACAAGTTGCAAAAAACACTAAAATATAACCTGAAAATCATAAGACTGTATACTAACACCTTCATTGACATCCAGAAGGCAGTCCTGCTTAGTACTTGCCACATAGTGAGAACATTCTTACAGGACAACACAGAACTAATAGAAACCAGCCCATTCCTTTTGATGCATGCATCCGGTATAGGCTTGGAACCAAACAGTTGTTGAGAAATTGATTGTCAATTTTGATAAAATAATAATAATAATAATAATAATATCAAGTATAAACCACCGCCTGTGCTAAAACCTGCAGGATATACAATGTACTAGGACAGATCTATCATCACGGATAAGACCATCCCCAACAATAGACTAGACATTATAGTACATGACAAAGACCTCAGAAGTGCCTTTGTGGTTGATATAGCTATCTCCAACACTTACAACGTAGAAGACACTATTGCGGGAAAGAAGCGGAAATATTAGGAGCTTCGAGGCGAGGTTAAGAAAATGTGGAGTATAGGTTACTAGTCTTTTTAAATAATTTGTTAATTTATTGTTTTTTTGCTTCTATCTTTCTTATATTTTGCTTCAATTTTATCATCATTTTATCATCGAATAACGTGATCAAAGTGTGTTTGGTTTAAATTCTTTACTTAGCTCTAAAAACTAGCCAAAATACCTCCTCTCTCAAAACTTCTTACTCTTTTCTTTTGCCTATCAATAATAGTTATTTTGCCCCTCCCTGTATTGTAAGCAACCTATTTTGACACTACTTTAACAGACGTAAGCGAAAGTTACTCAACATTAATGGTCACAATTATGACTTCTTGACTTATTTTAACATTGTCCATTTTCAATTCATAGAGTTCATTAGAACGGCACGCTCCAACAGCTCCCATTACCATTACGGCCTTCATCAATAAGTATATATCATCGGTGGCCTCGCATGAACTTATTCACATCTTCCCTGTTAAACACATTCGATTTTTTGGGTCTATAACCACCATTTTTTCTTTTCAGAAATGGTCGAAGTTTTGGATACTTAGAAATATCTACATTTTCCTCTATAAAAAGGGTGGACTTCAACATCGAATACTCACACCATAAGCTTGATGGGGACTTCAATATAGCACTTTTTTCGTGGAAATACGCCAAAAACAAGGTTTCTGAGACTACAGTGGCCGTCTTGCTTTGGCTACCAATTCTTAAAGGCTTTATATGCTGCTTCATACCTTTTTTTCGACTCTTCCGGTAGTAGAGATAAACAAGCAATATTCGCTGATTCTTCTATGTCTGAAACATCTATTTTGTCCACACAGAATCAAACAATTAGATTTCTTCAAACTCTCCGCTATGAATTGTCAACTTGACGTTGTTCATAAAATAAAAACTGCTTATGTTGCTCTGGCAACGGATCACGGCTGCCTTCATAATTTAATGGGAATGCTATCGAATGTAATGATAATGAAAATCCAAAAATATCTCCAGCATTTTCTTGTAAACAGACAATACAGGGAGGGGGAAAAATGTTATATACTATATGGGATGTAAGTACATTAACCAGTCTCGAACTTTTTTGCCAGCCCTCGCAATCGCTCGGACGCAAACTCGTTCTCCACTGGTAAATGTTACTTACATCCCTTATAGTATAAATAACTATTATACTACAGTGATAAAAAGTGAAGACAGTCAGGTTTGTCATTTCAAAATAATTCAAAAGTACATTGATACAAGATCCCACATGACAACTATTAATCCACGCTTCTTTATGGGATATCAAAATGGAAAGTGCTTAAACCAGCCTGTCGGGTGAAATACGTTTTCGTCAATTCCAAGTAAAATTGCGAAATTTCTAAAGTTTGAGAACTTCAAAATGCATACTGGACACTCTTTTAGAAGAACGTCGGCAACTTTATTAGCAAATACTGTAGTTGATGTATTAGCTATCAAGCGACATGGTGGATGGAAATACGCTAGAGAATACGTTAGAAATGAAGGATCTGAGGAGTCAGAAAATGTAATACACATCGAGAAGAATCGAGAAAACGTGTTTCCAAATTTTGTTAATGATGTGAATAATTGTAATAATTGTACCATTAATATTCATTTCAATTAATCACGGGATTTTTGTAATATGTTGATGAAATCGAAAATTAAAGCTACTTATAATAATTTTAGATTATTATTTCCCTAGGGATGTAAGTTGACGTACATCCTGTCGTTAAGGGCAACCAATACCTTGTTGAGTAACTTTCACTTACGTCTGTCAAAGCAGTGTCAAAATAGGTTCCTTACAATACAGCGAGGGGGAAAAATAGTTTTATTGACGTTCATATCTTTGCCTTGATATGTCTGGTAACAGGCCCAAATTTGCCTTTCAAGCAGCATTAAAAGTCGGTTGTGGTAGCTCTTCATCTGAAGAGAAGAACAAAAACGTGCTGAAAGTAAGAAAATCGCTGATATGATAAATTTGAAAGTTTGCAAGTTTGTAGTTTCATTGATATGGAAACACTCTATATTTGGTTGTGACATCTGCTGGGTCTATTATTGTTTGACATTATTTTTTGATAATACGGTGTTAAAGTTAATTTAAATAAATTTACACAAATCTAGGACAGATAGAAAAAATGAATCTTTTTGCTATACATCAGCTTTAAAATTCTTTATTCAACCATTAAAAATTTGCGTAAGCAGGCAAATTTTAGAAATTTCACGCTATTTTCAGAAACAAAACAAGTGCGGGACAGTGTTTATTTAGGCATAGTTATAGAAAAACATAATTTCACCTTTTTGTGTTAAAATTTTTAGCTTATGCGTTTTGTGCTTTTAGCAAGTATTCAAGTTCAGCGATTAGAGCACATTTTCCAAAACACTGGGGGAGGGGCACGCATCCATCCCTTGCCCCCGACCAGGCGCCTATGATACCAAACATTGTAAGAAGCAAAAAATGTGTTGCCGCTTAGTGAAAGGTAGATATCAACTTCAATAAAATACAAAGTCAGAGTGGAGAGCAGAATAAAATAACTCACACATAAAACATTGTTATCTAAACCTAGTTAGGCTTCTGTAGAACACTGCTAGGAAAATATATTTATTTCTACAATAAGATATTAAATAAATATCAAAATACTCTTTTTGTCTGCATGTTTGTCAACAAAGCAGTACAATATTCGTCAGCGTTTCCTGTTTTCCTTGTTACCGTCCCGTCAATTCCTTTAAATCTGCCTTCGGCAAATCTTCTGCCTGGATAAATACAGAGGTTATTGGTTCAATTTTTCAGGTAAGTGCGTTTAATTTAATGGGTTGACATTTAGTAGCAATGTTGGCGCTCATTTATACATGTCTGTATCTGTGATACGATCTCGACTGCGCTTCAAGAAGAAAATTAATGGGAACCCTTTACTTTCTAACGTAATTTTAATGACATGGATTACAACAATAGTTTAAAATTACACTTGTTTATGGGTACTTTGCGACTGTAGTAAAAATGACAAGCACCCCATTTAATCGAATAAGCTAAATTAAATAAACTACACTATTGTACAATTGAAGTGCAATTTATTAAAATGTAACCTAAATTTAAATGGCTATAACTTGTAAACAAATTGGTTTATTTACAAACGGTTTCATACATTTTGTAGGCTTATATTTTGTTAATATTTTTGTGGTATGTGTGTTTTAAGAGTTGCTTTGGTCTGTTACATACGAGGGATAGGGACAAAAGTAGTTTTTTTATACGAACTTTGTAAACAGCCATTTTTTTAGCAATTATTTAAAAAAAAATTAATAAGTTGAAATAAATCGCGCACTAGATTTTCATTTCTTTTTGTATTTAATATACTTTTAAGTATGATTGGCTTAACTGAATTATGTAATGTTAATAAAAGTATATTCTTGTAATTATTTTGATGTGTTTTCTAAAAAATTATGCGTGTATTTCAAATCTAAATTTGGTTATTTAAAGGGAAAACTGTATTTTGCGAATTTACGAAAAAGTGTATGAAATTTTTTGCCTCTTGAAAAATATTTCGTATCTACCTACTTAAAAAAAAATAAAATCGGAGATATAGGAAGCAAAAAAGGCATGTAGCTAACGGATTCCGAACTCTCCCTCCCGAAAATTTGAAAATATTTTTGTTGTTTGCAATCGTGAAAAAAACCCTCAATCCGTGAATTCCGTCGGTATGTCTGTCTGTCGGTCTGATCGCGGCATAGCTAAGTACAACTTATTTGATTGATTTTAAATTTTAGTGAAAATTAGGGGTCATATGGGGATGAAATTGTAACATTTTGGTTAAAATCTAATATGGCGGCCTAGTCAAATATTAAAAAAAAAAAAAAATTACTAAAAAACTACTTATCTAGTTGTGCAAATTTTGCACCAATATCAAGTATTACCTAAGGATCAACTGGTATCATTTTGGTACGAATCCAAAATAGAGTAATAAAGTATTTTGAAATATCAGCCTGAAAACACTATTGTGGTACGAATTCAACAGGGTGGAACAAAATGGAGGCAAAATAAAATGTTTGTAATCAATTAAGAAATCATGGTTCTTGGAAATATAGATCTCGTGGAGTAAACATCCCTGAAGATGCCTCACGCAATCGTAGACGAAACGTCGGATAGTAATTCCAATTTGACACGGTCTGATCCTAAGAATTATGATTTCTTAATTGACCAAAGCCGTGAAAGTTTCCGTTGTATGTTTGTAATCTTAAAAAAAACACCCTCCCAGATTTTACTTATATTCACGTTTGAACGTTTTTAGCTCCTAGATGCCAAAAAGAACATTTTTTTCTCAATTCCGTCGGTCTGTCTAACTATTCGCGGAAAAGTTAAAATACTATTAACTCGATTGACCTCAAATTTTGGTCAAATGGAGACAAACTGGTAACATTTTCGTAAAAGTCCAATATGGCGGAACAAAACTGCGCGTTGGTGAAACGTAAAAAAAAATACTAATAAAAAACTCCAGTTTACCATGCATCAACATCAAGTGTTATATATAAATAAAGTGCGGGACACGAAAGAAAACCGGGCGGAGTCAGTCGGTTTAAGAAGGTCGGTCAAGAAGTCTCTTTAAACCACTGGTGTCCCGTCGTTCTTTAAATAATATGGCACTCCTTTTTGACTATACGCACTTCAGATAATTAAAAAAGGTAACTATGCTTAATGAACCTTTATCTATATTTGTCTGTTTTCTTTCGTGTATCTTACTTCTATATCTCTTTTGTGTTGCAAAAACGGCGAACTTTCGAATTTTAAAATGATTTAATTTTGATTTTTCTTGATTTACCTATAAATATATTTTTTCTTGAGTTTTGTCATTAACGGTTCCCGGGCTACTGCCTACGTCCACTATTATTGGACCACCTAGTATAGTGATACACGATTTGGAAGTCAAATTTTACAAGGTCAGCCAGCATCAGATCCAGTGAACGAGATTTATCAAAATTTTAATTTATTCAGTTCGACTTTGGGCTACTCGGGTATGCCAAAAGTGGTCGTCTGTCTCCGTTTGTCATATTACTTTATACAGCGGCCATTGTGAAGTACTATACAGGGCGTTTCCTAATTGCGTGCTGATGTTAAAGGGGGTGTTTTTATGTCCTAAAAGTCTTAACTTTTGAGATACAGGATGGTAGAGTTTAAAAAGAAAACATTTTTTTTCATCCCAATTCTGATGCTATTGTAGATAACTGCGTGAAATTTGATTCTATGCATTACGGATTTACCCAGGTTAATTACATATGCACGCCATTGGTAGAAATTTCAAAAATTGATTGTTAATAAAAAATGCATTGCCTTTATGTACAAAAGCCGTGTATCAAATTTCACACAGTTATTTATCTATAATAGCATCAGAATTAGGATTTAAAAAAAAAATGTTTTTTTTTTTAAATCCTGTATCTCCAAAGTTAAGACTTTTAGGTTCATTTAAACTTTTTTCAAAATAAGGTCCAAGAATCACCCCCCTTTAACATTAGCACGCAATTAGGAAACGCCCTGTATAGTACTTTACAATGACGCCCCCTGTACAAAGTAGTACGACAGACGGAGACAAACGGTCACTTTTGGCATATCCGAATAGCCCAAAGTTGAACTGCTTAAGTTAAAACTTTGATAAATCTTTTTCACTGGAATCGGTGCTGGCTCCCCTACTATAACTACATTGATGTGTTAATTTTGAAAAAATGTGAGTTCTGTAGTTTTTCAAATATTAATTGCAATATTAGATATTTTTTGACAGCCGGTATTGAACAAATTAATTATTTTGAAGCAGTTTATTGACAGCTACTTTATGAACAATTTTACAAAATATTTGATAAAAATCTAGGCCATTTTTGAGGTTGACGGCTGTGATTCTAATGGTTAGATTCCTTCTAAATCATTGTCTTCCTCTAAAAATGATGAGGTTTCGTCGTCACTACTGAAAATCCCAGTATGATAACTAAACCATCAATAACCGTTTCAATTTTGCCATCTACTTCCCAGTATTTATCTTCAATAGAACGAACATGTTTAACATACGATTTCCAATTTTCAGGCGATATTGAGTCAATCGCTTCTAATGTTATTTTATTTAAATCTTTAATTGAAAGTTCACCGGTGTTGCGCTCTGGAATATATTTTTTTACTCCTGCCCATGCAAGTTCAATAGGGTTGAGGTCGCACATGTATGGAGGCAGCCTTAAAGGTGTATGACAGAGGTTACGTAAAAGACCGTCCATTTTATACTTTTTTCTGTCTTGTTGGCTGATATTACTTCATATAATTCATATTTTCTCCATATTGGATAAAATACAAGATAGTTGGATTTAAGCCACGATATCCTACGAGTTTTTGTAGAGTATTTAGTTGGCACTTTATCTTCCACGTGAGAATGATAAGACGCATTATCCATTACCACGACTGATTTGAGAGGAATGTTAGGTAGAAGCGTCTCGAGCAACCACTTTTCAAAATTATCTCTATTCATCTGTCCATGATAGTCTCCAGTTGTCAGTCTCGAGCGAAAAACAAAAGCAGCACCTGGAACAAATCCGGCTTCTGAACCAGCATGAACTATAATAAAGCGACTACTAGAGCAGATTCCCTGAACAACACCTGTAACACTTTCACTTTGCCAGCATTTGTTCACTGTCATATCATTATCTACCCAGGTTTTCTTTAAATACACAGTATTGCGTCCTTCTTGCCTATATTGCCTTATAGTTGATAGATATTTCACCCGCCAGTGAAAAATATTGGTTCTCTTAATGAGCAATTTTCGTTTATTTTGGCACTCACCCCAAACAAAACCATTTGATCGTAAAAGCCGATTTAAGGT
Organism: Kuschelorhynchus macadamiae; assembly: GCA_030620095.1. Taxonomy (NCBI): domain Eukaryota; kingdom Metazoa; phylum Arthropoda; class Insecta; order Coleoptera; family Curculionidae; genus Kuschelorhynchus; species Kuschelorhynchus macadamiae. Next base: position 256,568 of record JAUTXW010004996.1, on the reverse strand, counting down.
TTTATACTCGTACGGAAAATCTATTTTGTTCTTTACAGCACGAAGTAGGGGTTTGCAGGTCGAAACCTTCTTCAAGTTTATATAAAAATCCTCTATTGTTCGTCGAATTACTTGAAAGTCACCATCGTCAATTTTATCCTTGCGTGATAATCGGGGTATTTTTTACCAGGAGATTTTAAAGGTGAAGTAGAACATGAGCGATCATTATGTTCTCTTTGAATTTTTCTCACACTACTTTCCGAAACACCAGTGTAAAATGCAGCGCGTCCTGTTCGATTTTGAATTGGAATCGTCAAACTATTATTTTCAGCTTCTCTAGTACAGGCTTCTTTAACGCTCGCAATAACTTCACGTGCACCGCTTCGAATTGTCTTTCCTCTTTTGCTCGTCATTGTTACTTCGAAATAATAATTCAAATTCAACGCAACGCGTTTATATAGAAATGAAAAGAAATGCTCGAAATGTCTAGGCGCCACTGGAAATAGTTAGAACCTTCTAGCGGCAAGTGCATGGAGACTCTAGGCACATCCCAATTACAAGTGGACCAGTGCGAAATTTACTAAATCCTCGATTAATTTTCCGTACTGCTTAGCTGGATCACTTTATAGGTGAAGCGGCAAACTATTACAACAAATAAAATAACATAAAATTTATTTGCGTATACAAATTTTACTTTTCCGCTTGCTTAAGACTATGAACCTTTATCATAAGGACCGCCCGGTTTTCTTTCGTGTCCCGCATTTTAACATTTTGGTGTGAATCCAAGACGAAGGCCTAATAAAATATTTAAAATACTGGTCTTAAAAAACCACTTATTAGATTGCGATATATGGCACTAAAAAAAACAAACAATTTTTACTTTATTTTATTATTTATTAACTTTATAAAGAAAACAAACTTATGACATGTTTCGTCAACACAACTTAGATTGATATCAAATGTTGTGCAAGTATTAAGTGTAATATAGAGATACGGTGGTAAAATTGTGATACAAATTCAAAATGCAAGAACAAAATGACTGCCAAATAAATTTTTTAAACATACATAGAAAAAATTTCTTATTCAAATGGCTTCAAATTTTGCACGAGGGATGAATTATTGATATGAATTCAACATGACGGAATAAAATGGCAGTCTAAAAAAAATCAGTGTAAAAACTTGCTATTTGATTTCTTTTAAATTATGCCCAAAAAATCAAGTGTGGCATATATAGAAACTGTTTGATGCGAATCCAACATGATGGAACAAAATGGCTCCCAATAAGTTTAAAAGGCAGTGTATATGTGGTACTAAATGAGCATGCGAGGAACTAAATTAGGTCACACTGCGCTATTATTAATGGAAGTAAAAATTTATAACCAGAGAAATTCCCGATAAACTAAATTTACCGATTTTTTAAAAATTGTTATCTTCGAAACAATTTTTTTTTCAAATTCCAGAAGAATTATTTATTAATAGTTCGTAGTAACACTCTGCTCTTGGTGTTGATGCCGGTGGGGAGGGGGAGCCAAAAGTCTTGCTACGTCAATGCCCAAAAGATAAGTTTTTCCTAAAAAGAATAATAATAAGACACTTATTTTCAAATTATACTTCTACACCACTTTCTATGTAGGAGAAAAAGACCTTTAATTTAATAACTGCTTTCCAAACACCCCAAATTAAAAAGTATATACGTCAAACCCCAACTATTTATAAATGTGTGGGTATTTTTGGTGGTAAAAAAATTAATCTAATGAATAAAACATTTTCGTGATCGTTTTTTTCCCGAATATTCGAGGCACCGAACGGATTAATTATCGTTTTATCTAGCCAAACTATCAAATTTCGATTTAATTTTCTCAATTAAACTTTTAATCCGCTCTCGGTTATAGGTTTTGCTCATATCGTATACTAATTGAAATATAGCGAGTTTACCTGAAAATTCATCGTGGTATCAGCTAAAAGAGAACATATCCAAATATAGTTTGAAAGTTTTCTTATTAAAATCACATTTGCCAGGTCAGTTTAAAGGTGAGGGGCCAGTGCCGTCTTAGATGATAAAACTAATTCAGTATTCAACTATTTTTCAATTCAACCGATACTTGATCGAAATCCATTATACACTGAAAAAAAAACGTCTATAACTTTAATTTCCATCATATTACATTAAATCATGACAACACACAGTGTTTTCTTCGGGTAGCATTTACAGTTTAAGTTCCTTTTACAATATATATATATATATATATATATATATATATATATATATATATATATATATATATATATATATATATATATAATATATATATATATATATATATATATATATTCTTATTAATTTTTTAGGCTGATTGATTCAATAAATAGTTGCCTAAAGCTTTTTAAAGCAACAAAATATTTTAACCAAGGTCCCAATTTAAATGTTGAGTACACCCCCCTAGAATTAGCAATATATATATATATATATATATATATATATATATATATATATATATATATATATATATATATATATATATATATATATATATATATATATATATATATATATATATATATATATATATATATATATATATATATATATATATATATATATATATATATATATATATATATATATATATATATATATATATATATATATATATATATATATATATAATTCTAGTGGGGATGTACTCAACATTTAAATTGGGACCTTGGTTAAAACATTTTGTTGCTTTACCAAGCTTTCGGCAACTATTTATTGCTTTCTTCAAGTCAGCCTAAAAAGTTGGTAGAATACAACGTATTATAGAATATAAGTAAAATTAATAAGACTTACTACTTGGTTTTTATTGCTGAAGAAACATCACTGTGAAACATTGAATAGAATTGTAATTTTTTCTTTATTTACTTATTTCTACATAATTATTTCTTATTGAATATTTTTATATATAAAATAGTTTTATATTTGCATTCTTTAAATATTTCCGATGTTATCGTCAGCGGTCGGGTTGAGCCGATTACGCGGTTATTTTGAATGTTTAGACAAAACAGGCATCGCAAGATGGCGCCATAAGTACTGCAAGTGCTCCGCAAGTCAACTAGAACAGTATAGGATCTACATTACACGTTTTGTTACCTTCGTTTGATCGATCAATTAAAAACAAGTTCCTCCTGCAATGAATAGGTGGCGCTGTTAGATTTATGCTTTATTTAATTGGATTTTATACGATTTTTACCTTCTACGTTATTTGCTTCTATAATAAGTTAAAGATATATTTTTTTCCTCCATTTTAAATCAGCTACTAAGGAAAAAACAAATAAAAAACAATTCTAGCGTTGATTACTTAAAAATGTAAAAATTTAATTATGTTTGTAAATTATTTCATTTTGAAAATTAGAGATAAGAGATGACTCATTAATTAGGGGCAGCATCAGAATCATTAAGAGACCAAAAAAACTATCTTTTTTTAGTTGTATTATTCACAGAGCCGAAAGTTTTGACTAAAGAAAAAAGATATTACAAAAGAAATTTTCTTGAAATGATTCACATTCACAATCAAAGATAAAATAAAATGAATAAAAAAACAGATATTAATAAACTGAGTACTATCTACTCCTATCTCTAACTAAATAAAGATAGGTGTTCGTCTCTTAATGATTCTGATGCCACCCCCAATTAATAAGTTACAGTCAAAAGCAGTGTTATCGTTCGGGTCATACGATTTATCAACGACAAACTTTTTAAGTTGGTTTTTCTTTTATTACGTGTAATCATATCCTCGCATAAAATCTGGAAGATGAATTAGATAGACCTATGATATTTTCATATGAAAAAAGAGGATAAACATATAAATACCAGCAGTTGCAAAAATCTTTGAGCGATGTCACTTCAAAGTCAGATTGACAAGTCAGTGACAAAATGAGTAATAGAAAACAATTTTCGGGTTTTTTGCATCTACAAGCGAAAAAAATGGTATTAAATCTAATAAAATATTACGAAAATGAAAATTCCCCGGCCAATATCTGTGCTGTGACTGTGCAGAAAATTGTGCATAAAAAAAAGCCTAATTTACTACCGAAGAAGATTAAGAAATGTACACGAAAAAAGCCAAAGACAGAAGACTTAAGTGACAATGTAAAAATGGATATTCGTAATGCAATTTCCGATTTATACACATCAAAAACTAATATAATCCTTCAAGTTTAGAAAGAAGAAGCTTTAAAAAAATCGAGGCATATTGAAAATTGGACTAAAATCGTCAAAATTAATAAAAATGTTGGGTTTTCCATATAAAAAGGACTGTAATCGAAGATTTTTATGCGAGTTGCCACATATAGCAAGTCAGCGTATCCAGTTTTTAAAGAAATACACGGAAAATGTTTATTCAAAATTTAGAAAAGTGGTATTTTTAGACGAGACTTGGATATTTTCTAATGGAAGTGGTTCGAGATCTTGGCAGGACGAGTCTGTAAAAAGCGTCAAGAGAAAAACGGGATGTGGGACGAGAAAACGGTTTATCATTTTGCATGCAGGTTCTTCAACAGGATTTCTCCCAGGTGCAAGTTTACTGTTTTTCAACATCCAAAAGTATGGACTACCATGATAATATGAACTGTGAACTGTTTGAAAAGTGGTTAAAAGAACAACTGATTCCAAATTTAGATGCTCCATCTTTAATCATTCTGGACAATGCATCTTATCATTCAAGAATCTTAAATAAACAACCTACTTCATCCTGGAAGAAAAGTGATATTTACGACTGGCTCATAAAACAAAAACAAAATCCTTTACCCAATATGCTGAAACTAGAACTTCTTTTAATGGCAAAATCTATTAAAAAACCAACAATATATGCCGTAGATGAAATATTACGGGAAAATGGACATGAGGTTTTACGACTGCCGCCATACCATTCCCAGTTTAACGCAATAGAATTAATATGGGCTTGGGCAAAATCATATTACGAAAAAGACGTGAACGATGGTCTTACATCAGATGAAGTGCAAATTGTTTGGCAAGATTCATTAAATTATATTACGCCGGAGTACTGGAAGAAATCTGTGGAACATACGGAGAAATTAATATGGGACTGGTGGAATCGAGAACGAGTTCTAGATGTCGAAATCGCACCATTTGAGGACGACTCAGAAGATGAGGACTTTTTAAGTGATGATGGTATTTTTTAGTCTATAATATTAAAAAATTTCTGAAGGATTATATTAGTCTTTGACGTGTATAAATCATAAATTGCATTATGAATATCCATTTTTGCATTGTAACTTAAGTCTTTTGCTGTTGGATTTTTTCGTGTACATTTCTTAATCTTCTTCGGAAGTAAATTATGTTTTTTTTCATGCACAAGTTTCTGTACATTCCTTATACCGATTCTCAGAGCTTTTGCCACTGGCTCCTGGATATTAGGCAGTGAATTTTAATTTAAAATTTTTTTATTAGATTTGACACCATTTTTTTGCTTACTTTTTTAGTACATTTGTAATTTTGTAGGCAATAAATAAATAATTATAGAATACTTGTCACATTTTTAAAGCGTCTTTAAAATAGGTAAATTTTTTTATTAATTATAAAACAAAATTTGATATATAAAAATCTGTAAAATCGCTTTACCAGAAACTCGGGGCTAACGAAAAATACAGGCTATATATATATATATATATATATATATATATATATATATATATATATATATATATATATGTAATGTGTTTTCATTCAGGGTGTACATACATCCGTTCACTACTGTCGTTCTGAAAAGAACAGTTAGAGAGACAGTCTCTATTCGGATTGTCGAAACGTCAGCAAAACTGTTCTTTTCAGAACGACAGTAGTGAACGGATGTACACCCGGAATAAAAACACATTGTATTTTTCCATCCGTGAAGGAGTAAAAATCAACATATATATATATATATATATATATATATATATATATATATATATATATATATATGTATATATATATATATATATATATGTATATATATATATATATATATATATATATATATATATATATATATATATATATATATATATATATGTGTGTTTTCATTCCGGGTGTACATACATCCGTTCACTACTGTCGTTCTGAAAAGAACAGTTAGAGAGACAGTCTCTATTCGGATTGTCGAAACGTCAGCAAAACTGTTCTTTTCAGAACGACAGTAGTGAACGGATGTACACCCGGAATAAAAACACATTGTATTTTTCCATCCGTGAAGGAGTAAAAATCAACATATATATATATATATATATATATATATATATATATATATATATATATATATATATATATATATATATATATATATATATATATATATATATATATATATATATATATATATATATATATATATATATATATATATATATATATAGCCTGTATTTTTCGCATGCATGGCCTTTAGTTGTAGACTGAAATTTGAAGAAAACGAATAAGTAGTTTTTTAGCTATGTCGCGAACAGACAGACATACCTACAGACAGACGGAATTGAGAAAACAGGTTTTCCGGCGTCTAGGGACCCTTAAACATAAAGGTCTAAAAAAATCTCACGAGGGAAGTAATGACTAATTTTTGCAAAATAAAATTTTTTTCTTATCACAATACAAAAAAAGTTTTCTTTGCACAGGGGTGGGCCGCATTTAAATAAATGACACTGTATAAGTGGTTAGATTTTTAGGTCAAGCGGGGCTCATAATTTTTGATGATTGATAAAAAAATCTCACTTTCATTAAGTGGCTGTGTACACAGAACATATCCTGATTGTTCCACTGACTCGAACCACCTTCCGATTTTATTAAGGCGCTTGCCATTTTGTGTATTTTTGTTTTTGCCAACCAAAAAATTTTAACCAAATACATATTTATCGAATTTTCTTATTTAATCCCTCGGCATTTAATATATAAAATGTTATTAAGTGGCTATCTTAATAATATTGCGTAGTATAAAAAAAATATTTTCTCTCTCCCTGTATATTTGTAAACAGCCCATCGAGGTTTAGTGGCTCGATAAAAGAATCACACAACATTTTGGTATTCACTGTGTTTTCTCATTTGATTCATAATGTAGGTGACCTTTGGACCCGCACGATGAGACCGCATTCGACTATACCTCTTATCTGTCATTTTCAAAATGGGTGGTCACTTAAAATTTGAACCAAATTGAAAGTTATATAACTTTTTTCGTTATGAACCGATTTGAATATTCTTTTCAGCAAAATGTAAGAAAATTAGCCTTTTTTATACTCATTTGTAAAGGCGTAACGAAAGGTCATTTCGCATCATATTATACCATGAAAAGCAAAAGTATATTTTTTAGGTCTAAGTTTGAATCACCTTGTAGAGTTGTCATGTAGTGCAGAAATGGTGAAGCCATATTTATTCCAAGTATTTTATTTTTTTATTTATCTCTATAGCTTTTTTCCCTTGGTAGATAAGCGCTTTTGAGTAAAACACTACAAATTAAACAGTACTTGGAATTTTATTTGTTGTAAATGTCACTTAAAAGTTCTAGTTACCGTTTGTTGTCAGTAATGTTCGTACACAAAATGTCAAGTCCAGAAACTGTGTCGGAAATTGTTGCTTTAATCGAAGATGGTAGAAGTCAACGCCATTTTTCCGATAGACTTAGGATTCCCAAAGCACAGAGCAACCTGTTTATGTCTGCTTTAAAGCCGTGGGCTGCAATTCGCAGGAGATCATGAAAATTGGATGGAATCACGAGTATTGTTTGCCGACGGATCAAGATTTTGTTTAAGATCTCCAGATGTTAGGGAAAGAGTAGAGCGGATAACAGGAGAACGTTATGTTGAATTCAACTTTAGCCCTAGGGTTAGTTTGCAAGAAAGTTCAGTAATGGTGCGCATTGCACGGATAGTAAGAGAATACTTAATTGACGCTAATATCCCACAAACGGACAACTATCCCTTAAAAATAAATAATCCATTTAATACAAGGCATTCCGAGAAGAATTAATGCTGTATGTCAAGCTCGAAGAGACAATACCCGTTATTAGTTTGAATTTATTTTCTTGAGAAATAAAATATCTGTGTGGTTTGCTATTAAAAGTTTGATTCTTAAAATTTGTAGTGTTTTACTCTAAAGCCTTTATCTACCAAAGAAAAACAGCTATTGAATGAAACAAAATGCTTAGAAAAAATATGGCTTGTCGACAAGTGATATTTCATCATCAAAATTATTATGTACGGGTCATTTTTTTTTGATAAATTATTTTTTATAATATTGTACTTCAGCATCACATAACAGGAAAGTATTATTTCAGTAAATACAGTTCAATGTCGAGAAACATTATTAGTGAAAAAATAATATCATGTCTAACGATAACTATAACTTTCAAAAAGTTTGAAAATTGAGAATTCGTATTTGGTATAGGTATTCTAGATCGTACTAAAACGGTTCGGTTTTTTTTTCGGGATTGATGGAAAGCGGGTGAACGTGGTGGGGTAAATATATTAACCTATTTTTTTCCAGCTTTTTCAAACTGAAATGATTTTTAATTTGTAGCAGAATCAAGAGAATATGAGGAAGAGACTAATATTAAAAAAATCATGTCTTGTGTCGTTTTCGAGGTTTTTAGAGTTTAGCATTCATTTATATATTTTGACAACCGTACAAAAAGTGGTAGTTATTGCATAAGAGTTACAGGTTAGTTTATTATTAAGCAAAATTTCATTAAAACGTAATGTGGGTGTACTGATTCAGTTTGCAGTTGTTTTTCCTATTTTTATAAAGCGAGATAGGTATGCTAAAAGAAAACTAGATTTTTAAGTTCATTTAATTTCGATTTTTCTTTAATAAATATTTTTCACTTTCTATAAATTTTGTAGTTATAATACCTATACTAAATCTTTTTAAAACATTAATATAACACAATTTCAAAAAAAATAATTTGTCACAATAGGTAATCTTAATTCAAATTGTTTTATAGCAGCTCCTTATAATTTGCCCATCTTTAAATTAATTTATTTAAGAATAAACCGTTTCGTGTAAGTATTTTTTTTTAGGAATTCATTATAATGAAAAATCAATTTAGTCGCGGAGAACTCTATCAGATTTGGAGAAGTAGTGGCAAAAGAAGTTTTGGTGACAAAACAAAATACCTCATTGACCGCGTGAGAGAAATTACACTGTGTCAAGAAAACGATTTAAAAATATTAAAGCAACGATTATCGCACTTTATTACTGATTTTAAAAGTGAATGGCAAAAACTTTTAAAAAATAAAAAATGGCTTTCCGTTAATGTTTTTTTTCCCTTGCTGCTACCAAAAAATATTTCCCTGGTTCTGGTCGTTCCGAAAAATGTTTTTATGAATTGTGTGAAAGATCAAAGAGACGAAAAACAGAAAAAATAAGAAACATCATTCCACTTGAAGAACTTTCGTTTTCGACAAGTATGAGTTTAAGAGCTGCTGGGAATTTAGAAGCTGCGAAAATCGTCAAAGAAGTGAGCAATGATCCCACACGTGCCCGAAAGTATATAGAATTTAATAAATAAAATAAAAAAATATCTTTAAAAATGGATCCAACCAACCCAAAACAAAACTGACTATACTATTACAGACATAAGTGCTGAAGTGTGTCTTCAGTCTTTACTTGATCTTACTTCTGAACGTTTATGTGCCTTGATTATCGAAGCTCTTGCGAGGTTGTCACCTGAAGAATGCCAACAACTATGTTTGGTCTCGAAATGGGGATGTGATGGTTCGGCTCAAACTCAGTATAATCAAAAATTTGACGTTCACACCAATAACGATGCACACTTATTTTTAAGCTCATTTGTACCTCTTCGACTTTTTGTAAATCTAAACCTAAAAAAAAATTATTTGGCAGAATCCAAGACCGGGTTCACTCAGGTTTTGCAGACCAATAAGATTTAGATTTGTACGCGAGACCGTTGAAGAAACTAAAGCTGAATTTAATCATATCGACAATCAAATCAAATCTCTTTTGCCGACAAGTATGAACAAATGTAATTTGCTAATTTCTGTTTATCATTCTTTGTCATTCACTATGGTGGCTGGCAATGTTTGTAACTCTCTGACAAATACCACCTCTACTCAGAAATGTTATATATGCGGGGCTATCAGTAAGGATTTAAATAATTTGGATAAAGTAATTTTAAGACCAGTAACACAAGATAATTTTAAATTTAGCATATCAATCCTACACGCTCGCATTCGCTTCTTCAAGAGTATTTTACACCTTTCTTAAAAAATACCTATAGGAAAGTGACAAACAAGAAACACCGCAGAAAAGGAATTAGTTCAAGAAACAAAGAAAAAATTCTCAATTTAGGAACGAGTGCGGAATTATTGTGAATATACCTAAGGCAGGGTTTGGAAACACAAACAATGGTAATTTATCTCGTAGATTTTTTGAAAACTATGAATTATCTAGCAGAATAACAGGCGTCAACATTGAACTTATCAAAAAATATAAAATTGTATTAGAAACTATAAGTAGTCAGGTCAAGGTCACAAAATAAATACAGAATTATTCAAACAATTTACTTTAGAAACAGCCAAACTATTTGTGGAACTATATGGATGGTATCCTATGCCTCCAACAGTTCACAAAGTTTTGTTACATGGAGGCGAAATAACAGAAATAGCACTGTTGCCCGTAGGGCAGTTCTCAGAAGAGGCTGCAGAAAGCCGTAACAAGCATTTCAGGAAATTTAGAGAAAATTTTTCTTGGAAAATTTCCCATAAAGCTTCCAATGCTGACATTTATAACAGGTTGCTTCTTAGTTCAGACCCTATATTAACATCTATGTGTCCTCTTCTTTCGATAAATCGCAAACATGTTTCTAAAGGAACCATAAAAATGTTGCTACCTGGTGAAGATGGTAACATACATGAAGATTTGGAATTTAGTGATCCTCATTACACTTTTGATGATTAATTCGTGATTTTCATTTTATTTTGCATTTTCTTTCCGTGTATAAGACCTTAATCTGTAATAATTATCGTTGAACACATACTTAATTTTTTAGTGCATTTTCTTTTATTCCGTTTACGTACGTAATTTTATACTGTACATCTTTATTAATATTAAATTTCAAATAGCAATAATTAATTCAAAGTTTTTGTGCCACCTTGTTTTCATTAATGGATTGAAGTAACGAAAGTGAATCTGTTAACCAATAAGATGCACGTCACCTTATGAATTTTAATAATAGCTTGTATCTACTTAAAATCCATATGTAAGGTGAGACGAAGTTTTACCAAAAGGTACCACGTAATAGCCCAGATTTTATGATGACCCTGTGTATTTTCTAAATATAAACATAAAATTATTATATAAACACAAAAATGTATTATTTGAACTCAAACTTACTTAAGGTTCTCATTTTTTTTGTATTTCAATTTTGTCCGCTTTTATTAGACAAATACCCCTATGTGACTCTGTTTGATAAGAAAACATATAAGCACATTCCCGGAAAGGCCACAACACGTATATCTTACCAGAAACTCCAGGCATGACATATACCTTCCCATTCCTTCCACAAAATTAATATAAAAATTTACAACGCAATAAAACTTTACAATCATCTTCCAGAACATTAAAAACAATCCCTGTGTTTGCACTTTTCCGAAAAAAAAAACCAAAGCGTACCTCATTGAAAGACCTTTTTACTGAGTTATTGATTTTTATAATGAATAATGTCATTAAAAGGGGTTTTATTTGCTTGTTTACTTAAATCATGTTGCTGCAAGGCATTTGAAAATATTTTATAAGGAATGATGTCTGATAGTTCGTTAACATTAATTATTTAATTACTCTATTAGTTCAGTACAATTTTTGTTTAACTTCACTTATTTTGCTTGTATAACGATAACAAAATAGAGTTTAAAGTCACGTAATTTTAATTTTAATGTCATCGAAATTATTCACCTCGCATATCTATTGTTTATTTCCTTTTGTTAGGTCACCTGGATTCATTAACCCCTTTACGACAAAGTTACGAATATAACGAATGTTATATTTACAATTTATGTATTTGCATTGACCTATCGAAAAATATGATTTGTTTTCGATCAATATTTCGTTTTTTCATTGTTTTTGTTTTAAAGTAAATTTCGCATTGTCTATAAAATTGTAACAATTTTCCTGTGACAATAAAGCATACTTTTGTTCATTCTACTCAACCTCGATGTACATTTTAACCCTCTTCGAGGCTTGTGTGGGAAAATGGGGCACCTAAATCTGCCACTACCTGACGGTCTATAAATTCTACAAAAAGAGCAGCCGCGAAAGATAATCTTCTATTTCAAACAACAAAAATTATGCGAACCTCAAAACCTCCGGTCCCAATTGGTGTCGACCGTGGTGTGGGAATAAGGGATTCCGTCTTTTATAAATTAGCAAACAAAAATAGCACTTGAAGCAGCTTTTCACCTATAATCAGTTCGTAATTTGTAAAAAAAGTTACTTTGCACTGTTGAGGTTTCAGTTCGAGAAATGTCACTAGGAGAAGAAGCTTCTTGTAATTCGAAAAATGGAGGGCAAAGCTATATACAACTATATTTGCAACTGCAAAAGTAAGTGTTCCACGATTAAATACAGCTGTAAAACCAAGGGAATCTTGTGCAATTAGAAATTTTATAATAGTTTAAGTTGTTGAAACAAATAAGATTGTCACATACGTTTTCTCCTTTTTTTGTATTCTAGCTTAATATAAAGATGAATTATTGTTAGTTTTAAGTTCAGAGGTTTGTTTCAGTTTGTGGGAAAACTTTTCCCATATGCTTTAATAAATAAATATTATCTTTTGTTTTCAGGGGAGTGCAGTCCACGGAAGCAAGGGAAGCAGTGCTTCCCCAAAAAAAATTACAAATCATCTTCTAAAATGTAATTTTTGAAATAGGAAACCATTAATTTAGTTTATATTAAAAATGCTAAAATATTATCTTAATTATCAAGCCCATAATAAATGCGACCTTGACTCCGACCCAGCCACAATAAAATATCGAACAGAACGTATGCGGGCCGCTAGCTTCTCTGTAGCCAAGTCCTGTATGCTTGATTTCCTGTGAATCGAACCAGAGGTCATTGAACTTTCCACCGGCTGTTTGCAATTTTTGCATTTCAGTCGCGTGCTTTAAGTGGAGATGGAAGCTATCGTTGGAGTAGGTTCTTTGTTTGAACGGCTATCCGTGTGTTGTGTGATACGTACGTCGCGTCATGCATGGTGCGATATGGAAGACAATAATACGGACATGGATGTGCAAATACCGTTAACTTCGGCTGTCGGTAATAACGTTGAAAATGTTGGAGAATTTAGTAAGAAGAGTGTGCGTGAATGTGTGGTATGTGTCTTAATAATAAAGGGATTTTCAACATTAAACTAAACGCTGATAAGCTTCAAATAATTTCCCCAGGAAGGGCAAAACCGCCTATAAAAAATTTAACCACAAAAATGAAAAAGTGTATTAGACATTTTTATCCGGAAAAACAATACGAACAATTTAAATGGCTAACAGGCTGTGAAAATATATGTAAATTATTTTGCTGGCCATGTTTACTTTTTGAAAATGAAAAAGGTCTCTGGAATAAAACTGGTTTTTCCGATTTAAACAATTTCCATAAAGCTGTAAAAAGACACATTATGTCCAAAGCGCATTTACAGACCGTCATAAAAGAAAAAGTCTTCGGTAAAACCAGAATTGAACACGTCCTTAATAAACAGTTGCAAATTAGTCACCGCCAACACAATGAACTAGTCGATAAAAATAGGCAAATATTAAGAAGACTTATCGATGTGGTTTGTTTTCTCGGACAGCACGAATTGGGATTTAGAGGTCATGACGAAACAAGGGCTTCTTCAAGTAGATGAAATTTACAAGATTTACTTAGTTTAATGGCAAAATATGATGATTGCTTAAAAAATCATTTAGAGCAGTATAGCTTTTTTTCGCGGAACGTCAAATCGAATCCAGAATGATTTAATTTCCGCTATTGTAACCATTATTCTAAAAAGAATTAAGCTGAAGATTGGCGAGGCGCGGTTCATTGCTATTGTTTTGGACGAAACAACTGATATCACTAATTTTACCAATTATCTATAGTAAAACGCTACGTTAAAACAGACGGAAGTATTCAAGAGCGATTTTTAGGTTTTAAGAATGTGTCCGAAAATCGTATAGCAGATGCATTATATACCGTAGTTTGTAACATTACCAAAGAAATTAATGGAGAGAAAAAATTAGCTGCTTAAAGCTATGATGGAGCTGCAGTGATGGCAGGACAATTAGGGGGTCTGCAAGCTAAAGTTCGAGAAACTTTCCCAAATGCTGCGTTTGTCCATTGTTTTGCTCATAAATGAAATTAAGTTTTATCCCAGTTCATCAATCACATTAAAGAGTGTAAAGTATTTTTCGTTACTTTAAGTGGCATGGCTGCTTTTTTTCCAAGTCAACAAAACGTACCCAAGCTTTGGATTCCATCGTCCACAAACGATTGCCAAAGTAGCTCCTACTAGGTGGAACTATAACGGAAGACTTGTGTTAACAGTATCTGAAAATCGTGAATCACTGATTGAACTATTTGAGAATATAATAGAAAATAATGAAACGTGGGACTCAGAAACACTAAATAGTTTGCGGGGGTTTTTGGACTGTTTGAAACGAAATTTTAATTTTAAATATTTGTTGAACATATTTTCAGAAATATTTCCATTCTCGGACAATGCTTTTAATGTATTAAAAATTAAAACAAATGATATTGCTTTTTGTCTAAAAAAGCGGATGATTTTAAGTCCATGTTAAGCCAAAAAAAAGATTGCTTTGACCTATTTTGAGAGAAAACGATGACGTTAAATGTAGAGCCACAAGCCAAGCGTCTTCGAACAGACTAGGTGGAAGATGTTCAAACATTATACAGACGCCTCTTTTATGAAATAATTGGTTAAACTCAGCAACAAATAAACTATAGGTTTAATGGTTTAAATGATTTTAAATTCCTCGAGCTCTGTAATTTTGATGCATTTAAAGGAAAAACTTTTCCAGAAGATGCGTTTAAATCTCTTCTTCTTGATTATGGCCAGTTCTTCGACCGAGTGTTACTGCGACCTGAACTAAAAGTGACTTATGAAACTGATGACATTAGCGCAAAAAATAACGCTAAGGAACCAATGGAATTTTTAAAAGACAAGGAGCTGGAAGATACCTACACCGAAGCGTCGAAATTGTGTGAATTAGTATTGACAATACCTGCCACAAGTTCATCAGTAGAACGCAATTTTTTAACAATTAAACGTATAAAAAATTTCGTGAGAAATTCAACGGGGCAGGAGAGACTTTCGCATACATCGCTGTTGTCCATTGAAAATAAACTCCAAAATATGTCGGAGCATCGACGTTTTTATGATGACGTCATTCGCCGGTGTAAGTTAGAAATAATAATATTTGACCAATATCTCGGACCTACGCCAAGCGACTTATTACTGAATGACTATTACTTATTACTAAATGATTATGTGCGAAACTAACAGTTTATTCCTCCTAAAAAAGTAAATATTCATTTCCAGGTAAGGAGATTTATAGATTTTTTTTATGTATACAAACGAAACTGTATATTTATATGAATAATTTTAAATGGTCCGAAAATAACACCAAAGCATAAAAATTTAATACCGCTGGGTTTCAAAGACTCATAAATAGCTACTTATAGAAAACATTACATACATATCTTTTATAGTTACGACCGGCTTTATCGCCTGCTACCTTGGGGGGTCCACGTTTACAAGAAATATCGATGCACCCCTTTCTATTTTGATTTTATCGACCCTCTGATAAAAGCACACATATAAAGGTATAGTAGAAAATAATGGTAGTTTTAATTTATAGTTAGATGAATGTTAGAGGGTTGATAAGTCTATCAGTAAAAAAATATAATGAAACTAAAAATCGTTTATATTTCATAAAACAACTGTTTTTACTTCCCTCCTAAAAAGGAAGTATTGTAATTGTGAAAAAATCACCTTCAGAGATTTTTTCAGATCTTCACGTTTCAGGGTCCTTAGATGCCGAAAAACGTGTTTTTTAAATTCCGTCGGTCTGTCTGTCTGTTTGAAGCATAGCTAAAAAACTACTTACGCGATTGACTTCAAATTTTGGTCAAAAATTAAGGATCGTGTGGGGATGACCCGGTAATATTTTAATAAGAATCCAATATGGCAAAACAAAATGGCGGCCTAGTGAAATGTTAAAAAAATGATTACTGAAAAACTACTTATCCAATTTATAACAAATCTTGCACAAAATTCAAATATTATCTAGGAATCAACTGATAATATTTTGGTATAAATGGAAGATGGCGGAACAAAATGGCGGCTTGATAAAATATTTAAAATTTCAGACTGAGAAAACTGCTTAATGGACTGATTTCGAATTGTATGCCATAACTAATTGTCGTACAGGGATGAACTAGTAAATTGTGGTACTAACTCAAGATGGCCGAACAAAATGGCGACCACATAAAATGTTTGTAATCGTACAAAAATCACCCTCTGACATATCTTCACGTTTCAGCGTCCCTAAATGCCAAAGATATCTTTTATCAAGGTCGTCCGTCCATCCTTCGGTTTGTCTGTCTATCTGTCAATTAGCGGCATAGCATAAAAACTACTTATATAGGAATGACTATTTTAATAAAAAATTAAGGTTCATAACGGGATAACCTTTATTACTAAACAAACTAATTATCAAATTCACCTCACATTTTGCACAAAAATCAAGTGTTACATAAGAAAGAACTGATAACATTTTGGTATGAATACAAGATAGCAAAACAAAATGGCGGCCTAATAATTTTTTTTAAATGAGCCTGAAAAAAGTACTTATTATATTAGTTTCAAATTTTGTACAAGCAATATTTGTGATATAGAGATAAGCTGGTACATTTGTGGTAAGAATTCAATATGGCGGAACAAATAAAACCTTTAAAAAGTAATATAAAAAATATTTTATTCAATCGACTGATGTGATATGGGGATAAACTAGAACAAATTCAACACGTGGTAACAAAATGGCGGTATGTGTCAGTGTAAAAACTACTTACTGAATTTATTTTAAATTATGTCCAAAAATAAACTGTGGCATAGAAACTGGTGAAATATTGGCGGGCATCCAATGTGATGGAAGAAAATAGCGCTCAAAAATAAAAATGTTTCAAAAGACTTTAAATGACTATGAACCAAACTGAATTGGGTCATATTTCACTATTTCTACTGAAAAGAAAAATTAATTACGAGAAGGGAAGTTCCAGGTAAAGGAAATTTACCGATTTTTATTTAGTAAAAATTTAATTATTATAAAAAAAACAAAAACTCAACTTTTTAGAGCCAAATGTGGAAGATATATCTGCTAGTGGAATTAAAAAGAAAACAAGATTATTTATTATTTACTAAACCTTACAATACAAAATCAAATCAAAACATTACTTAGCGTACTCCCCACCCCCTTCGAAAGCTATTTAAATTAATATACATCAAAAAAGATATCCACAATACTGTCAGTTTTGCCCATTATTTCTAAAAATCGGCTCATACTGTGTTGAAATTAAGAAAAAAAATTGTGATCCCTTTTTTTTGAATACTCTGTATACTTTTAATATTATTTGGTGTGTTTGATAAAATTATGTATTTTTTCATATCCAAAATTTAGCGAGCCGGTGGCCGAGAGCGTAAAGCTTTAGGTTTACACCGGAGTTGGTGTCGCAGGTCCTGGGTTCGAATCCTAAGTGGGTGCATGACTTTTTAAGTCTGCAGCTAATATTAGTGGTTAAAAATCCAACAGGGAAGAGTGTAAAATGAATTTCACTGTCCACGCTGCCATTCACGCCGGTAACCAGGCTGGGGGAAACCGGATGTTCCCAGTTTGGGGGTAAATTCACACTCCCCGCCATCACATACCCTCTCAGGTGGAGGGGATGGCCGAGGTTCGGACTCCTAGATAAACTGTAGGACCCGTCTGGCTGACATTTCCCAGACGTAAATTCCTTCCCCCATCCTTGAAGGGTGATTCTTGTCCCCCTTTCCGGGCACCCTTCACCGGGCATTCAAGGCTTGATCACTCACGTGTAGCCAGGGCGGCCTTCGTTATTTGTTGTCTAACTAAAAAAGTGCATCCCTCGGGGTTAGCGAAAAGGGCCTTTCAGGCCTAGTCACTGAGCTTGTCCCCCCCCCATCTACTACTACTACTAATATCCAAAATTTAGATTTAGTTTAAAAATCTGATTTCGTGATTCACTCTGTACACAAAATAACATTTATTGTTAATTTTAATCGTTCTTAATTCAATTTGTTGTTAAGGTTAAAAAAATCAAGTAAATAATTTTAAAACGTCAATTTGAAATCAAACATCGGTCAGGTGGTTCAGTGCCTTTACGTATTGGTTTTTTGGTCCCCGGCAAACGCTCGGTTCGAATCCTGGCGGGCGCACATAGACTTTGCTAAGTCTGCGGCCGATATTAGTGTTAAACATTCATACAGGGATGAGACTAAAGTGAATTTCACCTTTCGTGTAATCATTCACACTAGGAGTTAGACCGCGGAGATCAAATTTTCCAGTGGTAGTATGAGGATAAATTCACACTCCCCGCCATCACAAATCCTCCCAGGTGAAGGGGATGACCGAGGTCCAGATTACTCGATAAACTGTAGAGTCCTTCTGGCTGAATTTTCCCAGACATAAATTCCTGCCCCTATCAAACGAACAACAACAAAAATTAAATCAATATACCTATATTATGAATATACTGGGGAATAGCAAAAATGTTTCCGATACCAAAATAGCAAAATCTTACTTGTTTTATTATACTAATTAACAACATGTCTTACAAAAGTCTCCGTTCGCTCCGGTTTTACAGATCCACGCTTATTATAATAATTTAGCTGGATTTATTATACCAGGAGTACTTTATAAGCGGCTTAAATACATATAACATAAATTCTAAATTATTAGCTAGTTGTATTTCAACCACCAGTTGATCGAGAGCTATTTGTATTTGAGATATTAGAGAGTTTTGAGCAACACGTCGCGGGTTTGTGTAAATAAGCCATATCATTTTTGTTATATATGTGTTACTCTTAGCTCTTTAATAAAAAAGGCTTACCAGACCTAATCCACCTCAGGAATATTCCCTTCATTCTGATCGAACCATCAACCTCGCAAGACTCCGATTTTTTCTGTGAACTTCTCAGTAAAAAGCTTCACAAAATACATTAAAATGAATTAAGTGACCGTACAAGGGGTTTAGAATTGCCCAAGAAAAAAAAACAGAACTATTGGCCTCTCGATTGCAACAATGGAATTTACTTTAAGATGAACTAAAGGTTTTTGTGTACCGAAGCCGTCAGAAAAATCTAACACCATTTTTTAACATGGAAAACAATTTGGTAGCCTGTAGGGACATTAAGGAACTAAGGGCAGCTTTAAACCTGGACTATGATCCAAAAGACTGGAGACTTTTCATTAATTCCTCAAAAGTAAGTCTTAAAGCTGTGTTAGTCCATAATGGAAACAAGTTGCCTTCAATCCCAGTTGATCATGTAATCCACATCAAAGAAACGTACAGCAATTAGAAATATTAATGAAATTTGTGGTTATTTAAAAGTTGTGGCGATTTTGCTTGGAATGCAGCTAGGTTATAATATATACCGCTGCTTCTTCTGTGACAGTCGAGCACGATCGGATCACTACAGAAAGAAAAAGTTGGCCACCGAGACAGTCTCTTCAGCCAGGAAAGAAAAATGTAACTAGTACGCTATTAGTCCCTCTGAAAATATTTTACTACCACCACTTCATATAAAATTGGGACTTTTGTGAACACCATGAACAAAGCAGGCCGTGCTTTCAGCTATTTAAAAGAACAGTTCCCTAGAATCAGTGGCGCTAAAATTAAACAGGAAATATTTGTATGTCTCCAGGTTAGAAAACTTTTCGGAGATACGCAATTCGATTCCATACTTAAAGGCAAGGAATGAGATGTTTGGAATGTCTTTAAAATGGTTGTAACAAGTTCTTTGGTAAACATAAAAGGAGAAAACAATAAAACCTGATTGCCCAACTTCTTTTGTGTTACCAAAACCTAGGCTGTAATATGTCGTTGAAAATTAATTTCCTGGATTCTCCTCTGGATTATTTTCTGGAAAATTGTGATGCTGTAAGTAACGAGCACGCATGGGACGATGACATGTTAGCCGACTACTGCTGAACAATTACGAGAGATACCCCAGAGGCTGCTTTCAAAAGACCGGCTAAGAGGCTCAAATTGTCTAAACTTTACTTAAACTAACTATTTAATTGCTTTTATTGAACTCATACGCCTATAAATTAAAATTCTGTTTCAAATAAGTTCTTTAATGGGTATTAGATTTTTTTTCCGATCCAACTAACTTATAATAATAATAACAAACATGTTTATTATTCCAAACCATAGGTATTAGAAATATTAATACAAGACTTCCTAGAGGAATAATGGGCCACTTGCAGCCTCCTGGACAATGGAAGGTGCTGTTGAAGCCCACAACTTAACATAATAATTTTATCTAATGATAAAGAAATATTCAATAACTATATAATTTCCTTATAATTTTCAATAACAATAAACGTAATCTAGTTTAATCTCAGATGACAGAGGCAAGAAGCCACAAAAAGTGGAAAGAAAGAAAAAAAAAGAGAAAAGGGAAGAGAGAGAGAGAAACAAAACAAAAAAACATAGAAACAAGGTTTACAATAGAGTTTTGGCACAAAAAAACGAATATCCGTAATAATGTATGCTATCCACAACAAAGAATCTTTATTACTGCGAGATCAATTTTCTTTTAAATGCTCTTTTAAGGCTATAGTTGAATCTGAACAATTGTTTATTTTAAGTTTATTGATTAAGGAGGCATTCTGATATGAAAAACATTTTTTAAATAATTCTTTATTATGAAAAGGTATATTTAATAGATATTTATATTATAGACATCTGTGCGATATTTAAGATTATTGTGGAGGTAAGGGAAGCACTCATTTTATAAAAGAAACATACAGAACTGAATCTAAGAATGGGCTAAAGACACTATCTGTACATTTTTAAATGTGTTCAGATTATTTATTGCGTTTAGATTGACAAACAAAAATCTTTTTTAGCTTTTTCGCAACTGAATAAAAATATTTGACTTTAAATTAATTGAAGGAAATATTTACTAAAATTACATATCTCAACATGTAGACTAGTCTGTCTACGGAATGTTTCGATACATAATATAAACAATATTATTTAAGCAAGCATAAGAAATTGCTTGGAGGAGCTATGCAAATATCTCAAGAAGAAAGGAAATTGGTAAAATTGAACTACTCACTTCCAAGATCTGCTTGACGTTATTAGACATTTAGAACTTAAATGGGTGTAAATTAATTCATGTTCAAAATCTCAAAATGAGAAAAAATATAATCAGTGGTCCGAGAATGTTTTGTTTCTAAAATACCGGATAATAAAATGGTAATATTTTTTAAGTTTTTTAAAACGTCTTGTACATTTTTAGATATTTTTATACAGAGGAATCAAATATAATGTACAGTTAGACTAAACTATGGCTATTTAATGACTCCAAGTTCTCTCTCAGAGCTCAGAGTGAGAATTTCCATCAACTTTTTGCAAATACCAAAACATCTTTCCATGATGACTTTCTGACGCTGCAGAAAGACTTACTTAGGCTAGAAAAACACCCTGAAAGCCGCAGAATGTTTTTGAGCGTGAATAAATACGTTTCAATAAATTTTATTAGGAGTAACAATATTTTTAACTTTAAATAAAATATGAAAACGAACAATTTTAAATCAATGAGTTAAATTCCTGATTTGGGTATTTCGATAAACTTTGCCCTATTTGGATTTATTCTGCATTAATGTTGTTAGGAGCTATGCAAATATCTCAAGAAGAAAGGAATGTGGCAAAATTATACTACTCGTTTCCAAGATCTCCTTGATCTTTATTAGACATTAAAGAGTTTAAAAAAATGTAAATTAATTTATGTTTAAAACTACAAAATTAAAACTTAAATATATTATGACAATTGAAACTTAAATTTGTTATGGCAGCTATGAGAAATCAGATTATATTTGTTGTTATGGCTTATAAGCTAGAACTTTGGAAGAGTACTAAAACCTTGTTAGACGAGTGTGTCATTTCGGAGGCTGCAATTTTGGACCTTATGTGGGTCATGTAAGGGGGCAAGCTGGAGATGCCAACATATATATTGAAAGATGTCTATCAAAGCTAATACCTATGCGAGAATCACACCAGACTGGCTAGGAGCTAACAATATACCTTTTGACAAACAAAAATCTTTTTTGGCCTTATCGCAACTGAATAAAAATATTTAACTTTAAATTAATTGAAGCAAATATTTGATAAAATTACATATCTCAACATGTAGACTAGTCTGTGTACGGAATGTTTCGATAGATAATATAAACAATATTATTTAAGCAAACATAAGAAATTATGTCATTGACCTTAAGTTTTTATAGACACATAGTAGTTGTACAGGGTGTTCCAGCGAGGACTGAACAGGGACCTATTTTCGACCTTCCTTGTATTTTGGAAAAATTCAAAATAGCCAATCGATGTATTTTTTCTTGTAGAATCCAAAAATCCATTTTGAATATTTGAACCAGAAACAAAAGAGTTACGCTATGCATCAGGTGTTTTTTAAATGGAATGTATCGTTTTTTATACGATTTTTGGAAAGAGTGATTTTTTTTATGTCCGTTCTGATTAAAAGATTTGATTTTGCGATAGCTGTTTATATTACATTTTAATGTTTTACAAACTAAAATTTTAGCTTCACCTGTTTAAAATATACGATAGGTTGGTATAGGTGATCAAGGTAAAATGACGTTTGAATTAATTATTGTCGAAGTCTTCACCTAAAAAATATATATTTGACTCTGATCGAAATGAAATACTCTTTGTATATTTCTTTTTCTATCATGTAAAGTTTTATTTTCCTCAAATAGGTTTTTTATCCTTAGAATTGTATTGATGGATATATTTCTATGAAAATTTGCAATAAATCTTCTTCTTGCTTCTCTTACATTTTCTTGGCACTTGTAAAATAGCATAACAATCTGTAGTCTCTCGTCCAAAGAGTATTTCATTTCGATCAGAGTCAAATATATATTTTTTAGGTGAAGACTTCGACAATAATTAAAATAATGTCAATTTTTATTGACAAAGTATTCAAACGTCATTTTACCTTGATCACCTATACCAACCTATCGTATATTTTAAACAGGTGAAGCTAAAATTTTAGTTTGTAAAACATTAAAATGTAATATAAACAGCTATCGCAAAATCAAATCTTTTAATCAGAACGGACATAAAAAAAATCACTCTTTACAAAAATCGTATAAAAAACGATACAGTCCATTTAAAAAACACCTGATGCATAGCGTAACTCTTTTGTTTCTGGTTCAAATATTCAAAATGGATTTTTGGATTCTACAAGAAAAAATACATCGATTGGCTATTTTGAATTTTTCCAAAATACAAGGAAGGTCGAAAATAGGTCCCTGTTCAGTCCTCGCTGGAACACCCTGTACAAATACTTGTATCCTATCGGGACTCATCAGTGCGCCGATCGTAAGAGAGAAACATTAAATAACAGAAAAGAATTGATTTTAAAATTTTAAATAATATTGTTTATATTATGTATCGGAACATTTCGTAGACCGACTAGTCTACATGTTGAGATATATAACTTTATAAACGTTTGCTTCAATTAATTTAAAGTTAAATATTTTTATGCAGTTGCGAAAAAGCCAAAAAGGATTTATGCTTGACTATCTGCATAGTTAAAGTGAGACAAAATGAGCGTTTCAGATAACATAATAATAATAATAATAATAATATTAATAAATGCCTCTTATTCAGAAAATGTACAAAATATTTAAATACATACAAAAAAGTTTGCATGTCGATGATTGGCGCAGTCTAGCTTTATAGCTACTCCACTGAACCAATCAATGACAAAAATTATTCTAAATCTAATCTAATAGTAGTCATGGCAAGCAGTGGTATTTTTATATATTTAATAAAGTTTGGGTGCAACAAGAACAGATCTTTTATAAATCACAAAATTGTGCTCCTGACAGTCAACTATTATTTTAATAAACAAAAGTGCCTGTGTTCTGCAAATCAAAAAGGTATTTCCTATATTTTACTTTGAATACCGGCACTTTTAAATTTAAAAATTCGACAGGAAGTGCATTATAACATCGAACAGCATTGTATAAAAAAGATCTCTGAAACATGGCGCTGATGAGGCATAGTTGATTTGTTTCTACCTCTTACATCTCTTTCATGTATTTCACCACGAAAATTTAATCGTTCGCGAACAGAAACAAGGGCGGAAAGATCACTACTACATTTAATTAAAAAACTACAAAAATGAAGGTTTCTACGAGCATCCATTCGTAACCAGTTGACTTCTTTATAGAGATGTGAAGTGTGATCGTATTTTCTTAATCCAAGAATAAATCGTAAGCAGTTATTTTGTATTTTTTGTATACGAGGCCGATCTCCTGATCCAGACAAAACCCAAATAAAAAGTCGCAATATGAAAAATTAGATAGAACAAGAGATTCACATAAGTTCCTCCTAAGTTTTCTATTTAAAGCATGTCTGTTACTGTACAACATGTAAACCTTAGCTGCGCATCTAATACAACTCTTAAATTCTTGGCATTATCAACAAACTTCATTTTGGAACCATTAATTGCTATAATGAAGTTATCTTTTATTAAATTTACTTTATTTTTATTGCCAAACACCAACAAATTAGGTTTTGAGGGATTTAAATGTAAATTATGTTTCTCAGAAAGTTCATTTATTATTTTTAAATCATTGTTAATAGCCGATTCAATATCTACTTGAAAACAGCAATAAATCTGAGTATTATCAACAAATGCTTGTACGTTGCAACACGTTACAGCTTTTAAAATATCGGATGTATATATAAGAAACAACAATGGTCCCAAGACGGACCCTTGAGGTACACCAGAAGTTATTTTCGCTAGATCAGAATATTTGTTTTCAGAAAAGATAGTTTGGGACCGGTTCGTTAAGTATGATTTAACGAGAAGGACAGACTCCTCATTAAAACCGTAATATTTTAATTTAGAAATAAGTAAATTGTGATTAATAGTGTCAAACGCTTTTGAGAAATCTAAAAGTATTAAAGTAATATTAATATTTTTATCACAAGCCCTAAAAATATCATCAGTTACATTAGGCAAAGCTATCGATGTACCAGAACCTTTGAAAAACCCACACTGCGTAGAAGGAATAATATTTTTGTTACAAAAATCATACATTTGATTATGTAAAATTTTTTCAAATATTTGATAGAGAGTAGGGAGAATACTGATTATTCGTATATTATTAAAACTAGTCGGATTTATAACTTTAGGTAAAGGTTTTCCAATTGATATCTTCCACTAGTCCGGAAAGTAGCTGATCTCAATGGAACAATTTATAATATGTAATATAAATTTGCCAACAAACGGACTGCAGTATTTTAGTATAAGAGGAGAAATTTCATCAAATCCAGTCGCATTACTTTTTATGGACTTTAAAACTTTATTTATATCCGACTCAGTTGCTAGATGAAATGAAAACTGATTATTATTACTAAAAGTGTTTTTTTCATAGAAATTTACCCTTTCCGTACAAGTGGCTGTATTTTGTATAAACGAGGCAAAAAAATTATTGATATCATTGGCATCAGATAGATTATTTGAAATAAAGTTATTTTTATTTGAACAAATATTAAAGTTTCTTAGTGCAGATCACATTTTCTTAGAATTATTTTCTCTACATAAGGAGTCGAAATATATTTCTTTCTCCCTTCTAACAGCAGCTAATGGTCATTAGTCTTAGTTTTTTGAGAAAGTCTCGATAAGCGAATCACGCACATTTTCACTACAGAACATCAGGGCTACAGACTTATTTGGGTTAACTTTCAGCAAATGATCATTAGAAGTAGACAATAGTTTATCATCATCGATTGGGCGCGCAATTGTTTCAGCCTCACTGGGCTTAAAAAATGCATATACTTGAGTGTCGTCGGCATATAGATGATACTGGCAATATTGCAGAGAATTAGCAAAATTGAATATAAAGATGCTATTGAGAAGAGGGCCCAAAACACTTCCCTGTAGTTCACCGGCTGTAACATTGAGAGTCTAGGAAATGTCTTTTTGCTAAATTCTATATATTTTAAAATAGCTATCAAAATTCAAATTCTGTAATAGGTATTTCTTAGTTACTTATTAAATTGTGCCTATGGGAAAAATTATATTAAAAATTTAGGAAAATAAACCGAAGGCCATTTTTCATATAAAAAATTAGAATATATATACTATATATTTTATGCTGAATTTTATTTACCAAATGATCGTAATTATAATAAATAGGCGAGTCGTGTCAAACATGATATCGGAATAGACCCTTTCATCGCTGTATTCAGAAATATTTTTATATTTTGCTTTATACGGGATAACGGATATCTGTATAAAATAGACTGGCGCTCATTTTAGTTTGTTTTGGTTTTCTTCTTTATATTAATATATTATTTCTAGCAGTCGGGTTTTTTTGTTTTTTTTATAGTTTATAATTGGTTTCTTATTTTAATATTTACTATTTTTTTCGAAGTGTAAAAATTACAATATTGCAATCTATTCAAATTAACCTTACTATATGTACAGGGTGTCCGTATGCCTTGAGGTATTCACGAACCTGAGCTAATTTTTTGTGAAACTCATGAAGCCGTAAACAAAATTTTCATAGCCTTCTTCGTTTATGAGATACAGGGCAAAATAAAAAATTTTGCATTTTGGGACCCCCCTCGTATCTCGGTTATCCTTTAACTTAACGCAAAGGGAAAAATTGCTGCTTATGCAGTTTTTTACGCTGGATCCAGTGGCGTAGTCATATTTTTCATTTGAGTTGTTATTTTTTAGATATGACCCAAAGTTGTGTTTTTTTAAATAGGACACCCTGTATATTTGTCCAGAAATTGATTTATCCTTTTAAAAGCTTCTCAAAAATATATAATAGTATGGGTCTATTTTAATAAACAACAACAAAAATCCTAATTTTTATAATTATCATCCCAAATTTTGCAGTAGGCCATGCAAAACAATGCTGCCTTTTATTTAAAGTCGTTAACAATCCTAACAATAAATCAAAATAAATATGTAATTAAATCTATTTATCAAAATATGTATTGATAATTTCGCACCAAAAAAGTACCACCTACCTAGATTTATGTAACACAAGAACAAAGCAGTAATACATTATTATGTAACAAGCCTTTCAGCAAAAATCAACTGTCGTATAAGAACTACAGTAACCAAGGAAATCAAAAGACTGATTTCCATTTGGTTCTATGCATGCTTCGCACAATTTACGTATTCGTTTTAGGGAATTAAGCAAAATAACCGGATGATTTTGTAAATAGCGAAAATTTTCTTTTATTACATTTTCTAAATCTTGGACATTATCATAGTGGTCTTTGTAAATTCTATTTTCCAGATATCCCCATAGAAAGAAATCTAAAATCGACAAATCTACCTAGGGGGCCATCTTATAGGTCCATTTGTTCCGATCCATTGATTAGTAAAATTATTGTCCAGAAATAATCTCGTCATTCCAGAATTGTGTGCAGGAGCACCGTCCTGTTGAAAATAAATTTCGTTAATTTGCGCTAGAGGAACATCGCCAAGTAATTCAGGTATAGCTGCCTCTAAAATTTCTATATAGCGATTGGCTGCTAGATTTCCCTCAAATATATAAAATTTTATATGTGTTCCTAATATGAAGCAGGACACATTTAGAACAAATCTGCCCTGCTGTCTTCTAGGAAATATTTGGTGCTGATTTTCCTGGGACCAGAATCTACTATTGTGCCTATTGAGTATACCAGAATTACTGAAATGTGCTTCGTCTGACCATATAACCTTCCTTTCAAAATCTTTAACCATATCGCATCTTTCTCGAAACCAATTGCAGAAGACTACCCGACGCTCTGCATCCCCTGGCTGTAAGTGCTGCACGAGTCTAAATTTGTATGGGTGGTATTTGTGCTTTTTTAGAATTTCTTGAACTCTAGTTTTTGGAATCCCTATGCTCTTTTCACTGGCCTTCAAGAGTTTGTAGGGTAAGCTTCTGCATTAGCCAAAACCGTAATTTCCTCAGCCTCCCGATTTTCTTTATTATATGTTTTCGTACGAGGTTTGATAAATGATCCGTGATTAAGTAAATTCTTTTTTATCCGATAAAAAGTGGATATATTAGGTTGCCTCCTTTCTGGATATCTAAATAAAAATTAAGCAATAGTATTTCAACATACCTAAAACTTAACTATTTACCTGTTAAAATACATCTCAGAAGCCGCTTCAACATTTTCATTACTTAATATAAAACAAGCTAACGTATCGTACTTCATAATGTTCGAAAGTTTGGTTTTCTTCCATAATAATACAAATATATTTTTACACAATAAATAAATACAAAAAACTAGCGCTATATTTTATATACGCGTACAAAATTGGGAAATATCATTTGCTTCCAAGAAAACAAAAAAAAACGGCATCGTTTTGCATGGCCTACTGCAAAATTTGGGATGATAATTATAAAAATTAGGATTTTTGTTGTTGTTTATTAAAATAGACCCATACTATTATATATTTTTGAGAAGCTTTTAAAAGGACAAATCAATTTCTGGACAAATATACAGGGTGTCCCATTTAAAAAAACGCAACTTTGGGTCATATCTAAAAAATAACAACTCAAATGAAAAATATCACTACGCCAGTGGATCCAGCGTAAAAAACTGTATAAGCAGCAATTTTTCGCTTTGCGTTAAGTTAAAGGATAACCGAGATACGAGGGGGTCCCAAAATGCAAAATTTTCTATTTCGCCCTGTATCTCATAAACGAAGAAGGCTACGAAAATTTTGTTTACGGCTTCATGAGTTTCACAAAAAATTAGCTCAGGTTCGTGAAAACCGCAAGGTTCTATCTTTAAAAATAAGCGAGATACCCTGCTTTTGCAACCAAATCCGGACACCCTGTACAGGGTTATTTTTTATAATTTGCCGCCCCCTGAGATGCTTATTGTTTCAAGATACAAAGAAATTCCTACGAAAGTTATAGGGAGTTTCCCAAATATTTACAATTTTAAAAACAAAAGACGATCGGAAAATCACTAAATCAACATTGATTTGGCGCGCAATTGTTGAGCCTGACTGAGCTTAAAAGATGCATATACTTGAATGTCGTCGACATATAGATGATACTGGCAATATTACAGAGAATTAACAAAATTGAATATAAAGATGCTATAGAGAAGAGGACCCAAAACACTTCCCTGTGGAACGCCGGCTGTAACATGGAGAGTCTCGGAAATCTCTCCATTAAGAATCATCCTCTGAGCTCTGTTCGACAAAAAAAGATAACACTAGCGAGGGTGCAGTTTTGCGAAATCCTATATATTTTAAAATAGCCATCAATATTCAATTTTTTTATTTTTTAGTTACTTTATTTTTTATTGGGCGTAGTTGAATCCAAATAAATAGGTTTTGTTCAAGAAAAAAAAAGTTGAAATTTGTTACCCAGTGAACCGTCGGAACTATTACGTTGTGCTTACAATAACGCGCCGACGAATCCGAGAAATTCATACAGCTGTGCAGGTCCCCGCGCTTTTACGAGGGTAACTTACCGGGATGATTTAAAAACTAATTTTAAAAATATCTAGCCATAATTGCTATTGTGACCTTTATAGTATTAAAAAAAAGTGAAAAACGTCTACTTGTTGAATTGACTGATCTTAATATAATTATAAAAAGTACTGTTTGTAAAAATTAAATAAAAAAGGAAATTAATTGTTGAAAATCTAAATCCAAGATGGGGGAAGAAAATGGTGGCTTCATAAAGTATTTAAAAATTGAGTTGTGGTATAGAAATAAACTAGTAAATATATGGTACTAATTCAAGATGGCAGAACAAAACGGCGGCCAAATAAAATATTTGTAGTCGGTCCGTCTGTCAGTTTGTTTGTCACTTGGCGACATAGCTTAAAAGCTACTCATCAGATTGACTTCCATTTTAGGTTAAAATTAAGGCTCATATGGAGATAACCTCGTAATATTTTGGTAAAAATCCAATATGCCGGAACAAGATGGTGGACTGGTGAAACGTTAAAAAAAACTATTACTAAAACACTAATTATCCAATTTCCTCAATCAAGTGTTAGGAATGAACTGTTAACATTTTGGTTTGAATAAAAGATAGCAAAACAAAATGGTGGCCTATTAAAATATTTTAAAAATCGGTCTGAAAAAAACTACTTATTAGATTAATTTTAAATTTTGTGCAAGCATTAAATGTGATATAGAGATAAACTGGTGAAGTTGTGGCACGAATTCAAGACGATGGAACAAAAAGGCGGCAATAATTTAAAAAAAAATCGACTTAATTATTCAATTCACTTAAAATTTTGCAGAAAAATTAATGTGATATAGGGATAAAGCATAGGATAAACTGGCAGAAATCACGATGACGTAACTAAATGGCGGTGTTTGTCAATATAAAAAGTGCTTATTGAATCCATATTTAATTATGCCCAAAAATAAAGTGGGGTAGTTAGAAACTAGTAAAAGATCGGTAGGATTCCAATATGATGGAAAAAAATGGCACCCAATAAAAAAGTTTAAAAGCATACTGAAATAAATTGGGCTACTCTTCACTATTCCTAATAAAAGAAAATATTCATAACGTGGGAAGTTCCGGATATAAAAAATTTACCGGTTCTTTAATAATAGATAGCCAATAATGTAAACTCTACAGCATTACCGTCCGTTCTTGAAAGATTTATATACTCTCATGCAAATATTTTTAAAGTACTATTTTTTATATTCTTCGATCATATCAGCAGTTACATTAAGCAAAACTTTATTAATATCTTGGATAAAATTTTGCACCTTCTACCTCATTAAATTATTTTTGAGTAAATAATTTCTTGAATGACTTTGTATTGTATTGGGGTTAGATTTCTCGGATTTCCGCCACAATTTTTTATAAGGACAAAAAAAAAATTTCGAGGCAATCCTGATTAAGGTTTCTTGTTAAAAGAAATGAGTAATTTTTGCGTCTTAAAGTCTCCCATAAAGATAGACCAGAGTTAATCGAAATTTTCCAGCCACTTACCAAAAACAAAACACTAAGTAAATTTGTAAATGCTTATTTTCATTTAAAAAAAAAATAAAAACTTAGTCTCACGCCGCGTGCCGGCAAATATAAAGACAAATATATATTAATGTTCAGTGGTATATTTCAATATTTGATTCTACGAGGGACAACGGGTTTATGCATCTCGCCTGGCAGCGACTTCGAGGGATCGAGGATACCGGATATCTATATAAAATAGAGTGGAGCTTATTTTAGTTTGTTTTGTTTTTTTTTTAAATAATTTATAATTGTTTTCTTATTTAAATATTTACTTTTTTTTCGAAATGTAAAAATTACAAAATTGCAACCTGTTCAAATTAACCTTACTATAAGTACGTGGAAAGTCAGCTTAACGAAGTGCAACAATGCGTTATATCGCTTTCTAGAAACTTATTTAATGCCTTTAATGGTGCACTATATCTTCAAACACAATGCTTTTACTATCAAAGTTTCGCTGTGAATTTGGTCCAGTAAATCCGCCTTTAATCTAGCAGTTTTAATACACTCCGTTCAGGATGACCTATTAATTTTGAATGTAAATCGTATAACATGATGAGGCAATACATCCCGTCATTTTATAGAACGAATTAGTAATATTGCGATGCATCTTCTCATCTAGTATTTTAATGATTTACACCATGTGAACATGTTAAAAAGAAGTCGTTGGTTTTTGGAATTCATTAATTCTTGTGCGAGCTTTCATATCTTATAATAGTTCAAGCACTGGAAATAGAACACAGTGTAAAAATAAAAAATAATAAGTCTACTATTAAAAATATACCTGAATTACACTGGCCGACAAAATTTTTCTAACACAGGCCAGCTTATTATTTTCATAATGGAAATACCCTCCCAATAAGATAAGATAGATAAGATAAATTTTATTTGACTACATTTTGATACAAAAAATTTACAATTGTAGCACGTCATTAGTTCAATAAAAAATAAATGGTAAGTTACATAACAGTAAAAATAAAAACATGTAGGTTAAACGAACAAACTTAAAACATTTAAGAAACTAACGTCTCTATTGAAGCACAATCACTGGAGAGGGTGTGCATGTAATCACTAACCGAGTAAAACGCATTTTTTATAAGAAATTTTTTCAAAATTGATTTAAACCTACCTAAAATAGAATCCGTAATAGAACGTGATAAAATATTATATAGAGAAATGTTTAAAGAGTTTTTGTAGGTTTTATCTAGTCTATATCTAGGAGGTCTAATTAAATTGGCGGTACGAGTTTTGTAATTATGATATGAAGAATTAAATTGAAAATTATCTTTATTTTTATGAATTTCCAATAGCTGATAATAAATATACAGTGATGGTACAGTCATAATTTCAAAATTTATAAAGTGTGATTTGCAGTGATCCCGGTAGCCGGCCTTTGCAATTATTCGGACAACCTTCTTCTGTAACCTAAATATAGACAAGGCGTTTGAGGAATTTCCCCATAGGTGAACTCCATATGAAATATGAGAGTGAAACAAAGAGTAATACACAGTTAAAAGTGAAGACCGGCTCACCAAATCTCTCAGTCTCCTCACCACAAACACAGAAGAAGCAAGCTTGGCCTTTAAACCCAAAATGTGAGAATTCCAGTTAAGCCTATTATCAATTATCAAGCCCAACACTTTAACACTTGTACTAGGCGCATCATTTGTTTTAGTTGAGAAAGTTATTTCCTGGGTTTTATTCATGTTAAGCTTTAAATTACTCTGGGTGAACCAAACATCGACCCTGTCCTTAATTTCAAGCATCTTTGCATCCAAACGCTCCCTTGTGTCGGCATCAGACATCAAAGAGGTGTCGTCCGCATAGCATACACACATGTCAGGTAACAAATGCAAAAATAAATCATTAATGTATACTATAAACAGTAGGGGCCCCAGGACAGAGCCCTGAGGCACCCCACTACCCACACCACGCAAACTAGACATGTCCTCGCCAACAGATACACATTGGGTTCTATCTGTCAAATAACAGCTCAATAAATCAAGTGGCAATCCCTTAATTCCATACCTAGATAGCTTCAGAAGCAAGAGTTGATGTGAAACACAGTCGAAGGCCCTGCTAAGATCACACAGGGTAAGGCCCATATGCTGCCCCCTTTCAAGACCCTCGACTATACCTTCAACAACCTTAGCGACTGCCTGAACAGTAGAGTGCCCCTCTCGAAATCCAAATTGAGAATCATTCAACATTTTATGGTGTTCAAAGTATTTATTAAATCTTTGTTTTATAATAATTTCAAAGACTTTTCCAACTAGCGGACCAATAGAAATGGGGCGATAATTCTCAGGAGAGTTAACATAAAACTTTTTTAAATAATGCCTTTTTTAAATAAATGGACATATACACATATTGAAGAGATGTGTTAGCGGGCAACTACAAAAGAACCAGGATTTTTTTAGTCACAGGAATATTATTTATATATACCGTTTCCTGAGAGTCAGGATTAATAGAAAGATTTCTAATGATTTCAGATGAAACAGATACAAAAAAAATATTGAAATCATCTGCTGACAAATTACTACTGCTTTGATTAAATTTTTGTTGGTTTTTTTCGTGATTAATTATTTTCCAGAGACATTTACTTTTATTTTCAGATTTTTCAATGTAACTGTCATATGCCTCTCTTTTAGCACAGACAATAGACTTTTTGTATTGGGTATGTAAAACCTTATAAAGGCGTTTATATAAAGGATTAGATGACCCATCACTAATAAACTTAACCGTGGAGAGATTCTGTCTTTTAACCTTAAGGTCGATATTAAACCATTTAACAGGAGAGTTAGGGACATTGAATGTTCTTAGTGGGAAAAGTTTAAGAATTAAAGAGCTACATTTCGTTAAAAGCAAATTTGCCATAGACTCGACAGACTCTGCCTTATAAAAGACTTCCCAATTCCAGCTTTGTAGAGAATCTCTTAAACTACTAAGATCGGCAGATGTAATTTTCCTTATTTTGCGATTCAGAGTAGTATGAACCACTTTCAAGTTTATATTTATAAACTGACCATAATGGTCAGAGAGACAGGGGTCAATAACACCTGCGATAAAGGAATCCTGATCTAAATTAGTTAAAATATTATCGATACAGCTTACAGAGCCATTAAAAACCCTTGTAAAATCTGTTATAGTAGCATAAAGCCCATATGAACTTAATATACATGTTAATTCAGTTAAGATATGAGAACCACCTTTAAAGTTTATATTGAAATCCCCTAAAATAAAGACTTCACTATACCTATTGGTAAGGTCGTTCAGTAGTTGATCGAACAATTGCAAAAACAACTCACCATCACCAGAAGTGGATCTGTATAATGTTACAATTAAAGTTTTATTAGGGAGTTCCACAGCACAGAATTCTGCGTTCAGCTCTCTACAGTATGATATAACGTTAATAATTTTACATTCTATATCAGTACGTGCATACACACACACCCCTCCATGAATATGATCTTTCCTACAAAAAGAAGAAATTAATTTATAATTATCTAGATTAATAAGACTTAATGTATCCTTATTACACCAGTGCTCGCTGATACATGCAATATCGTATGAAAATTTGTTTAAATATATAGAAAGTTCATCCACCTTGTTACCAAGGCCTTGTACATTTACATGAAATAATTTTAACTTAGGTCTTATAGTTGAAACGCCATTTCCTGATGCACTTGAGTCTAGGTTTTTTGTTGAGGTCTTCTTCTGAGGTAAAAAAACTCATTGATTTTAGTATCTTCAGGCCAAATACTCGGGTTCAAAAATCTCGTCACGTTCTTCTCAAATATACCCACTTTGAATGATGCATATCTTTCCAGATGTTTAGAGTTTAGTTTGTCAGAAGTAACTTCTGGAAACAATGTTTTGAAACATGAAAATATGTCAGGCTAGGTACGGCTTTCAATTCACATTCCTGAACTCCAACGCCCAACGCTCCAGTTCCAACCACGGTTATTTTACGTTTATTTCTGCCAGACATCACTTTATTCCATTTAGGACTATGAACACTATCAGTCAAATTTATTATTTCCTCCATTTTATTTTGTTGTTGTGCTTCCATGATTGCCCTAAACATTAGTGACGACGATATATTGGGTTGCCTATCTGCGAGCTCCTTGGAAGACCGAGTACGTATGTCGATTCCGGTACCGCGCGCAGTGTTCATCCTATTCGATGTTGCACACGGAGTAGTTTCCTGCTGTTGAACGGCAGATTTCTGCAGATTCAGAGGGTTAGAATTTTCCTGCTGTGGATCGGCTGGTTTTTGAAGATTCATAGCGCTGTTGTTAGATGTCAGATGCAAAGTATTATAGATTTGCTGAATTTCGGAATCGGGGTTATTTTTATTAGCATTAATAGATGTCGCCTTGCTGGATAAAATAAAATCTTGTGTTTTAAGTAACGAATTTACATTATTTAACAACTCTTTTTGTTCTACTAGAGTTTCAATGGTCATCTGTTGATTTTTAATTGTAATATCTTTTTGATCACACAGTTGTTTTAAAAATGATATTTCTAGCTTACGTATGCTGCTTATGTTTTCAATCACAGTGTTCGAACTGTCACCAGATAATGTTGTAATATTCAGGTTTTCACTGCACCTTTCACATTTACTGTTAATTTTTTCCAGAAATTCCAGAAGCACTTCACTAGCGTTACTTTCAGGTAATGTATTTTTAAATATTAAGTCGATCAACTTTGATTTTTTTAATTTATTTAGCTTCGTAGAAATCAAAACAATGTCATTATCGGCCATCTTGAAAAAAAATTGTGATGATAAAAAAATATTCGGAAAGCCCTAATACGTGCCATTTTTTAATAGCTTAATTAGAACCTTTTATATTGGCAGGTAAACAATTTTATTGTGTGGCGGCTAAAATGGGTCCATTTTACAACGGAAAAATTACCTGGACTGGGTTGTTTCCAACATTAGACATAAAATAAACGTTAAACATCACTCTTCTAATGAGATTCGAATTGAGTGGTTCTCTGTGTATCGATAAGCAAGTGTATGTGAAGACGAGAATGTCGAGTCAAACGCGCCGAAGTTGCAAAATTTCTCCTGACAAATTTTTTTATATTTGTGGAGAATTTCTGGTGAAATCACAAGCCAGGCCATTTTCCGAAAATGTAAAAAAAGCCTACTTTAAATATTTTGGTGTGTTAATTGAGAATCAAGATAAGCGGTGGGCTCCCCATGTGTGCTGTGTTAGTTGTAGTGTATCATTGGTGCAGTGGATGAAGGGAAAAAGAAAAGTATGCCTTTTACAGTTCTAATGGTATGGCGAGAACCCACCAATCATTCCACGATTGTTATTTTTGCCTGACAAAGACTGAAGGTTATTCCAAAAAGGAAAAGCACAATATAGAATATCCAAATTTGAAATCTGCCATACGACATGTTCCTCATAATGCAAATTTACCAGTGCCGATTGCGCCTTTAAATTGCCAAGCTATTGATATGAAAATATGTAAAACCTGATGATTTTTTCACGATTAAAAACATTTTATCTGATCTCCATTTTGTTCCGCCATCTTGAATTCTTACCACACTAGTACCAGATCATCTCTACACCATAATTAATTATTGCACATAATTTGTAAATAAATCCATTAATTAGTTTTTCAGGCTGAATTTTCAAATATTTTATTAAGCCGCCATTTTATTTCGCCATCTTGAATTTATACCAAAATTTGACGAGTTGATTTTCTCATAATACTTGATTTTTGTGCAAAATTTGAAGTAAATAGCATAAGTAGTTGAAGAAATATTTTTTTTAACATTTCACTAAGACGTCATTTTGCTTAGCCATATTGGATTTTTTACAAAAATGTTGCAAGGTCATCCTCATATGAACTGAATTTTTGAACAAAATATGAAGTTAATTGGATTAGTAGTTTTTTAGTTATGCCCCGAACAGACAGATCGACAGATGACAGACAGACAGACCGACAGAATTGAGAAAACATGTTTTAGGCATCTAGCGACCGTGAAACGCAAAGATCTAAAAAAATGTAGATAACGAGATAAAAAAATGGCTGCCCGAAATAATCTCATGGTCATCTGGTATAGGTAAATGCACTTAATATAACAACATGGTAGAACGATATATAAAAAGGCAGATTTCTACACTCGAAGAATTATTACTTCGTGACTCTTAAACTCTTTATTTGCTGTTTACCAGAAACATTTTTCTATGTTTTGAGCTTAACCTTGTGTAACTTTATCACCCTAATTTCCATTGCGGTGGAAGCGGCTACAGCTCAAGGCCTAAAGGATGTTAATACACTACGCCGCAATAGTATTGCACAACCCAATATATTCCTATAAGATTCGGTACAAGCGTGGTCTGCTATAAAATCACTTATTTTATTTCAGCTAATTAAGTAGTTAAGGAAGAATGAGGCTATGAAGGTGAAGCCAGTAGTATATTCTATTACCATCGCTACATTCTACAGTTTGTTAAAATATTTTGGAGTAGTTTAGTTGGCTACAGATGTATTCACGTATCCTCCAGAACTTTATGAGGATGGACTTCACTGAATTTCCATCTCCCTAAGCGCTTCAGTTGTAAAATATTTAGGAAGTTTTAAAAAGCAAGCTTATTTGTACGGAATTTGTTTATTAATTTATTTATTTATCTACACCATTCGACAGCATACGCCAATTAAAGAATGGGTACATGCACAAATGTTACAAAAAAAAAAACAAAGTCTCATACAAAGAAAAGCTTTCAGTAAAAGTATTCTAACGACTATTTAAATATCTTACACTAACAACAGTAATAATAGTATTTTTTACAGAGGTAAGTAATAACACAAAAAAATATATGTATATATCTAGTATATTTTTAAATCCGACAGTTTACAGTTAAAGATATCGAACTTGTCGTGATGTTGATTGCAGGCATTCAACAGTCTGTGAAGCGGGGAATATTTGCAAATATTAGTGCGTGGAGTGGTCAAATAAAAAGGCATCGATAGTCGAGCGGAGGTACGCGGAACTAATATGTTGATCTGACTTAAAATATCGGGACAATCTAACTTATTATGGATAATATTATATAAAAATGTTAATTCAGAAAGTGTGCGTCGGTCTGCCAGAGAAAAAAAAGAATGTCTTTCCAAAAGCTGATCGTGTGGAAAGCCAATATCTGGGTAAACCCCATCAATCTTAAAGGAAAGGTATTTAAGAGAGCGTCTTTGAATTTTCTCGATATTGTCTATATGCGCTCGATAAAATGATGACCATATGAGAGATGCATATTCCAACTTAGACCTAACAAATGCCAAAAACAAGAGTTTGATTGTCCCTGTATTAACACACTCTCGACTGTTTCTTATAACAAACCCTAAAGTCTTGAAACAAGTTTGAATAAGATCAGATATATGCGGTACGAATGATAACCTATTATCAAATAAAACACCAAGGTCACGAAAATTAGTTTCACGACTCAGCGTACTTTGATGTAAATTACTATAAAGTATTATTCGCAGTAACAAATACATATATAATACTTAAAACCTGTAACTTAAAATGTTTATTGATATATAGTAGGATTATTAGTAATAAATACGTAAAAACCTTTAAAGAGTAGTAGTGGAAACAGTTATAGCTACTTTAGTGCCAGCTGGGCATTAAGAAAAAAAATCATCAGTCATAAATTATTCCTAAGTTTCAAATAGCATTTGCAGTCATTATCATATTACCTCTCTCGTACTTCAAGAAACAATTTGCAAGACGAAACGCAGGTAAGGAGAAATGATATCAAAAAACTTCCATAACATTAGAGATAAATAACATATTTGTTACCAATTTTCACGACAAAGTGAGCTAAAGTTGTTTAATCTATTTTCAAAGGAAATTTGGGAGACATTATCGCGAACTCAATTTATCACACCAAGTTACAGAGACGCGCAACAAGTTTATGTATAACTTTTCTAGATTATACGGACGTCGCCTAAAATCGGAAAGAGGTCGACAGTGAAAAATTGCCTTGATCTTACAAATAGTACGCTATTTTTCGGAATATTCTTCTTTGACAGATATGTATCTTATAAATGTCGATTTGAATTAATAAGTTTTACGTAGAGATTTTGTCCTTGCTTAAATAGAGACACATAGAATTTAGGCAAATGGAGTCACTCGTATATGTTCTATATTTTTATGTGTTTAAGTCTGTCTTATACCTGTTCATAAATGGCATAATAAAAGAAAAATAACAACATTAAAAATCAAAATCGGAAATTTTTTTTTACCTGGAGCTTCTCTCGTTATCTTAATGTTTCCTTTTACTAGGAATCGTGAAGTGTGATCCATATTAGTTCCGCACATAGTCATTTAGTAACTTATTTTGTATTAGCCGCCATTTTGTTCTACCATATTAGATTGATGCCAATATTATACCGGTTTCTACCTATGCCACTCTTAATTTTTGGACATAATTAACAATAAGTACAAACTCTCTTTAAATATAGGAAAATGCTCTTGTATTTCGTTCACTAAAAATAGACATATCTTTGAGTTTAATTACTTAATCAACGATGAACCTTTAAATCGAGTTACTCAGATTAAGGACTTGGGTGTTTTTTTCGACAGCAAGCTTTTTTGCCTCATTTGCCTCACACATCGAATATGTAGTTAGTAAGTGTTCTCGCATGCTGGGGTTCGTGGTCAGAGTGTGTAGGGATTTCAATTCTGAGAAGGCAATAAAACTAATTTATTTTGCTTATGTTTATAGCAGACTTAATTTTGCAAGCATTATTTGGAGTCCTTATTTCGAAAAATATAAAATAAGGCTAGAACGCCTACAAAACAAATTTGTACGTTTTTTAAATTGGAGAGTAAATGGTGTCTACAATGTGGCTAGTGTTACCGAAGCTAGACAACATTTTAATCTTCCAACTCTAGAGAATCGAAGGATTAAATCTCAGCTTATTTTTATTTATAAGTTATTCAATAACAGATATAATGCACCTAAACTTCTCTCTTTGATTTCTTTACACGTTCCCCCTAGAACCACCAGACATCAATACTGCCTTCATCTATTTCAGACACATACCAATCTAGGCAGAAATTCTCCTATTTTAAGAATAGGCTCATACTTTAACTCTTATTGTCAAAATATCGACCTGTTTTTTATATCATTGTGTTCTTTCAAAAATTATCTTAATCGTATATTAGTCTAGGTATATTATATATTCATACATATTATTATATTCAATATTTCAAGCATTTCTCAGTTTTTATACTTTGTTGCTATGTCTTATAGTATATAATAGACTTTAACTTAGTAAATATTTATATTAAAACGTACGTAGGGTAAACTTAATATGCTTAATTAATTAGTGGATACGTTTTTGGGTGGCTGCACCTGTTGGTGTCCTAAATGTAGTAAATAAAAATAAAATAAATAAACAATAAAGCGAAAGCTTTCACGGCTGTGGTCAATTAAGAAATCGTGGTTGGAATAGAATTTATCAGCTGCGGAAAGAACGGCAATAAAAACATTAAACAACAATACAGACATTTTGGTCCTTCCAGCGGACAAGGGAAATGCCACTCTCGTCATGGGCAAAACAGATTACGTGAAAAAAATACAACTACTTTTGGATGACAATATCTTCAGAGTGATCCAAGCAGACCCGACCAACAAAATTGAAAGACGGATAACCAACCTTATAAATGCATCCAACCTACCAACAGAGGAGAAGAAGATGTTAAAGCCAAGCAGCTCAAGGATCTCGCTGTTCTACGGACTACCTAAAATACATAAGGTTAATGTACCACTTCGACCTATCGTCAGTGCAATAGGATCTCCTACTTACAAAATTGGTAAATATCTTTCATATATTCCTAATAATTTTACAGGAAAAACACATTAATATATTAGAAACTCTACGCATTTTGTAGAAGAACTTAAATCAATCCAATTAGATCCCAAAGATATCTTAGTCAGTTTCGATGTAGAATCACTGTATACGAATGTGCCTATAAATGATTCAGTTTCCATAATATCAGACTTATTTCACCATAATAGTATTGACAACTCACTTTTAGATCTAATTGAAGCATGTCTTACATCAACGTATTTTGTCTTTCAAGGAACTTTCTATGAGCAAACCTCAGGAGCAGCCATGGGATCTCCACTGTCACCGGTGGTAGCCAATATCTTCATGGAAGCTTTTGAGAAGGAAGCCTTAGAGTCGTCTACACTAAAACCAAAATCATGGTTCAGCTATGTAGACCACACTTTTGTAATATGGCCACATGGTCCAGAAAACCTCCCTGGGTTTCTTGATCATCTAAATCAACAACATGTTAACATAAAATTTACAATGGAAATTGAATCAAAAGGCACGATTCCCTTTCTGGATGTTCTTGTACAAAGGAAAGGAGATGGTTCCTTAGGACACTCTGTATATAGAAAACCAACGCATACGAACAGGTACTTAAATGCAAATTCCCATCATCATCCACAAAAGCAATCATTAATTCATTGGTTTACAGAGCTCTCGCGATTTGTGACCAAAATTCTTTACAATCGTAAACAGAGAAACTGACTCAAGCTTTAAGAGGGAATGGATATTGCACTGATGATATTAGACGATCAATTAGAAAATATAATAATCCTACTCCACGAAATGATACTAATAAGGAATCACCGATAGGAAATGAAGTTCTTCCATTTATACACGGAACCACAGACAAGATTGCAAGGTTACTTCGCCGGTCCAACATACGTACAATCTTCAACACACACAAGAAAATTGGACAATGTTTGAGATCGCCAAAGGACATTATTCCTTTTCAAACGGAAGGAGTATATGCAATTCCTTGTTCCTGTGGTGATGTTTATATTGGAGAAATTGGACGATCCATATCGACTAGGCGTAAGGAACATGAACGATGTATCAGAAAGAAACAAATTGTACAATCTGCTGTATCTGAACACCAACATTCTACTGGGCATGTCATAAATATAAAAGAAACCAAAGTTCTTGCATCGGTTTCGGGACTCTATAAACGCAAAAATTAGAGAATCTATTAAAATTTATAAGCATCCTAACAATTTTAATAGAGATAGAGGCTTTAGCCTACATCATACGTGGAAACCGATCGTTAAACCGAGTCACGCTTCGGTAAACACAGGTCGACTATAAATAGCCGGCCTGGCTCTCTCCGAGCTCATTCAGTGTTCCGATATCGTGAAGTGAAGATCCCTGAAGACGCCTCGTGCAATCGAAGGCGAAACATCGGAAAGTGATTCCATTTTGACACGGTCTAATCCCAATATCTTGCCCGAAATTTGGAATTAACCGAAAAAGTACCAGTTTTTGAGGCTGATTCTCTTATTATTTTATTAGGCTACCATCTTGGATTTATACCAAAATGTTACCACGTTAGAAGACCTTTAATTTTTGACTAATATTTGAGAAAACACGTGTTGGCATCTAGAAACGCTAAAATTTGAAGTTATGCAAATTCTTGGAGAGAGATCTTTTAACGATTACAAACATTTTATTTGGCCGCCATTTTGTTTCGCTATCTTGAATTCGTACCACAATTTTACCAGTTAATCTCTATGTCGCATTATCGCATCAATCTAATAAGTAGCTTTTTCAAACCGGTATTTTAATAGTATATTGTGTAACAAGTTTAGAAACTGTGTGACTTGTAGCACTCGCCTGAGGCTCGTGCACAAACCTCACACTCGTGTGCAAAGAGTCATTTTCAAACGTGTTGCACACGATACTTTTTCTACGACTGCAGAAAATAAAAATACAATTTTGATTATTTTTATTCTTTCAACTTTGACAAGACTGTGAGAAATTTTTTCAAACACCATGTGAAAACTTTTCACACGCTTATGTCAAAATGAAATGGCGAATAATATGAGCTTCAACCGAAATTCTATTCACAAATCTTAGACGGCTATGGCAGCAAATATTTCCCATAAGCAAGCAACTGTGTGCACAAATTTCACACAGCAGTTTTCACACATCATGTAAAATTAGTAATTTTCAGATCTTGTTTGACGTGCGTTTTTAGACAGTTTTCATAGCAGTCGTAGAAAAACATTTTATCAATCCGCCATTTTGTTTTGGCATCTTGAACTGCGAAACTTCAGGTAAATTGGATAAATTGCTTTTTAGTAATAATTTTTTTAACATTACACACACTAGGCCGCTATTTTGCTGTACCATATTGGATTGTTACCAACATGTAACCATTTCATTCAACCCCTTAATTTTTGACCGAAATTTGAAGTCAATCGGCAAAATAGTTTTTGGGTTATGCTGCGCACAGGCAGACCGACAGACCTCCGACTCTAAAACGTAAAGATCTGTAAAAACCTGGGAGTTTTTCACGATTACTATACTTCCATTTTACAAGGGAAGTAAAAAGCACTAAAAAGTAAAAATAAAAACATTTTAATCCATCTTACATATTTAACTTTATGAAATCGACATAAAATTAATAATTCTTAATTACTTAATCACAAAAATAATTCTTTGATGCAGTTATTTGGTTGAAACAAAACATGTAGCTAATGAAATGAAGATCAAAATGCACTTCAATAGTCCTATTGTATTTTGTTGTTCTAGAAATCCATACCACCACATTTCCTCACGTTTGTCTTCCCTCCCTACAATAGTACAAAAATTATTGAGTTACTATTTGATAGCTCGGTTTCTTTATGAAATTTTTCAAGTGCTAAATTCAACTACATCCTAATAAGTTAAATATAAAAAATATTTTTTTTTTATCTTTTATTTATAAATTATTGAACTGAAAAGTAAGACATAATTAAACTTAAATAAAGACAGGAATTAAATATGTGAATGTTTTCTTAAAAACTTAAGGCTTAATTTCAAGTGAGATGACGTCTCACGCCTCAAGCTTTTAATATAATATTCAAATTTTTAAAAGTTTATAGTTTATAAATAAAAGCTATTTTTTTAAATATTTTTTTATATTTATTTTATTTTGTACATTTAGCACCTTTTTTACGCAGATGACCCATGTCTTCTCTACATATTTACAAGAAACAACTACGAATAAAAATATTAATTTTGATAATAACACCACACATACATTAGACTTTAATAATTGTTCAAGTATTACTATAATAATAAACCCTATATTTGACTTGATTTTTAAATTCTACATAAAATTTTAACACTTTTTTGTATAACATGTTATATGGCTAAAATTGATACTTCTTAAATATTTAGCTTTAAACAAAAAAAATTAAATTTGTTGCACATCTATGATTAGCAATATGTCACTAAAAATAATTTATTTCAGTTTTTTTAAATGGATCCCCCTGTATATTTTTATTTAGTCTTGTTAAGAATAAAAAAATCTACAACTTTTATTAAACATATTATATACCTATCTTCAATAGTTTTTTCAAATTTCCTTTTTTTGGGTAATTTAGAAAATCAGCAACTCGATCAATCAAAGTTGCCATTAAAAAAACAATCTATAGC
Organism: Kuschelorhynchus macadamiae; assembly: GCA_030620095.1. NCBI lineage: Eukaryota > Metazoa > Arthropoda > Insecta > Coleoptera > Curculionidae > Kuschelorhynchus > Kuschelorhynchus macadamiae. The sequence continues at coordinate 211,760 of JAUTXW010004996.1, read as the reverse complement.
AACTGGCGCCTAAATATATGAAATGTCAAAAACGTGTTGTTGTTAGTGCATTGTATTTCGTCTTTCGTATTCTCGTCTAATTTAAAATGAATTTTTTACAAAATGAAATGATAAATATGGTCTATACATTGGGTGAAGTTCAAAAAAATTGCCTTCTGGCTAAAAGGCTATATGAAGCAAAATATCCGGATCGACGCGCGCCTTCTAAAGTGGCCTTTCAAAATGTCATGGAATGGAGAGATTTGATGCTAGTGGCAATGTGGCATATTCAAAGAGAACAGTTGTCAATAGGATAAAGGACTCAACAACAATCAGTGAACAACAACCAAGTTACCCTTGAAAACATCCAATATACTTATTAACCAAAATGACAGTAAACTGAGTAAAGGTTAAAACTTTAAAATAGCGAAATGGCCGAATTAAAAATATTTAAAAGCTGTAATAAAACAAATCCGTTTCTGTTTTGTTTTATTACTTCGAACTACGAATAACAGGAAATATATTATTCATTATACTGTTTAATGCATTTTTTAATTAAATCTCGATTTGCAAATGTAAATGACTTTTATTGAAATTGATTACCTAACGCATTTTTAAATCAATTGAATTATAAAATTCCCTCGCACCAATTTTTTGACATATTTCACACAGCTTCAATGGCTCATAACAGAAAATAAATGCTGTATGTAATTATTATAAATATTTGTCCAATGTCTCAACGTCAGCTACTTCAGTTCATATTAAGTACTAGAGGTTACAGGTTAGGAACCGTATTATTTAGTTTTATACACATAAGAGCAAGGATTATAAGGGAAAATGTGATGCTTTTCTTTGTTGGAGAGTTCTAGGCCCAGATCTAGCGTCCTTCGATCGATAAGTATCGAACTTTCTCAGAATAATTATATATTTATGTTTTCGTCTAGGTTATGATGTGGTTCCATCTACTGAGAAATGTGGAGCAAATTTTGCCAAATAAAATTTTTCAGACTACAAAATAAAATTTTTGTAGTCTGAAAAAATACGTTTTATCCTCTCAGGTTTTACATATCATCACCTTTTAGCGCCTCTGACAAAAAAATACGTTTTATCAGCTCCATCGGTCCGTCTGTTTGTCTGTCAGTTCGTGGCATGTGCAAGTAAAAAAACGAGGATTTTTATGCAGAAAAATCCGACGAGAAACAAAAACAAAAGGCATCAAGTCTGTCAACAAACATCGATATCGAAAATGATCCAGCGACTCTGTTAAGGGAGCTATTGCAAGAAATAAGAAGCAAAAATAAAATCTTGGAAGAAAATAATACCCTCTTGAGGGAAAAGGTAAAGTCTCTCGAAGAAAAGCTGAACAATCAATATGAAAAAATAAGCAAAAGAGTTCAAAGTCCAATTCCAATTCCATCCAATCAATTCAGTGTTACCAATCAGAAATAGAAAAAACTCCCCAAGTTACAGAACGAAAACAAAAACGCCCTATCGCCGAAAACATTCTCCTTCAAACGCAAAAATGACCAATCAGAACATGGAAGATCAGGTGCTCTCCTGTCACAATCCGTTATCGCCGAAAATCACGAAATCAACCAACATAACCTCATTAGTCGAAAACAATAACAAAAAAGACGAAAATGTGAACAAGATTGAGTCAGTGAAAAACTCTACGGAAAATAACAAGAAATGGACGAAATATGTTAGAAAAAAGAAAAACGATTTCCCAAAAGTTTCTAGACCATCCCCAATTAAGGGAAGCAGTGAGGAAACGGTTATTCCTATAGCTAATAGGATGTCCTGGTACTTTATCACAGGATACGATCAAAAAATCACGGCAGATCAAATCACACAAACCATAAAAAACAGCATGAACTATAGAAACTCAGTGTATTAAACTCGTTACATCAAAAGACAGAATAAAAAGTTCACTCAAAGTTGGAGCTCCCAGTGATTCTAAAGAATTCATTATGCAGCCGTCACGGTGGCCAAAGGGAGTATCTCTGAACCATTTTTTAAACCTGAGGCGCCGACCTCTAGGAGAAACGGATTAAAGCAATATATGGAACAAGATAAAACCAGGGAAATTATTTTAAAGGTATTTCACATTAACATACAGTCATTAAGAACAAAAAGTAATGCTCTTTAAGCCTTTCTCATAGATAAGGTTATTCATGTGGTATGCTTGACAGAACACTAGTTGAACAATGACGAGCTAGGCATGATTCAGCTACAAAATTATACACTAGCAGCATCTTACTCCAGAAAATCCACACGAGGAGGATCAGCAGCAATCAGAAAACTGTAGAAATTTCTGGCATTTTTTTAACTAATGTTATTATTTATATTTTATCAATCTACAGGTCACCTAATGGTGATTTTAATGTTTTTTTTTGGACAGGCTGGAGAAGTCGATTGAATTAGTAGGTATTGAAAGGAATATTATTCTGTTGGGAGATTTTAATGCTCATTTCGGTACAAATCATAAGAACACTTCGGCTTTGTTTGATATGCTAAGCACTTTTGGATTGGGACAGATGGTTTTTACGGAAACAAGAAATAATAATTGTTTAGATAATATATTTATAAATTTTCATTTTGACATGGCATCGGTAAGCACGATTGACACCAGCCTCTCCGATCAGCTTGCATAGCATATTAATATTCCTGTATCACAGTTGAATCCTAATTGAGCTGTCACTGAGGCCGGTAAAATCAACTTTTTTAATATTTTGCAAAGTGCGTCTTGGGATTTTGTTTCCGATTCCAATTAAAATGCTAGTTGCTAAGTTATTTACAGAAATAATACAGGATGCATATCAAAGTTCTTTTCCTGAAAAATCAGTTTAATGAAAATTTGTCAGAGATGCGTGACCGCCAACATTTTCTCAGTAGTATTGTCCGAAACTACCCAACACCTGAAAATCTAAACATCAAAAAGGAGTTTAGAGCAAATCATATAGGAAAGCTATTGTGACCTCCAAGAGAAACTATTATGACACCCTTATCAGTAATTTAAACAACAAATTTAAATGCACATGGGACATTATTAATTTCCATAGGAAATCACAAAATGGTTCTCATAGTATTTCGACCACAATCACGGCAGATGAATTTAATGAATTTTTTGTTAATGTAGTTCCTAGCCTATTAAGTGGTCTTCAAGTAGATAGAAATCAAAATACAAGAGTTCTAACCACACTACACCACAGCTTGTTACGTTCTGGACGCGCATTTCGCTAACCAAGTTAGCATCATCAGCAGATGATGTAAACTAAAGTAACTTATCCTAACCGAGACTATTTATAGGTAAATGTGGTCACACTTGGTTGCACCCAACTGCACCGTTGTCAAGTAAACAATAGAGGGGACTGTAGGGAATAGGCCCTCTGTCTTTATTTAGTGCTTTCTTACCACATTTAACTATTTCTATTCTCTCAAGTGCATCCAATAATCTATTATTAGATACATTTTTAATCAACTTAAGATTATTTATTCCTATTCGGTGATTGTTTTCCAAAGCATGTTGGGCAACGCTTGACTTTTCTATTCTTCCGTATCTTAAATGTGCCATGTGTTCTTTAAAACGAATGTTTATGGAGCGTTTAGTTTGCCCAACATATTTTAGATCGCAGTCATTACAGCTAATTTCATAGATGCCACTCTTCTCCCTCATGTCGACTTTGTCTTTGGGGTGTCCAAGGAGATTTTTCAAACTATTCTCCGTTTTGTAGGCTACTCTAAAACCTACGTTTTTAAATACTTTTTCTAGACCTCTCGTATATCTGGGATCATATGGGATTACTATGAATTTATTGGAAGCCTCAGGTGTTTGAAGAGTAGTGGCATCTTATAACATTTTCTTATGCTTATGTCTATTTACTAATTTATTACAAAATTAACATTATATCCATTACTTTAATGATATATATATGAATATATATATATATATATATATATATATATATATATATATATATATATATATATATATATACATATATGTATTTTCCCCCTCCCTGTATTGTAAGCAACCTATTTTGACACTGCTTTGACAGACGTAAGTAAAAGTTATTCAACAAAGTATTGGTTGCCCTTAATGAGAGGATGTAAGTCAACATACATCCCTAGGGAAATAATAATCTAAAATTTTTATAAGTAGCTTTAATTTTTGATTTCATCAACCTATTACAAAAATCCGGACAATAATCCGGTGATATTAATTGAAATGAATATTAATGGTACAATTATTACAATTATTCACATTATAAACAAAATTTGGAAACACTTTTTCTCATTTCTTCTCGATGTGTATTACATTTTCTGACTCCACAGTTTCTAACCACCTGCCCCTGTTGAAGCACTGCAAGAGACTTCTGGCTGGGCCTTATTGTATAAAATTTTATTCGCTACTTCCTTTTTATTATTGAGGCTCTCAGCTACGTAACTTTCCGCAATAGCAGCGGGTTTCCATCCACCGTGTCGGTTGATAGCTAATACATTAACTCCAGTATTTGCTAATAAAGTTGCCGACGTTCTTCTAAAAGAGTGTCCTGTATACATTTTGAAGTTCTCAAACTTTAGAAATTTCGCAATTTTACTTGGAATTGACGATCTTTTATCAACGTACTTTTGAATTATTTTGAAACGACAAGCCTGAGTGTCGTCACTTTTTGTCACCGTAAATGTAAGTGACATTCCATTTTTGGAGTCAGAAATGGTTACAGTTATGACTTCTTGACTTTTAACATTGTCCATTTTCATTTCACAGAGTTCATTAGAACGGCACGCTCCAGCAACTCCCATTACCATTACGACCTTTCAAAGGGCATTATTCCCCCGTCCATATTAGATTTGAATTGATACAAGGAGTTTAATCTCATTAATATTTTATTTCGGTCCCCATGAAAACAAGCGTCCATTAGATATAGCATCTTAAGCCTGGTGAAACCGTGCTCCTCTTAACTCCACATAATCTTACCAAAAATGAGAAGGTATTGTTAAAAATTAACCGATATATTGGCGTGACCATGTTAAGTGGGATATCCTGTATATACAGCACAGCACTTTAATACATCCCTCCCTTTACTTCTTGAACATTCATCATTAAGCATATATCGTCAGGGGCTTCAAGCATGACCTTATTCACATCTTTTTTCTTTTCAAAAATGCTTTTGGATACCTAGAAATATCTACATTTTCCTTTATAAAAAGGGTGGACTTCAACATCGAATACTTACACCATAAGCTTGATGGGAACTTTAATATAGCACTTTTTTCTTGGAAATACGCCAAAAACAAGGTTTCTGAGACTGCAGTAGCCGTCGTGCTATGGCACCCATTAAAGCATTTATATGCTGCTTCATACCTTTTTTTCGACTTTTCCGGTAGTAGAGATAAACAAGCGATATTCGCTGATTCTTTTATGTCTGAATCATTCACACAGAATTAAACAATTCGATTTCCTCAAACTTTTCGCTATGAATTGTCAACTCGACGACGTTGTTGATAAAATAAAAACTGCTTATGGTGCTCTGGCAAAGGATCACGGCTGCCTTCATAATTTAATGAGAATGTTATCGAATGTAAGGATAATGAAAATCTAAAAATATATACATCATTTTCTTGTAAACATACAATACAGGGGAGGGGAAAAACGTTATTTACTATATGGAATGTAAGTACATTAACCAGTCTCGAACTTTTTTGCCAGCCCTCGCTATCGCTCGGGCGCAAACTCGTCCTCGACTGGTAAATGTTACTTACATCCCTTATACTATAAATAACTATTCATCTACGTAAGGTTTGTATGCAAAAAATATAATACATAAATTTGTCATATTTTGCCTTTTTTTAAATATTATTAGTGTATTTATTAATATTTAGCATTTACACCCCAAACATACCATTTTAGTTTTGTTTTAGGGAGCTGTTTCATTCCTTCTTAGATTAAACGTAAATAAATAAAAAATTCTTAGGTATGAAAAAAAAAGAATATAAATTTGCCCTATTTTACCGTTTTTTAAAAAATCGAAGTGTTATGGAAATAAAAAAATTTATACATATTTAACAGGCTTTTGCATCCTTAGAGCTACCTCGTATAGTGAAAAAAGAAGGTTTTATATAAAAAAAGTTAAAATAAATACGACATGTTTCACCGTTGGTTTGTTGTTAACAAACCGCTTTAAAAAAAAAGTTATTTTGTTTTTTTTAAGGCTGCTTCATATGTCTAGTACTACACCGCGTAATGAAAAACAAATGTATTTCAAATAAAAATCTTCACGTGTTTCACCATTTGTTAAAAAAGATAAACGCTCTTGATATATATGATATAGTTTCATCGTCCTATGGCTACAATCTATAATAGAAAAAATGATTTTTATTTGCAAAATTATAAATACGACAATCTTCTGTCAATGTAACATTAACATGCATCATCATTTTTGGGATATCCTGTATACTATATAAATATATATATATATATATATATATATATATATATATATATATATATATATATATATATATATATATATATATATATAATTGGCAAGAATATCAGGTATCTATGCCAATGATGCACAATTTTTCAGAGCATTTACTCCAACTATTTCTCTTTTCAACTCGAATGGTATCCGTATATTCTCAAAATATGATTTTTTTACTTCTTTATGCCCCCTAAAAAATCTAAGATCTACGCCCACAACACCCAAATTCTAATTCTGGGACACTGTTCCTAGACTACCTTTGGTGCAATTTTGAAACGAATCGGTTTGTTCGTTCTGTTAATCAAAATTTTGTTTACATACACACAAACACAAATTTTTTTTGCTAAAAATATATTTCTCGTATTCTAGGGGCTCTAAAACGCCATTTGAATCCAACTTATATTTATATGTTATATGGGGAAGTAATCAGTGGTTCGTTTTTTTTTTCTACTTTAATATATTCTGCTCTTAAGTTTTCTTATGGTGTTTTTAGTAAGGGTTCTAATTACAGATTTAGAATTAAATAACAATCATGGAAAACAAAACAAGCTGTTATTGAGCGATAAGCACAACGACTGTGTGACAGATGCCTATTATTTCTTTCATTTGCACGTTCAGTATCATTATCTCATTTGTATCCCTATAGTATATTATCCGTGCAGCTCCCCCTTATTTTTTTATCTCAACCCAAAGCTTTCTTAGAACCGCACCGTTCCTTCTCAAATTGCTTTTATACGCCGAATAAATAATTATGTCAAAATTCGGCTAAAAACGTTTCTCGGAACATTTAAATAAATCCATACTAAGCAAAAAAATAACCTAAAATGAAATATCTAATTTTTCTTCTCGGCAATAATTAACAATTGTGAAAAACATTATATTTGAAAGTTGTTTGCTACATCACAAAGAAAATAACTCATTTGGTTTCATCTTGTTTTATTCTCCACTGATATTTTTAATATGCCGGTGGAACAAAGCATGTATTATATTATGTTTATTAAAAAATATAACGACAATAAAGGAAATTAAAAAAATAATAATAATAATTTTCCGCTAGAAGCCCAACATTGTTTATTAAAGTAGGGGCGACATTCATGTTTTAAAATTAAAATGTCAAGTTCAGTCATTAAACAAAGGACATCAAGGAAGACATTTAAGGAATTATATATACCTATTAATTTTAACCTAAGTAACATGTACGTAAGAGATTCATTTACTAAAGGACATCGAGGACTCAAAAATGTATAAAAAAATAAAACTGATTTCAAAAAATTGCTTAAGTTCCTTTACCCCAGAACTTCCCTCGTGATGATTTTTTCCATTTGTTAGGAATAGTGAAATGTGATTCAATTTAGTTCATTAGATAGTCATTTACTAACAGCTGTAATATCTTTTCAAATAATTCTATTGGGCGCCATATTGGATTCCACCAGTACTTTACCAGTTTCTGCCTATGCCACACTTGATTTTTGGGCATAATTTAAAATAAATTCAGTAAGTAGTGTTTAAATTGACCCACACCGCGATTGTGTTACGTCATATTGAATTCTTGCCAGTTTATCCCTATATCACACTTAATGTTTAAGGCCGTTTTACATGCTGCAATTCTTCTTTGCAATATGCAATAGTCTTGAACAAAGACATGCGCAGTTTGACAAAAGGTACAAATGTCTTGCCACTGCGCATCCTTTTGTTCAAGACTATTGCAACTTGCAAGAAAGAATTGCAGCATGTAAAGCGGCCTTTACTTAGAGAAGAGACATGAGAAGATTTTTTCAGGCCGTTTTGGTTGGTTTGTTTTGGTTTCTTATATTCATACCAAAATGTTACCCGTTCATTTTTACGTCATACTTGATTTTGTGTGAATGTGAATACCATCCTACTTGCAAACCTGCTTGTTACATATGGTTTTTTAGAAACTTACCTATTTTTAATATAATTCGATTCTTCGATCATTTTTTGAAAATTCGCCAATGACGTCATCATAAAAACGTCGATGCTCCGACATATTTTGGATAAGTTTATTTTCAACGGACAACAGCGATGTATGCGAAAGTCTCTCCTGCCCCGTTGAATTTCTCACGAAATTTTTTATACGTTTCGGTGTTGAAAAATTGCGTTCTACTGATGAACTTGTGGCAGGTATTGTCAATACTAATTCACACAATTTCGACACTTCGGGGTAGGAATCTTCCAGCTCCTTGTCTTTTAAAAGTTGCATTAGTTCCTTAGCCTTATTTTTTGCGCTAATGTCATCAGTTTCGTAAATCACTTTTAGTTCAGATCGCAGAAACACTCGGTCGAAGAACTGGCCATAATGAATCGCAGAGCTCGAGGAATTTAAAATCATTTAAATCTACAGTTTATTTTTTGCTGAATTTGATCGATTATTTCATAAAAGAGGCGTCTGTATGATGTTTGAACATCTCCCACCTTGTCTGTTCGAAGACGCTTGGCTTGTAGCTCTACATTTAACGTCATCGTTTTCTCCCAAAATAGGTCAGTCATCTCTTTTTTGGCTTAACATGGACTTAAAATCATCCTCTTTTTTTAGGCAAAAACCAATATCATTTGTTTTGATTTGTAATATATTAAAAACATTGTCCGAGAATGGAAATATTTCTGAAAATATGTTCAATAAATAATTAAAATTAAAATCTCGTTTCAAACAATCCAAAAACCCTCTCGAACTATTTATTACTTCTGAGTCCCACGTTTCATTATTTTCTATTATATTCTCAAATAGTTCAATCAGTGATTCACGATTTTCAGATACTCTTAACACAAGTCTTCCATTATAGTTCCACCTAGTAGGAGCTACTTTGGGCAATCGTTTGTGGACAATGGAGTCCAAAGTTTGTGTACGTTTTGTTGATTTGGAAAAAAAGCAGCCATGCCACTTAAAGTAACGAAAAATACTTTACACTCTTTAATGTGATTGATGGACTGGGATAAAACTGAATTTAATTTATGAGCAAAACAATGGACAAACACAGCACTTGGGAAAGTTTCTTGAACTTTAGCTTGCAGACCCCCTAATTGTCCTGCCATCACTGAAGCTCCATCATAGCTTTGAGCAACTATTTTTTTCTCTCCATTAATTTCTTTAGTAACGTGTTAAACTACGGTATATAATGAATCTGCTGTACGATTTTCGGACATTTTGTTAAAACCTAAAAATCGCTCTTGAATACTTCCGTTTATTTTAACGTAGCGAATTACTATAGATAATTGGCTAAAATTAGTGATATCGGTTGTTTCGTCCAGAACAGTAGCAATGAGCCGCGCCTCGCCAATCTCCTGCTTAATTATTTTTAGAATAAGGGTTGCAACAGCGGAAATTAAATCATTTTAGATTCGATTCGACGTTCCGCGAAAAACGCTAGACTGCTCTAAATGATTTTTAAGCAATCATCATATTTAGCCATTAAACTAAGTAAATATTGAAAATTTCCCAAGTTTAATGTGAAGAAGAGGCAAAAGGACATTTTTGGGATCAACAAGAGGTATAAATTTAACATTTTGAGATCCTGGTTGAAATTCGCTTCTTTCTGGTCAAATTTTTGTTACATAATGCTGATTTATTGCACGACTGTCCCATAAACAAAGAAAACAGCAATATTTTGTAAATCCCTCCTGAAGCCCCTCTAAAATCGCTATAACTTTTAAGTCCCCACATATCTGCCATTTATACCTATTGTAGTTTATTATATCCAAAATCGTGCGCATATTTTCATAATTTTCTTTCATTGCAACTGAATGGGCAACTTGTATAGAGGGTTTTAAATTTTCCTTATGCAATAACACAGTTTTTAAGCTATATTTAGATGAGTCTATGAATAAGCGCCACTCACTGAAATTCATAATTTTTGTTTCTTTGGCCAATAGGTTCCATTCTTTAAGACGAGAACCCAAAAGTTCTGACTGTTGCTTGGATAACCCCAAATCACGTACTAAATCATTTAATTCACTTTGAACGAGCAAATGTGGCTCGCCGGAACTGGGACCTGTGCTAAAAGTGGGATCGGTGCACTGTTCTTCTGAGCTGCCTGATGATGCGTTGTCTCCATTATCTCCCAAATCAATAGCTTGCCAATAAAGCTGCAATCGGCACTGGCAAATTTACATTATGAGGAACAAGTCATATGGCAGATTGCAAATTTGGATATTCTATATTGTGCTTTTTCTTTTCAGAATAACCTTCAGTCTTTGTCAGGCAACACAATCGTCAGAATGATTGGTGGGTTCTCGCCATACCATTGGAACTGCAAAAGGCATGCTTTTTCTATTTCCCTTCATCCACTGCACCAATGATACACTACAACTAACACAGCACACATGGGGAGCCCACCGCTTATCTTGATCCCCAATTAACACACCAAATTATTTAAAGTAGGCTTTTTTACGTTTTCGGAAAATGGCCTGGCTTGTAAATTCTCCACAAATATAACAAAACTTGTTATATTGTGAGGAGAAATTTTGCAACTTCGGCGCGTTTGACTCGACATTCTCGTCTTCACATACACTGCTTATCGATACACAGAGAACCAGTCAATTCGAAACTCAACAGAAGAGTGATGTTTAACGTTTATTTTATGTCTAATGTTGTAAACAACCCAGTCTAGGAAATTTTTTCGTTGTAAAATGGACCCATTTTAGCCGCCCCACAATAAAATTATTTACTATTAACTAATTATTATTAAAAAATGGTACGTATTAGGGCTTTCCGAATATTTTTTTTGTTATTGGGAGGGTATTTCCAATGTGAAAATAATGAGCTGGCCTGTGTTAGAAAAATCTTGTCGGCCAGTGTTATCCCTATTTGAATATTGCTTTTTGGATAGATTTGGTATTTTTTTAAGAGCTGATAATGTAATTACTGACAGACAACATGGTTTCCAAAACTTCAAGTCTACTCATTGGGCTATGCATGCACTATATGATGAATAAGTGCACTACATTGATGCAGGAGAACGCCTTGCTGGGATTTTTTGTGACCTCAGCTGGGCTTTTGATTGTGTCAATTATGATAAGTTGCTGGCTAAGCTGGAATGTTAGGGAATACATGAAGGGCCGCTGCAATGGATATAATTTTTTCTTATAGGCCGTCAGCGCAATATGTATCAATTAACTGTTTAGGTTCGTCAAGTAATAAAGTTCAAGTTAATTCAGAGGCCGTGCCTTGTTTAATGGGTCTGCCACAGGGTTCAATATTGGGTCCTGTTCGTGTCTTACTCTATATTAATAGAGTTACCTGAAGTGGTGCCTGATGTGCACGTCACCTCATTTGCAGACGATACCTCTGTGATAGCTTTTGATGAGTCTGATGATTTATAAAAGGATAGAGTGAATATGGCTGGTTTACTTGTAACTACTTATATTTTAATTTGAATAAAATACAATATATTAGATTTCATGCGAGACAAAGAGAGTGTAATGGTTTATATTTGGAATTGAATTGTACAAAAATAAGTAGTGTAAACTGTGTTACAGTTTTAGGGATTTATATGGATTCTTGCTTAGACTGGAAAGAACATTGCAACCATGTAATCTCTCGACGAAATTCAGCTTTTTATATTTTATTAAATTTAAGAAAAGTATTATCACATGGGCAACTCTTAATGTTATACCCTGCTCAAGTTGAGTCTATTCTTAGGTATGGGATGTCCATTTGGGGCATTTCTACTGAATCAAAAGATGATTTTTTAAAGCAGAAGAGATTTATCACATGCATAGCTGGTGTCCTATGTTATTTTGGCGTCTTAATGTTTTAACTTTGACAGGTTTATATATCTTAGAAACATGTTTACATATTTTTAAGAACAGATTCACCTATCCAAAGCATGGTAATATTCACTCATTGAATATTTAAAATGCTGATAAATTTTATATACCTCCTTATAAGTATCAGATTATGTACAGATCACATAATATCATGGGTTTGAAAATGTATAATGTGCTACCAAATGACAAGGTGCTCGACTAATGTTTATCAGTTTAAATGGAGATTAAGGGCATTCTTGTCTGATAAATGTATTTATTCAATGGAGTAGTATATGACAGTTGATATTTAAAGAATTTTAACTCTTGTTTTAAATTATTGTAGGTATGTTGTTTGTAAATGGTCTTACGGACCAAACTAGTGTATGATAGTTTTTAAGTTTTAGTTACTTGTTGACTTATACAATGTATCATTATCCTAAGGGAAGAATATTAAATAAATAAATACATTTGTAATCAATTAAATATCTGTTTTGGTTTTATGAGATAATATGCCAAATTTCAATAACTTTTAACAATTATACATAAGAATTTTAATATTATCATAACTTTCTGAACAGTTATAGTGCTTTCAATTCCGTGAAACTTGGCAACATTACTGTTATATTTTCTGCCTTTTGTTAAAGAAATTCATCCATTTCTCTGTTTCACCATGCTTCGTAAAATATGACTGATTTTTAAGCAATAAAAAATTTTCAAAATATTTTTTGATTGAAATTTGATGTCAACTTTTGTTTTCTCTTTTTCACATGTAAAATGCTTTTAAATGCATTGATTTCGGAACCGTGTATCTTTCTGATTGTTCACTGGCGAGCTATAATTTTGGATTTATTCATACGGACCTTTTTGTTTAATTTTATTTTCGCACTTGTACACACCCGTTTAAGTTTTCAATCCACAAAATAAATTCAAAATTTTAAAAACGTCCCGAAGTTGAGGTCCGAATAATGGGAATATCGATAAAAATCAGTCCTGCAACGCCTTTGGAAAAATTGGGAAAGGATTAAATTTTGCGATAGTTGCAAAAACGTTATTATTCGCCCTGTATGCGGCAGTACAATTCTAGGCGCTAGCAGTGGCGGCTCGTGGTGAATTATATTGGTATGTCAATAACAAATTTAAAAATAGGCATACTTAAAATAAATATAAATATCTTATCTTTAAACTAAGCTTTAAATTCTTTTAAAGTTCAGGTTTACTCTTTGTTCTTTAGAATTGGAAAAATGCTGAATGACACGTTCGTTAAAATTACACGCACATTACTTTTATAAACCATTTCTCGATACTTAACACTGCTAAAGCGGATAATCTATCTTGGCCCAACTCCTCAACAAAATTTATAAGCCCTCGAAAAATCCCTGGATTTTTAGACAAAATTTTACACAATGTATAATTTTGTTTAAAATATAACGATTTTTGGATACATTTCCATTAAAATCTCCAAGGGATTTTCTATAAGCTGTGTCTAGTTGAGTGCGAATATCAACACTTCCGACCGTAGCATAGTTCACCGAACATTTCATGTGATCTGCGGAAAACACATAATTTTTTCTTTTTTCTTTTAAGTGTTCTAAGTCTTTCAAATAGCATGATAAATGATAACCTAAGTATTATTTTAGATAATTTTATGCAATGTTTCAATTTAAGGCAAACCAACCAAATAAAAAATAATAATAATCGAATCTTGGATTTAGTTATCCATAATAACGAACAGTGGTTTGTTGAAAGATCCTTCGATGTGTTGGTTGAGGAGGACAATCATCATCCTGCCCTAGCGGTATCTTTAAAATATTGCCAAACAGTACATTTTAAGCGAGACTTACAATTAAACTTTGAAAACATCTACAACTTTCGAAAAGCAAACTTTAATGCCTTGTACAATCAACTTCTCTCAATTGATTGGTCCTTTCTTGAATCGATAGACTGTGCTGAAACTGCTTCTGAAACTTTTTATGATACGCTATTTCGGACGTTAGACAATTTTATACCAAAGTATAAAAAACTCCCAAAAGAACCTACCCTCCTTGGTTTACACGTAACATCATAGCTAACCTAAAGCAGAAAAGTAAGTGTTATCGAGCTTTTAAGAAATTTAGAAATCCTGATGATTTAGAAATATTTAAAACACTTCGAAATAAAACCAAAAAAGATATATCGATTTCGTATAAACAATATATTCGAAAAACGAGAATAGTATTAAAAGAGATCCAAAGTAATTCTGGAATTTTTTGAAGAGCAAAAGAGAAATTAGAGGTCTACCGAAATCTATGTGTTACAATGACTTGATAGTTAATAATACAAATGACATACTAAACTGTTTTGCGGATTATTTCAAAAAATCTTTTTCTTACCACCGTACCGATCTCGGTAACATGGATGAAAGCAGTGAGATATGTAATGTACCAATTATTCATATACCATGTTTTAGACGAAATAATAAGGGCAATTAAAAGATTAAAACTTACTTTTACAACAGGTCCGGATTCTGTTCCTGCATTCCTTATCAGAGATTGCAGGTTTGTCCTTGCAAAACCTTTGCAAACATTATTTAACTTGTGCCTGCAAACAAAAACAATTCCTACTTTGTGGAAGACGTCCAAAGTATGTCCTGTCTTTAAGAAAGGCGATAAATCAGATTTGACGAACTACAGGCCAGTATCAATAATATGCAATTTTTGTAAAATATTTGAATTTCTACTTCACGACTACGTACTTCCTTTATGCAAAAACTTAATAATACCGCACCAACATGGGTTCTTTAAGGGTAGGTCTACAGTAACAAACCTCACAATCATTACTCAATACATTGCGAAAGCAATAGACAACGAACTACAAACTGACGTAATTTACTTGGACTTTACAAAAGCCTTTGATCAAGTAGATCATTATATTTTGCTTAAAAAGGTACATAAATTTGGCCTCTCTGAGCCACTCATTGAACTATTTGATTCATATTTGTTAAATCGTCTGGAAAACGGTATATGGCTCAACGCTGAAAAGTGTAAACTTTTATCCTTTACCACAAAGCAATCCGCTACTATTTTTCAATATTCTCTAAATGAGAGTTTATTGTGCCGCGTAGACCCGTTTAAAGACCTTGGAGTAACTTTTGACACAAAGCTTTTTTTTTTCTGTTCATATTAACAACATTATATATGAAGCTTACAAATCATATGGCTTTATTTTGAGATCCACCAGAGACCTTAGAAATACTGATCCAATCAAGTCGCTATATTTTTCCAATGTCCGTTCAAAACTAGTGTACCGTTGCACTGTGTGGTCTCCGGGATGCATCTTAACATTCCGGTATAGGATTCGGCACCCGCTCCAATTCTATTGGTCGACTTCAACCTCTCGACCAATCAAAGGCGAAGTGCCGAAATTGATACCAGAATGTTGAGCGGTGCTGAAATCCAGGTCGGAATGTTACCATGCATTTTGGTGCACTCTTTGCTATGCGCCTATCTATTTAATCTATTAGGTTAGGTATTTACTGCATGACCATGTGCTCTTGCATTCGTCATTCGTCTTAACTAGCTTGAATTAACGCCAACGCATTTGTCTGAGATCCGTTGCGGAGAACATATTGTCATATTGATGCGTATGTGTAAATAATATAACTAATATGGAGCATTTAAAAAAAGTTACGGAACAAGTGTTTAGGGGCAAGATGAAAAATGAGAGAGATGTAATAGAGTGGATAGCTGAATATGAAAAAGAGACATCTACTTCATGGAGAATAAAAAGAAGCCCACAAAACCCTTTAAGGTTTATTTACAGGTACATTTTTAGATTTAATATGTACATACAGGGTCATTTTTTATATTTGCGTGCCCATATACAGGGGTTAATATAACTGAGAGAGCAAAACATTTTATACATAGGTTTTTGAATCATTTAAGTTTAACATTTTCATAAATTACACATAAATTGATATGTCACATTGACGATTTTAATTTATACAAATTTTAAACTTAAATTTTAAAGTATATTAGGAATGATAAAACCCAAAAAAATCCTTTTTAGAAACAATTTTTGTTGCCATCACGGATCATATAAAAGAGTTAAAATGAACGAAAATAAAAGAGGGAATTCAAAAAATACTGAATGTCCTGCGGAACTGACAGTTACAATAAAGTTGTCTACCAAGGATACCAAGAAAAAAGACCCCTATGTAAAGGTAAGCATATGCAATATTCATAATACTTAATATGTGATTTGCTGCATGGTGTCACCATTGTTACGTAGATATATGCAGTGTCGTTAAAGCGACTGTATCTACAATTATTAACCGAAGCGAATGAGATATCTTATTACCCTATACAGGGTGTCCCAAAATTAATGGGACACAGAAAAATAGTGAGTTCTTCACTTCAAAATATTACGATTTAGCCGAATTTTTATAGTCCGAAAATTGATATTAAGAAAGATACAGGGTGTCAAAGTTAAAAATATATTTTCGATTTTTTTTGATATTTTCAAAAGTTTTTGGAGGATTGGGCTAAAATTGACGAGAAATAATAACCTGAGCTCATTTTTCTTCTACCGGATAGAGGGCGCTACGAGCAGCACTTTTATTGCTTTTAAACTGCAATAACTTTTGGCCCCTAGGCGTAATTATAATTATCACCCAGGATATAATAATCTTACAACTTTTTCGCGTAAGACAGGTACTCTTGTCGAATATCGTTAAAAGTAACAGTTTTCGAAATATTTGCTATTTTCTGCATCTATGCAGGTTATGGAATCCTTTGGGCACTAGATGAAGTTACTGAAAACTTTGCAAAAACGAAGTATGTGATAGATCTCAACAGATTAAACAACTTTTTTCTTATAAAGGTTTAACGAAAAATGCTTCGTTCTCGAGATACAGAGCTAGGGTGTTTAATATTTCCAAAAATATCGGGTTTTCTACACTCTGTATGTCGAGAACGAAGTATTTTTCGTTAAACCTTTATAAGAAAAAAGTTGTTTAATGTGCTGATATCTATCACATACTTCGTTTTTGCAAAGTTCTCAGTAACTTCATCTAGTGCCCAAAGGATTCCATAACCTGCATCGATGCAGAAAATAGCAAATATTTCGAAAACTGTTACCTTTAACGATATTCGACAAGAGTACCTTTCTTACGCGAAAAAGTTGTAAGATTACTAATCATGAGTGATAATTGTAATTACGCCTAGGGGCAAAAAGTTATTGCACTTTAAAAGCAATAAAAGTGCTGCTCGTAGCGCCCTCTATCCGGTAGAAGAAAAATGAGCTCAGGTTAGTATTTCTCGTCCTAAGAAACCCCCATACACCAAATTTTAGCCCCATTCTTCGAAAACTTTTGAAAATATCTAAAAAAATCGAAAATATATTTTTTACTTTGACACCCTGTATCTTTCTTAATATCAATTTTCGGACTATAAAAATTCAGCTAAATCGTAATATTTTGAAGTGAAGAACTCACTATTTTTCTGTGTCCCATTAATTTTGGGACACCCTGTATATTACCCATAGTTAGTATTTAACTGTTTTTACAGGACGGATATGTAGCCGTCATAGAATTCAAAGGAGATCACAACCATACTCTAGCGACTGCAGAAGCAGCGTCCTTTTTTCGGCCAAGTGATGATGTTCGGTCACGTTTTGAAAAATACTTTAATGATGGATTAGGCTTAACCAAATCTATAAATTTTCATGAGTCAAAACTAGAATTGGAATTTGGAATTGATAGTGCTGAGTTTGCTAATGCAAGAATTAACCCAAAATATCGTAGCGTGCAGTATTGGTTTAGTGCATGGAGAACAATGAATTTGGGACCTCGTTATGGAGCAGGGTCTATACAGGTTAGAATAGTTACAGTTGATCCAGTACCTTTTTATAGTTTGGTTATAATATAACCCCCGTAAATCCCATAATAATATGCATTGTGGCATTGTTGACATAGCTTTAGAAAGGTACTGGATCAACTTTACAACACTTTTTGATACAAATATTCATACCTACCTATCTTTTTCTTTTTTTAGAAATTAAAGGAAAAGAGGGAGATATACGTAAAAGATGGCATTATCCTAGAATATCAAGAAGATCCTTACTGTGTTTTAATTGTGACTAAACTGATGCAAAGGGCTCACGATCTAGAATTTACAAAAGATATAGTATTTGTCGATAGCACAGCTTCGTGTGATGCTAGTGGGCATTCAGTGACGTTTATGCTAACTCCCTGTGCAGTCGGAGCTGTGCCTCTTGCTATATTTATTACAAAAGGGCAGTCAGAAGAAGACTATAAAACGGGATTTCAATTACTTAAATCGAGCTTACAGTCGGCATTTAATGGTCAAGGTTATCCAAAAATTTTTGTTACGGATGACAGCGATGCAGAAAGAAATGCAATCAAACATGTGTTTCCTCAGTCAAAAACCTTCTTGTGCCGATTTCATATTTTACAAGCCGTTTGGCGTTGGTTATTTGAAAAACAACACGGCATAGAAGCAATTCATCGAAGGACCCTATATAATGCATTTAGAGATATTTTAAATGCCGAGGACGAACAGAGGGCCACACATTTTTTTTCTATTGCAACAGGAATAGTAACAGATACTACAAAGATTGACCAAGAAGACTCTATAAATGAGAATTGTGATAAAAATGAAACAAACGATAGGGGTTCTATACTTAAAAAATATCCACAATGGATTGGTTACCTTGAAAAATACTGGTCTAAGAAGGAAGATTGGTGCATGGCCTTCCGTGATTCAAGCACCCATGGTCACCAGACAAACAACTTTTGTGAAGTCAGCATCCGTCTTTTTAAGGACGTTGTTCTAAGACGAAATAAGGCGTACAATATTATAGCACTGATAGACTTTATTGTTAATTGTTTAGAAGAGTACTACCAAAAACGGATTAGAAATTTTGTTCACTCACGAAATCCTAAAGCAAGATTAATACTAATTAATTTATTTAAAAAATCATCAGGAATTAAAAAAAATGACATAAAATGGAATACTGAAAAAATTTATGAAGTTCCAAGTATGAGCAACAAAAGTGAATTATTTTATTCTGTGGATGGGACTAACGGATCTTGCACTTGTCCAATTGGAAAATTGGGCAGTTTTTGCAAGCATCAGGCTGCAGTTTACTTTTATTTTGATAACGAAATATTAAATGCTCTTCCAGTGACCTTAAACTCACGATATGCTATGGCAAAATTAGCGTTTGGAGAGAAAGTCCAACCAATTTCTTTTTACGAGCCCTTGCAAAGTACTGATAATAAATCTTCCGACCGTTCTGAAATCCGCCACGAAAAAACTATTTCTGATAATATCAATTTACCTGAAAATAAAGATAGCTCTGATGTTAATAGTAGTAGCGACGCCAACGACAGAGGCCATAATGTTGAGTCAAGTGATGCAGAGTCCTTTGATAAAATAGTAAAGTTATTGCGAGAACATCATATGACTTTTGGTACATCGTGTGCCACTAAACAAAAAATTTTAAAAAGACTAAACTCCATAAAAACAAAAACATCATGGGAGTCATTTTTAAATACTGCAGGGAGCTCAATTTCCTTGCGTCATAGTACGAACTTGACTATAAAAGTACAGCCCACGTCAATTAGCCGACGCAAAGTAGGAACGACGAGGGGCTGTAAACGACTCCCACTTGGTAGGCCACCAAAGGAAGAGCCAAGGCCCAAAAAACGAAAGCGAAATCTGGCAGCAAACGTTGCAAAAAATCAAGCGAATGCCAAGTCCCACGGTACTGGCCACTAAATAAAGTACCTCTATCCTGCTCTGAAAATAGTAGGCAATGATTCATCGCATTATATCAAACATTATTGGTAGTTTTAACTAATAATTTATTTTTTTTTTACCTTTTATGTATTTACGGATGAAGTTCTTATGCACGCCCTTGTCTCGCTGCTTAAATTTTGGTTTTTATTGGATTTTCAGTAGAAATGGAGATATGAATCACTGCCAATATTATTTTCAGATCAGGGTATAGTAGAGTTTATTGGACTACCGATTAAATTTTGCAAAAAAACCTATATTTTAATATGTTTTCTTCCCTTTTATAATTTATGTTATGTTAAGTATAATATTAGAAAAAAATAATTAGTTACACGTATTATGAAACATACAGTGCATGGCTGATAGGCTGATAATAAAAATGTTCGTTGTATTTTATATCGTGCTTCATTCTGACCAGTCACTAACGCCTTTATACCTATGTATCAACAGAACATTCCGACCTGGATTCCAGCACCGCTCAACATTCTGGTATCAATTTCGGCACTTCGCCTTTGATTGGTCGAGAGGTTGAAATCGACCAATAGAATTGGAGCGGGTGCCGAATCCTATACCGGAATGTTAAGATGCCTCCGGGATATAATGTACACATTGACAACCTGGAAAAAGTTCAGCGTACATTTTTAAAATACTTGAGCTTCAGAAGTGACGGAACTTACCCCTTCTCTGGCTTTCCTCATAATTTATTACTTAGTAGATTTCATGTCTCCTCATTAAAAGATCGACGAGATTACATTGCCATTCTCACTTTGTTTAATTTACTAAATAATAATCTTGATTGCCCAAATATACTTTCAAGAATTAAATTCTGTTTTCCTCGAGTAAGCAGTCGCCATCATGCCCTACTTTATCTCCATACTCCGAGAACTAATATTCTTAAGTTTTCTCCTCTATATTTATTGTGCAAAGTTCAATATACTAAAAGAGATATTGATTTATTTAATATTTCTAAGAGAATCCTTTCTCGCATGCTCAAACCTTGAAAAACTTTGTTAGAATAGTCTTGTTTAGGTTGTGAATGTTTTACTAGATAAGTAATCTTTTTTGATTTTAGTATATTCATATATTTTGTTTTTTTTAAGTCATCTTAATTTCTTATATAGTTTAATTTAGTCATGTAATCTGCAATTGCCTTGTAGTTGGGTTGTAAACCTGTAAGGCACGCTATGTAAATAAATAAATAAATAAACACCGGTTTTGTACCATAATGAGTCCGACGAGTCCTTAGAAAACAACAAACAAACAACAGTAAAATGAGTTAAAGACTTCACAACCACATATCCAGTTAGCTAAATCGTACGTACTTTTGCGAAAGTTTCAATGAACCTCTTTATTTTTGTCTATACTAGTTTGTCGTGTACTAAGTTCTGGCAAATTGCGACCATTGCATTCGGTTATTTTCTCAAAATTAAGTTCGTTAGCACTCTTTAGTTATTTAATTTTTTACACTAACCACATTTTATTTCATCTACATTCACAACTCAAACATAGACCACCTTGAAATTGGTTATTTTTGCAAACTTAAGTTAGTAAGCACTTTTTAGTTTATTTTTTTGCACTAGTCACTAACAACATTTTAATACCTGTATATTTCCAACTCACACGTATATTTCCACACTCACAACGTCCGAAACAATATCGAGTTAGAATATCGACCGCGCGACCTCTGAACAACTGAACTTCCGCATGCCGATATGATGCCGCAACCGATCGATCGAATTATGAGAAGAGACCGGCTGATGACGCAAATCGCGATTTCATATTCCATTTGCTATCACGTTCGGCTGCCGCTTGGTAGCTGTGAAATTTTCGGGTACATTCGTCAAGCTTTAAGGTAATCAGGGCAATTCGGACTGCCCAGCCTACCTTAGTATAGCCACAGAAAAATTAGCTATAGCGTAGCGTGGTATAGCGTATTTTATTATGTCTAAGGAACGCAACGAGACGAACCGCCGCCCACGGCTAATAGTTTAGAGTATTTAATTTTTCCCAAGGTTGGCGTTTTGTTACAACTATTAAGAGGGACGAATAATTTATTTTCTGAAATATTTTTGGGGGGTCATTGGCCAAATGACCCTATGGAAGAGCCGCCACTGGGGGCTAGTACGCGTAAGGAGGATGAAACTTTTTTAAATGGGTTGAAATTTGACGAAATTAAGAAATGTCCATTTCTTCAACGAAAAAACAGTGCGTTTTCTAATAATAAGTAGCATTAAATTTTTTTCTGTAAGCTTGATACCTGTTTTGGCTGGAAACCTAGGGCAGTCGATAAGTCTCCAGCTGCAATGGGACGATCACAAGAAAAGTAAATAAAAGTTGGAAAATTCGCGTATTGGCGTATTATTAAAGTCTTTATTACGCTTCGATTTGCTTTGCCCTTATTAGATTTTCATTCAATAGGACTGGAAGAATTCGTAAATATTTGCCAGAAAGCGGAGTGTCGCCCTTATTTTCACGTTTATATAATCTGGACAGTTTCGTGATGATGTGCCGAGAAGATAAAACTCGCCTTAAGGGGTGTTTATTTTAAAAATAGTTAAGGGCGGTCACTGGAGATAAAATGACGGTATTCTGGCGAAATATTTTATGAATATGATGTGGTAAACAGAAAGAAAAGTTAGAAAGGAGGGGGGAGGGATAAGAAACCCACCTCAGATATAAACGGGTGATGTAAATCCCAGTTAACTTTTATTTCTTATTTTTAGCGGTATACAAATAGCTAAAAGACATACTAGTAGGATATTAGGTCTTGTGGCTGGGACAATATGTCCTTGAGAGCATTACAAGAGCTAGCTGTGTGTACATTGAAAGTTTTTTGTAAGTTCAATTAATTACTCTTTTGCAACAGGTAAATTTCCTCAGCGCCTTAAATGAGCAAAAATGACTCCATATATTCAAAAGAGGAACTACAGATGATCTATCTAATTATAGACCAATTTCATTGATTTCCACATTTTTACCTTCACTTGAATGAAGGAGAGTCTGCTGCAGCAGTGTTCTGTGATCTTGCTAATGTTTTCGAATGTGGAGATCATGAAATACTGAGTGAATTAAAAGTGCCAGTGTTATGGTTTAAATCATATTTGTCTCGGCGTGTACAAAGTGTTACATGCGTGTAGCCAGGGGGGGGGGTCCTGGAGGTCTGGACTTAAAGTGAGTTAGACCGACATGCAGGGGGCAAAAAAAAACTAAAATCCGTATAAGCAATTAAACATACACTAACTTAGATGTTTTAGAAGTGAAGATAATGGCCAGGACTATAGAGTCAAAGTTTGCAGAAATAAAATTAGCATCCTATTTTGCAGAACATGATGTTATCGACTTATTAAAAGAAATAAGACTGCAAATAGTCAAATGTATTAAAATGAAAAGAACCAAGTGCATAGAAATAAATAAACCTGTAATATCAAAACAAAAAATCAATAACCTTGTTTTGAGGAAAACACAGTTCCTTCTACTTATTGATGAGTACAAATATTGGTGATAAAAAACATATGTGTTTGTTGAAAGTGGTAGAATCCGGTACCCCGTAGTATTTTATTTTAGTAAACATAAGTACAGGGTGTCCCATTTTCGTAGGTTTTACGGGGTTTCCAGCTTATGAGTAGAGATAGAGAGATGCGGTTTTCGCGACACCGTGCTACTTTTCGATGAAACTAAAGAGGCCGCAAACAGATTTGCCCTAACCATTTTAGTTTCCGTGCTACAGGGTGATTTTGAAAATTTGTCATTTTCGGACACCCCCTGTAACTCAGCTATCGTAAAATATATTTAAAATGTTTCAACTGGTATTTATAGATTTTTTCACGTAGAATTCAGTGGCATACTCAGATTTTTGCTGAGAGTCATAGTTTTTGACATATTGGCATAACCTACTATTTTTTAAATGGGAGACATGGCCTATATATTATTTTTTCATCTTATTCTTCGTGTCGAGAGCTTTTCAAAAACATACCATAAGTAATATTTATTTTCATAAATAACATGAAAAAATGCATTTTTCTTTAAACGGATTTATGGCATAGCAGATCAATCGAAATAAGAGAAGGTGGCTGTGGTAACCATGGCAACGCCAACAAAAATATGATCAGGCAGCCATTACTGCTGTCATTTTTGGCATTATTGCGTTTAAATTTTTCTTGACGTCTATTATAATTATTGTTTTTAATATGGCTCAGAATCAAAAATTTGAATATTTTGAGAAATACGATATGAACTCGTGTTTTATATTGTCTAATGAAGATGCAGATCAGGCGGCAGAGTTTTATCTGAACAGGTTAGTTCTTTTTTATCTTCCTGCATTTTGACTTTATTGGTTCGCTTTATTTTATCTTAGATATCCCGAGAGAAGACAACCAGAAAAAAGAATTTTTCAAAAAATTAAAAATAAACTTTGCCAATATGGATCTTTTAACAAGCCTCGATCGCGAACTTACAATAAAGACAACGAAGAATCTGAGGTCAACGTTTTAGCCCTCGTTCAGACAGCTCCTGAAACATCTTGCAGGAAAATAGACGAAGAGGCGGGTGTACCGAAAACCAGAGTGCAGAAAATTTTGAAAACGCACAAATTCAAACCCTATAAATACAAACTTGTGCATCATCTGCATCCTGGTGATGCAGAGCGCAGATTGGAGTTCTGCAATTGGTTTATAAATATGAAGGCAGAAGATATCGATTTTGAAAAAAAGATTATTTGGTCAGACGAGGCACATTTTACTAGTTCAGGGATTTTAAATAGACACAACACGCGATTTTGGAGTCAAGAAAACAACCATGTTATTTTTCCTAGGGAGCGTCAAGGCAGATTTGGATTCAATGTCTCCTGTTTTATTTTCAACCGAAAAATAGTTTACCAAATATATGAAGGAAATCTGAATTCGATTGGTTACGTGCGAATCCTAGAAGACGCATTAGGAATTTTGGATGATGTTCCCTTGGCTCAACTAAATAGGATTTATTTCCAGCAAGACGGAGCTCCAGCCCACAATGCCAGAATAAGTCAAAACTGGCTTAACGACCATTTTCCTGGAAGATGGATAGGAACACACGGACCTGTTCGATGGCCACCACGATCCCCTGACCTCTCAGTTTTAGATTTCTTTTTGTGGGGTTATTTAGAAAACAAGGTTTATGTAAGGCGATACGAAAACTTAGAACAACTAAGAATGGCCACCGAAAACGATTTTGCAGAGTTACAAAGACAGTCATTTACAATAGAAAATGCATTAAAAAGAATTTTTAAAGTTTGTCACACTTGTAGGACACATAATGGTCTACAATTTGAACAATATTTGTAGTTTTAATGAAATTATAATTATTACCTTTTACCTACTTCTTAATTTTTTCTGATGCTGTTACTTTGTTATTTCGTTAATAAATATTTGTTAACTTTTTCCATGGCTCCACAGCCACCTTCTCTTATTTCGATTGATCTGCTATGCCATAAATCCGTTTAAAGAAAAATGCATTTTTTCATGTTATTTATGAAAATAAATATGACTTATGGTATGTTTTTGAAAAGCTCTCGACACGAAGAATAAGATGAAAAAATAATATATAGGGTGTCCCATTTAAAAAATAGTAGGTTATGCCAATATGTCAAAAACTATGACTCTCAGCAAAAATCTGAGTATGCCACTGAATTCTACGTGAAAAAATTTATAAATACCAGTTGAAACATTTTAAATATATTTTACGATAGCTGAGTTACAGGGGGTGTCCGAAAATGACAAATTTTCAAAATCACCCTGTAGCACGGAAACTAAAATGGTTAGGGCAAATCTGTTTGCGGCCTCTTTAGTTTCATCGAAAAGTAGCACGGTGTCGCGAAAACCGCATCTCTCTATCTCTACTCATAAGCTGGAAACCCCGTAAAACCTACGAAAATGGGACACCCTGTACAGTCCAGCGCTGAGAGAGAGATCAATATTATTGTTGTAAGCTTTTGTGCTCTTTGAAGCACTATAACCAGAACACGGTATAAAATAATATTAAATTGAATTTTACATTTTTGTATTTTTAGTGTTCTTTGATATTAATAGTAATCCCACTCCATTAAAGCTGACGCATTAAAGATGTATAATAAATTTACTAAATTTTGTTTTAATCTTATATTCTGTATCGTGCTTGAAAAACCCAAGAACAAACAATATAATTTCATAGTAAATTTGGAGAACGAAGAAGATCTGCTGTAGTATCCAATTTTAAGGAATTAAGGTGCACTCTATCGTTTAAAAGCTGGTTATAGATAACAAGCCAAACTGTGCCTTTGCCTAATATGCCACACCAAAAATTTACTCGCTCTGCTTTTATGATACTTATTTCATTCAGTGTGGTGTATTCTAAGACGAGTGCAATTTCGCAAATTAACGTTTACAATATATGTGGCTTTCTATGTAGAACATTAATAATAATAATAACAATAATAATGAAAATTACTGGTGTGTCAGATCTCAAAAAGTTGTGAAAATTCAAAATTGGTGTTTTAATATTTTCTAAAAATAATATCATTAAAATCAGTAAGAATAAATAAGGTGTAAGCTAATTGTAATTTTTTTTTTACTTGATTCGTGACCTCAGATTGATATTTTGTACAGAAGGGTTGATTGGAATTGGTCAATAATAAATCTCTAGCAGCTCAGAATTTTATTCTAGTCTACGTTTCGACCTATATAAGGTCATCCTCAGGACTCTAAAAAATATTTAACATGGTTTACATCATGCGTTACATATTTAACAATAGTTACATAATGGTTATAGATCTAGAGGAATATTATTAGACTAACATAATTAAAATGAAACATACTAAATAGCTTTAAACATTGAAACATTCACAATTCTTTTACGAGACAATACGAAATTTACAAAGATTTAGATTAAAAATTATTATTATAAGAGGTGCAATAATACATACATATACATAAAGACATTTATTTTTAAAAATCATACACTAATTCCTACAATTATCAGGATATTTGCTACTTACAAACAAGGCAGAACTTTATGTCAAATTAGAACATATATTTAAAACTAGAAAAAGTATTAGATAAAGGACTTTAAGAGATCGTACCATGGCCTAGCTAGTACTAAAATAAATATATTTATTTGTCTGTACCTTCGCATACCATCAGTCGATATCTCACTTCTAAAAAAATTTGGAATTTTGATTGATTTATAGTTTTTTAAAAATTTACAGCTCGCAGATATTATTATTGCTATAGAGGGTGTTGATAAAATTTAATTATGTTAAAGTGTGATGTACTTAAATTGTCAACGTCTTGTTTTTTGTTGACACTATTAGGGTGTTTTTTTTATTTCTATCATTTCGTTCAGAATCGTTTTTTGTAATTAATTTGTTTTCCAATAATTTTTGTTTCATGAAAGTTAAAGGTGTGTCCTAAATTTTCAAAATGTTCTGCTAGGGCAGTCTTGTTGTTTGTATTTATTAAGCTTACTGGTTTTACACTTGTTTTATGTTCGGATATTCTTGTTTTGAGGTATCTCACTGTCTGTCCTACATAAACTTTATCACATTCAGAACATGGAATTCGATAAATAACATTACTTTCATAATCAAGCGGTGTTGTCGTTTTTAATTTTGAGTAGAATTTTTTTACTGTATTTTCGTTTTTAAAGGCTACGTTAAGGAAATCGTTATTTAGTTCTTTAGATAGTTTTTCAGATAGGTCTTTGATATAGTGGATTTTTAGATAGGTTGTTTCCTTTTTGTTTTGAGTTTGGTTATTTGTTCGCGGAGATTTGTTTAGAATTTTAGTTATCAATTTATTTGGATAGTCATTTTTTTGTAGATATGTTTTAATATTAAGGAGGTTTTTGTTGTGGAAATCTGGATGTGATAATTTTAGTGCTCTGTCCTTCAAATTATGTATTATGTTAGTTTTTTGTTTAAATGCATGTTGTGAGTTGAAGTTTAGAAATCTTTCCGAGAAGGTTGGTCTTGATTGTATTATCATCCGTTCTTATTAGCATTAAGTCCAGGAAGGGTATTGTCCTGAGGATGACCCTATATAGGTCGAAACGTAGACTAGAATAAAATTCTGAGCTTCTAGAGATTTATTATTGACCAATTCCAACCAACCCTCCTGTACAAAAAAAAATTAGGTCGGTGTTTTTTTTTTAGCATTTCTTTGTTGTTTTTTAGATTATGGAGAATAGCAATAAAAATTAGGTTTTTAAGACGAGAAAAATAGTATTTTATTTTAGTGAATATAGTAGACCGATGCTGACTTGAGTTGATCCAATCACGGATCAATATTGTTGTTGTAGCTACACAGTAAGAACCGCGGCAGTACTACCACGTTTTCGGTAATTCTGTAAATCTTTAAACAGGAAATAAATAAAATTAAAATAAATTAATTATAGAAAATTATTTTTAAATTGTTATTGATTTTGAACCTGATGTTTATACCAACTCTATTATACCAACTGTAACAACATTCATATATTTTAGGTATGCATTTAGATATTGCGTTTATTAAATTTTATTTTTATGATATATTTTAAATCTAGTGCTGGAAAAAGTATCAATAAAAATAAGTATCGTCGCAGGCAAATTATTCAATATCTCCTTAAGCCCTCTCCCAACCCACGAACAAACACAATTTTATAGTTAATTGGACAACAGTTTCCAAGAAATACTATAGAGGCACGTGACGGGCCATATCTATTTGTTTTCTCATCTTTTACCAACTGCAAAAATAGCCAATTTGTAAGGAATTAAGGTTCCTTCCATCATTTAAAAGCTGGTTATATATAACAAGCCAAATTGGGCTTTCACCTAATATGCCTCATCAAACATTTACGTTGACCTGCTTTGATGGAACATATTTAATTTAGTGTGGTTTATTTTAAGACCATGAAAGTACTGACAACTGACGTTCTTAACGTGATTAAATGTGGATTTATGTTTAGAACAATAATAATAATTAACTGTGTGACAGTGGCGTAGCAGGTTTCGAAGAGTTGTGAAAATTTATATTAACATTTTCATGTCTAACCAATAGAACAAATAGTCCAAAGCAGTAGTAATAATTTCGGGGTAAAAAAACGGTGTTTTTTCTCTTTTAATTATTAGGTTAGTATTTCTTTATCGGTTTATTAGGTTCTCGAGAAGTTACAGAAGTTAGGTCTTCAACAACATGGGTACAGTCCTGTGCTGACTTGCGTTGATCCAGTCGCAGATTAATATTGTTGTCACAGCTACACAGCAACACCGAAAACAGGAAACAAATAAAATTAAATTAAATTAAATATTTAAAACTATCTTTGAATTGTTAGTATTTTTTGACCTGATGTTTATCCAACTCTAATACAATTATATCAACATTCACATATTTTAGGTATGTTTTTAAATATTGCATTTATTGAATTTTATATTTATTTTATTTTCTATATCCAGTGCTGGAAAAGTATCAATAGAGATAAGAAAAGTCTCAGACAAATTATTCAATATGTTTTTAAGCCTTTCTCCAGCCCATGAACAAATAATACAGTTTTATAATTAATTGGAGAACGAAGTTTCCAAGAAAAAGTGAAGAGGTATTTGTGCGGCTATATTTATTTGCTTTCCCATCTTTTACTAGCTGCAGAAATAGCGAATTTTTAAGAAATTAAGGTGCTTTCTATTATTTAAAAGCTGGTTATATATAACAAGCAAAATTGGGCTTTCACCTAATATGCCGCACCATACATTTACGTTGCTCTGCTTTGATAAAACTTATTTCATTTAGTGTGGTTTATATTAAGACCACGAAACTACTAACAAATGACGGTCACAACGTTATTGAATGTAGATTTATATATAGAACAATAATAATAATTGTCTGAAAACACTGGCGTATCAGGTCTCGAGGAGTTGTGAAAATTAATATTTAACATTTCCATGTTTAACCAAATACAAAACAATTACGGTGTAAAAAACGGTATTTTTTTCTGATTTTAACTATTGTGTTAGTATTTCTTTATCGTTTAATGATATTATGGAGAATAGTAAGTTATAGATGTGAAATCTTTAACAATGGTAGTATTTTCTTTCAGTAGATCTAGGTACAGTCCGGCGCTGACTTCCGTTATCAATATTGTTGTTGAAGTTACACAGTAACAGTGAAAATAGGAAAGAATTTAAATTAAATTAAATTAAATATTTATAAAAATATCTGCATATATATACATATATATAATATATATATATATATATATATATATATATATATATATATATATATATATATATATATATATATATATATATATATATATATATATATATATATATATATATATATATATATATATATATATATATATATATATATATAGTGTTTTTGTACCTGATTTTTGTCCAACTCTAATCCAACTGTCTCAACTTTCACATATTTTATGTATGCTTTTAAATATTGCATTTATTACATTTTATATTTATTTTATGCTCTATCAATTTATTTATGTATTTCTCTTTGGGACACATACAGGTCTAGCCCACAAAATTGTGTCCACTATTTACATGGTAATTTAATAGCTAACAAACACCTAAAACTACACAGCTACATATTATAATCTATTACTTAACATATTGTACAATATAATCAATACTGGGAAAAAAACTTATGTCTTAATACCCATTTAGAAAATCCGCCTTTAAAGCATTTTTAATATTTTTGGAGAACATACAGAACAAATCAATGTTATCGCAGTGAATAATTGCAGAGTTTAACATTCTAAATATAGGAGAATTTGCACAGCTGTTAGTGTGAGCCATAGGAGGTACAAACGAATGAGTGTTTCTTAGATTCCTTTGAAGAATTGCTATTGGAATTTGGGATAAAAGATCAGTTGAATCGACTTGGCAACAAATATTTTTTTTCAGAAAAACGATATCACTTATAACCCTGCGATCTGCCAGGCTTAAGAGTTTAAATTCTTTACGTACATAATTGTAATCTGTGACCATGTTGTTCCTAAATGCCAAATATTTTAAAAACTTTGAATATAGACATCATAAATGGGATTCCAAACGGAGGATGCGAAATTCAGTCGACTAAAAATATAAGCATGATAGAGGGTCAGTAAAGTACTATTATTCTGAAACTAAAACGCATTATTAACAATATTGTCAATTTGTTTATCAATAAGCATCTTATCATCGAAAATAACGCCTAGGTCTCTTGCTGGACCCCCTCTACGAAGCTGGTTTGAATTCAAACTATAATTTAAAACCACTTTTTGGTGATTACGGGTAAAACTAATTGTAAAACATTTTTCAGTGTTTAAATATAGATTATTTGTAGAACAATATTGTTCAATCCTAGCGAGATCTGACTGCAATTGCTGACAATCGACGCTATCTTGTATTACTTTATAAATCTTCAGGTCATCCGCATAAAATAAATAATTCGAAAATTTAAAGCATTTACTGATATCATTTATATAAATGATAAAGGGTCCCAGATAACTCCTTTGGGGTACCCCAGATGTCGAGATAAATGAATCAAACGAAGATCCCGCAACCGCAACGGAGTGCTCCCGATCGGTTAAATAAGATCTGAACCTTTTGAGGATTATACTGTCTACACCGATATCGGACAATTTATTAATTAATAATATTAATTTCATAGTTAATTTTATCGATTGCTTTGCTAAAATCCGTGTAGATTGAATCGACCTGAATACGGTTATCCAAACTATTTAAGATAAATTGCGAGTAACTAATGAGGTTAGAGTCAATCGATCTATTTGCAAAAAATCCGTGCTGCTGGCTACTGATTATGTTTTTTACTAAGTAAAAAATATGTTTAGGTCGGTCTATAATTTTTTATGTTACTCCTATCACCAGACTTATGGATGGGTACAACAATGGCCCTTTTCCATATAGTAGGAAAATGGCCCTCATTGAGCGATTTATTAAATAATTTTAGAAGTGGTTGGCATAAACTATTGGCGCATTTCTTGACAAATATAGCCGGAATGCCACCAGAACCGGCTCCCTTTTTAGGATCCAGTTCTCTAAGCACAGAAAGAACCTCCGACTCACACAATTGAAGTCGACTGAAAGTCGCATTTCCTGAAAAACTCTCTGACGTTACTAGGTTGTTAGTTTTTGGTTCAAATACAGATTTAAAAAAAGTTGCAAAAAGGTTACAAACATCATTATTATTACTAGCTGTACCGTGTTCAAAATACACTTCCAAAGGTATATCTGTTTTTCCGCGTTTAGCAGATACAAAATGCCAAATTTTTTTGCAATTTGTGGGAATTTCCGCTTCAATTAGTGTCTTTGAACAGCTTTTAGGAGTTCTAAAGGTATTTATATCACTCAAACTTCCATAAACTTTCCATTTATTATGGAATTTATTTTTTTCTTTGATCACCTTAATGGTGGAACTAGAAAAGTATGCTGGATATTTACTGTTACGGTAACCAGTTGGAATAAATTCTGATATTATATTATTTATTCTGTGATAAAATTTTAGAATGTTAGTTTCTAGGTTATTACTACTAAGTAAATTATTCCATGGGGACTGAGTATTGCGTCATTTATAATATTATAACTAGCTTTATGAAAATTTAGAAACTTACAATTTGGTATGTGCAGTGATCTGGCGAACCCTATATCAAGAAAAAACTCCAAACTTGGATGATAAGGATCCTCCAGCCCCATCGGACATGTACGTTGAGAAATAGATGTAATTGTGTTATAGTCGTTTGACGGTATTAAATCTAATGTTTTTCCTAGCCTATTTCTTAAATACTTGAACTGGACCACCCTGAAAAAGGAAAGCATATCAACGAGATCTGCAGCTAGCATAGCTATCATCAGTAAAGGCCCAGTTTATGCCAGGGCAGTTAAAATCTCCGCATATTATAATTTTACTATTACTCACCCTTTCAGTGATCCAGCCCAATTTTGACATAAAAGTTACCCTAGCTATATCATCACCCGGAGGCAGGTAGACGCAGCACAAATAAACACTTTCATTATCACTCACTTTTAATTTTACCCAAATATCTTCAGCCTAACTATGAAACTCACTTACCAAGGAAGCACGAAGAATATTGCGTGTGGCTATGAAGACACCACCATCCGTTTTTTGTGATCCAGAATTATAAGTAAAATTATAAGTGTTTAGATTAATCACCCCCTGATCAAGAACAGAGCTGTTTAACCAGGATTCCGTTATGAACACAATATTAAAGTTATCAGAGCACACGTTCAAACGGAAATCAGATAGTTTAGTTCTAATTCCCCTAACGTTTTGATAAAAAGCAGTTAGGGTTCTGTCATATGTGGCAGCACTAAAAATTCTTCAGTACTTCCATGTTCTTCACGTGGATAACTCTGGAGCGGTCATCCTTACGTAAGAAGATGTTACCATTGCGTACCCATACAAATTTAAACTGTTTTTGTCGAGCAATAGCACGAGCCTCCTTAAATAAAGCTTTATTCGTTTGTGTTAAATGTTGTGTTAAATGTTCATTTAGGTAAATCGGTGCAGAAGTATTATCCAGAGTGAGTCGCTTTTTGGGACTGTCACGAACTTTTATCTTGGCTGCTGCAATTATGTCCTCTCTGAAGCGTCTGCAAGTAAGCCTAACAATAATGTTCTTAGGTTGATTCTTAGCTTTTTGTGTGGGAACCCTGTGTACGAAGTCGATCATTTTATCTTCCACAGCGTACCCAATAAAACAGCCAATGTTTTGAACAGTTTTGAACAAATTTTCATTATTATGTTCGGGTACTCCACTTATTTCAATGTTGTTGCTCCTGCTCATTTGCACCATAGCGTTAATTTTAGTGGAAAGGGAATTTACTTCTGATTTAAGTTTTTCATTCTCCATTTTCAATTTGTCAGTGAGTTTCATGTAATCAGCAAGTTTCTTTATTATTTCCTCAAAATCGGACACTTTATCACTACAGAAAGTCACCGATTCTCTAAGAAGTTTGAGCTCCTCATGAACGGCTGCCAGAGAATTGGTAGAATCAGCATTTTCCGCTCGACTAAAGCCGCATATCGAGGATCATTAGTACTGGGCGCGTTCGATCGACAGTCCTCGCAAGTCCATGCTGCACCAGGAGTCGATTTGAACATTTCGGCTGGTCCCGTCCTAGTTTTCTGCACTGAATGTTGGAATGATAAAAATTCGCACAAAAACCACTGCATTGTATACCAGGATAGCTTCGATTGATATTTTTATCACACGTTTTACACCTGCTAATCATGTTTCTTTTTTATATATTACACTCGAATTACGTTAATAGAACTTAACACTCAATAGAGATAAGATAAGATAAATTATTCAATATGTTTTTAAACCTTCCTGAACCCACAAGCAAACAATACAATTTTTTGGTTAATTGGAGAACGAAGTTTCCAAGAAAAAGTGAAGAGGCATGTGAGCGGCAATATCTGTTTGTTTTCTCATCTTTTACCAAGTGCAGAAATAGCTAATCTGTATGAAATTACGGTTCCTTCCATCATTGGAATTCCAAATTGGGCGTCCATCTAATATGCCTCATCACACATTTACGTTGTTCTGCTTTGATGGAACATATTTAATTTAGCGTGGTTTATTTTAAGACCATGAAAGTACTGAAAATTGACGTTCACAATGTGATTTATGTTCAGAACAATAATAATAATTGACCGAGAACAGTGGCGTATCAGGTTTCGAAAAGTTGTGAAAATTGATATTAACATTTTCGTGTTTAACTAAATAGAACCTCAGCGCCCAAGGCAGTAGTAACAATTAGGGTGTAAAAACAGTATTTTTTCTGATCTTAACTATTGTGTTAGTATTTCTTTATTTTTTTATGATATTATGGAGAATAGTAAGTTATAGATGTTAAATCTTCAACAATAGTAGTATTTTATTTTAATAGACATAGGTACAGTCCGGCGCTGACTTTCGTTATCAATATTGTTGTTGTAGCTACACAGTAACAATGAAAATAGGAAGCAATTTAAATTAAATTAAATTAAAATCTTTGAATTGTTAGTGTTTTTGTACCTGATGTTTGTGCAATTCTCATCCAACTGTATCAACATTCACATATTTTATGTATGCTTTTAAATATTGCATTTATTAAATTTTAGATGCATTTTTATATTCTATCAATAGAGATAAGAAACGTCACCTTCCTGAAGCCAAAAGCAAACAATACAATTTTATAGTTAATTGGAGAACTAAGTTTCCAAGAAAAAGTGAAGAGTCGTGTGAGTGACCATATATATTTGTTTTCTCATCTTTTACCAACTGCAGAAATAGCTTGTAAGGAATTAAGGTTTTTTCCATTATTTAAAAGCTGGTTATATATAACAAGCCAAATTGGGAGTCCACCATTAATATGCCTCATCAAACATTTACGTTGCTCTGCTTTTATTGAACTTATTTCATTTAGTGTGGTTTTATTTCAATGCCACGAGACTACTGACAACTGACGTTCACAACGTGATTGAATTCGGCTTTATATTTAGAACAATAATAATAATTATCTGAAAACATGCATATCAGGTCTCGAAGAGTTGTGAAACTGAATATTTAACGTTTTCATGTTTAACTAAATAGAACATCAGCGCCCAAGGCAGAAGTAAAATGCGGGACACCGGGCGGTCTTTAAAGTAAAGGTTCATAGTCTTAAGCATGCGGAAAAGTAAAATTTGTGTACGTATATAAATTTTATGTTATTTTATTTATTGTAATAGTTTGCCGCTTCACCTATAAAGTGCGCCAGCTAAGCGGTACGGAAAATTAATCGAGGATTTAGTAAATTTCGCACTGATTCACTTGTAATTGGGATGTGCCTAGAGTCTCCATGCACTTACCGCTAGAAGGTTCAAGCTATTTCCAGTGGCGCCTATACATTTGGAGCATTTGTATTCATTTCTAAGTAAATGCGTTGCATTGAATTTGAATTATTATTTCGAAGTAACGATGGCGAGCAAAAGAGGAAAAAAAAATTCGAAGCGGTGCACGTGAAGTTATTGCGAGCGTTATAGAGGCCTGCACTAGAGAAGCTGAAAATAATATTTTGACTATTCCAATTCAAAATCGAACACAACGCGCTGCATTTTACACTGGTGTTTCGGAAAGTAGTGTAAGAAACATTCGAAGAGAACATAATGATCGTTCATGTTTTACTTCACCTTTAAAATCTCCTGGTAAAAAAAGACCCCGATTATCATACGAAGCTAAAATTGACGATGATGATTTTCAAGTAATTCGACGAGCACTAGAGGATTTATATGTAAACTTGAAGAAGGTTCCGACCTGCAAACCCCTACTTCGTGCTGTAAAGAACAAAATAAATTTTCCGTACAGGTATAAAACCTTAAATCGGCTTTTACGATCAAATGGTTTTGTTTGGCGCAAGTGCCAAAATAAACGAAAATTGCTCATTAAGAGACCAAATACTTTTCACTGGCGGGTGAAATATCTATCAACTGTAAGGCAATATAGGCAAGAAGGACGCAATATTGTGTATCTAGACGAAACCTGGGTAGATAATGATATGACAGTCAACGAATGCTGGCAAAGTGAAAGTATTACAGGTGTTGTTCAGAGAATGCGCTCTAGTAGTCGCTTTATTATAGTTCACGCTGGTTCAGAAGCCGGATTTGTTCCAGGTGCTGCTTTAGTTTTTCGCTCGCGACTAACAACTGGAGACTATCATGGACAGATTAATAGAGATAATTTTGAAAAGTGGGTGCTCGGGAAGCTTCTACCTAACATTCCTCCCAAATCAGTCGTGGTAATGGATAATGCGTCTTATCATTCTCACGTAGAAGATAAAGTGTCAACTATATACTCTACATAAGCTCATATGATATCGTGGCTTAAAACGAACAATCTTGTATGTGATCCAACATGGAGAAAATATCAATTATATGAAGTAATATCAGCCAACAAGCCTAAAGAAAAGTATAAGATTGACGGTCTTTTACGTAACCTCGGTCATACACCTTTAAGGCTGCCCCCATACATGTGCGACCTCAACCCTATTGAACTTGCATGGGCAGGGGTAAAAAAATATATTCGAGAGCGCAACAATAAAATAACATTAGAAGCGATTGACTCAATATCGGCTCAAAATTGGAAATCGTATGTTAAACATGTTCGTTCTATTGAAGATAAATAGTGGGAAGCAGATGGTAAAATTGAAACGGTTATTGATGATTTAGTTATCACACTGGGATCTTCAAGTAGTGAAGACGAAACCTCATCATTTTCAGAGGGAGACAACGATTTAGAAGGAATCGAATCATTAGAATCACAACGTCAACCTCAAAAATGGCTTAGTTTTTTTTTTCATATATTTTATAAAATTGTTCATAAAGTAGCTGTCAATAAACTGCTTCAAAATAATTAACTTTCTGTTCAGTACCGGGTGTCAAAAAATATCTAATATTGCAATTAATATTTGAAAACCTACAGAACTCATATTTTTCCTAAATTAAGGCATTAATTTAGTTATAGTAGGGGAGCCAGCACTGATTCCAGTGAACAAGTTTTATCAAAATTTTAACTTATGCAGTTCGACTTTGGGCTATTCGGGTATGCCAAAAGTGATCGTTTGTCTCCGTCTGTCATATTACTTTGTACAGGGGGCGTCATTGTGAAGTACTATACAGGGCGTTTCCTAAGTGCGTGCTAATGTTAAAGAGGGGCCATTCTTGGACATTTTTAAGAAAAAAGCTTAATATGAACCTAAAAGTCTTAACTTTGGAGACACAGGGTTTTAAAAAAATTTTTTTTTATATATATAGATAAATAACTGTGTGAAATTTGATACATGTCTTTTATGCATAAAAGGTCATTTTTTATTAACAATCAAATTTTGAAATTTCTACCAGTGGCGAGCATATGTAATTAACCTGGGTAAATCCGTATGATTCTTAATGCATAGAAGACGTGTATCAAATTTCATGCAGTTATCTACAATAGCATCAGAATTGGGTTGAAAAAAAATGTTTTCTTTTTAAACTTTACCATCCTGTATCTCAAAAGTTAAGACTCTTAGGACATAAAAATATCCCTTTAACATCAGCACGCAATAAGGAAACGCCCTGTATAGTACTTCACAATGACGGCCCCTGTATAAAGTAATATGACAAACGGAGACCACGGAGAGGCGGCCATTTTTGACATACCCGAGTAGCCCAAAGTCGAAGAAGAACTGCATAAATTAAAATTTTGATAAATTTCTTTCACTGAATCTGATGCTGGCTGCCCGTGTAAAATTGGACTTCTAAATCGTGTATCACTATACTGGGTGGTCCAATAATAGTGGACGTAGGCAGTAGCCCGGGAACCGTTAATGACAGAACTCAAGAAAAAATATATTTATAGGTAAATCGATCAAGAAAAATCAAAATTAAATCATTTTAAAATTCGAAAGTTCGCCGTTTTTGCAACACAAAGGAGATATAGAAGTGCGGTACACGAAAGAAAACAGACAAATACAGATAAAGGTTCATTAAGCATAGTTACATTTTTTAATTATCTGAAGTGCGTATGGTCAAAAAGGAGTGACATATTATTTAAAGAACGACGGGACACCACTGGTTTAAAGAGATTTCTTGGCCGACCTTCCTAAACCCATTAACTCCGCGCGGTTTTCCTTCGTGTCCCGCACTATAACAAT
Organism: Kuschelorhynchus macadamiae; assembly: GCA_030620095.1. Taxonomy (NCBI): domain Eukaryota; kingdom Metazoa; phylum Arthropoda; class Insecta; order Coleoptera; family Curculionidae; genus Kuschelorhynchus; species Kuschelorhynchus macadamiae. The sequence continues at coordinate 173,055 of JAUTXW010004996.1, read as the reverse complement.
TACGGTCTAAAATACGGTATTTTTTTCTAATCTTAACTATTGGGTTATTACTTCTTTATCGAGTTACTATATTATGGAGAATAGTTATAGATGTTAAGTCTTCATGTGCTGACTTGCGTTGATCTAGTCACAGATCAATATTGCTGTTACAGCTACACAGCAAAACCGAAAACAGGAAACAATTAAAATTAAATTAAATTAAATATTTAAAAATATGTTTGAATTGTTAGTGTTTTTGGACTTGATGTCTATCCAACTCTAATACAATTATATCAACATTCACATATTTTAGGTATGCTTTTAAATATTGCATTTATTGAATTTTATATTTATTACATATTCTATATCCAGTACTTGAAAGAGTATCAAAGACCAAATTATTCTATATGTTCTAAGCCTTCCTCCAGCCGATGAACAAATAATACAATTTTACAATTAATTGGAGAACGAAGTTTCCAAGAAAAAGTGAACAGGCATTTGAGCGGCCATGTTTTCCCATCTTTTCCCAACTGCATAAATAACCAATTTTTAAGAAATTAAGCTGCCTTCTATTATTTAAAAGCTGGTTATATATACTAAGCCAAATTGGGCTTTAACCTAATATGCCGTACTAAACATTTGCTCTGCTTTGATAGAACTTATTTCATTTAGTGTGGTTTATTATACGACCACGAAGATACTGACAACTGACGTTCGCAACGTGATCGAATGTAGCTTTATATTTAGAACAATAATAATAATTGTCTGAAAACATTGGCGTGTCAGCTTTCGAAGAGTTGTGAAAAATAATATTTAACATGCTCATGTTCAACCAAATAAAACATCAACGCTCAAGGCAGTAGTAACAATTATGGTGTAAAGAAATGTAATTTTTTTTTGTTTTAAGTATTGGATTAGCAGTAGTAGTAAGATGGAGGGACAAGCCCAGCAACTAGGCCTAAAAGGCCCTTTTCGCTAACCCTGGACCCACCCACCTCACCCCATTTCTCTACGAAGGCGGCCCGTCCTTCTAATGAAGGAGAGCATTTTGCCCCAGTCGAGATGTTCTAATTCTTCCTTGAAGAGGGACTCCGCGCCGAAAGTATTCCAGCGTAGTCTTGCCTCCCTTTCGCACGTGCCAACAAGATGATGGGGATCCACCCCCTCTGCCTCACAGTTAGGACAACAACAGTTGTCCGCTAACTCCAGCTGGTACCTACACGTACAGGGTGAGTCAACGTTTGGAAAAAGTAAATTTACGTCGAACAGGTAAAATCTGGAAACAAACTGTTTATGCTGTGGGATATATATGTATACGTGGTACGTCAAAAAAGTATGGCAACTAAAAGTTGTATTTTTTTAAATTCTAACACTTTTTTGTATAACATGTTATATGGCTAAAATTAATACTTCTTAAATGTTTAGCTTTAAACAAAAAAAAATTAAATTTGATTCACATCTATGATTGGCAATATAACGCCTGGTTGTGTCACTAAAAATAAAATATTTTGCTTCTGCACTAAATAAGCATGGCATAAAAGACTGCTTTCGTAATATTGAAGATATCACATGCAGGGTATCCAAATTTAAATGCCCAACTTTAACGTTTTCAAACCAATTTATTTCAATTTTTTTAAACGGAACTCTCTGTATATTTTTATTTAGTCTTGTTAAGAATAAAAAAAAAGATATAAATATCATCTATATCATATGGAATTACACCAAGAGTTGGACGATGAAGATTTTGAAAGGGGTGTTAACTTTTGCAACTTAATGATAAGGCGAATAGAAGCATATCCGGACTTTTTATCGAATATCATGTTTTCCGATGAAGCTACATTTAGAAGCAATGGAGCTGTAAACAGGCATAATATGCATTATTATGCAATAACAAATATCCACTGGGTACGAGAGGTACAACATTAAAATCACTGGTCATTAAATGTTTGGTGTGGAATCATTGGAAACCATATTATAGGTCCGTATTTTTTTAATGAACCACTTAATGGACAAAAATATTCAGACTTTTTGAACGTTGAGCTGCGTATTCTTCTCACTCAGCGAAGAAGAAAGAAAAGACATACGGCTGCAGCAAGACGGTGCACCTGCTCGTTACCATCGGGACGTTCGTAACTTTTTGGACACTTATTTTAATCAAAAGTGGATTGGTCGTAGCGGTTTTATCGAATGGCCACCCAGATCTTGCGATATAACTCCATTAGATTTTTTCTTGTGGGGTTATATTAATGATCGTGTTTACACCCAACTACCTACAGCAAGGGAGAACATTCAGGAATGAATCAGGGATGTATGCGCCACTATATCACCAGATGTGCTAGTTAAAACTAGGCAAAATATTATTAAAAGGTTTAACATGTGCATTCGTGAAGGCGGACGCTTATTTGAGCATCTTTTAAAATATAACTATGAAAACATTTGATTAACTTTTAAAAGCGATTTTTTTTAGTCTGATAAGTGTTTTTTTCTGTATAACTTTAAAAATTAGTATCTATTACACACATTGAAGTGTATTTACTTATTTGCAAACTAGACGAGTAGACACCTTTTTCAGCACAATTTTTAAATATTTATAATATTATGCCAGTTCACGGATCCTTTGCTTGGAAATGTAAGATTCATTCCAAAAACATAATATTGTCTAAAAAGTTCGGAAATGGCCCTACTCGTCTTATCATTGGGTTACAAAACTTAACACGGATTTTAAAATCTTCAGCGTGTAACTCTTGGTTTAATGTAATATGAAATGGATGATATTAAGGTTATTAGATCATTTTTTTGGTAACAATTTTATTAACAAATTATTATGTTATCTAAATTTTCATTGGATTAATTTTAGATAATAAACTATTGTATTCATATTAAATACTTTTGTTTTATTGACAGCTACTATGGCTACTTTGATCGAGTTGGTAATTTTCTAAATTACGCAAAAAAAGGGAATTTTAAAATATTTTGAAAACTATTGAAGATAGATATATAATATATGTAATAAAAGTTGTAGATTTTTTTATGCTTAAAAAGAATAAATAAAAGTCTACAGGGGGTTCCATTTAAAAAACTGAAATAAATTGGTTTAAATATGTTAAAGTTGGGCATTTAAATTTGGATACCCTGTATGTAATATCTTCAATATTACGAAAGTAGTCCTTTATTCCATGCCTATTTTGTGCAGAAGCAAAATATTTTATTTTTAGTAGCACAACTAGGCGTTATACTGCTAATCATAGATGTGCATCAAATTTATATTTTTTTCGTTTAAAGCCAAATATTTAAGAAAGTATCAATTTTAGTCATATAACATGTTGTACAAAAAAGTGTCAGTGTTTATGTAGAATTTAAAAATCAAGTCAAATATAGGGTGTCCCATTTAAAAAAATACAACTTTTAGTAGCCCTACTTTTTTGACGCACCCCGTATAATTCAAAATATTTTTAGAATGAGCGTTATGTATCCCACAGCATAAACAGTTTGCATATGTATCCCACAGCATAAACAGTTTGTTTCCAAATTATACCTGTTCGACGTAAATTTACTTTTTTCAATCGTTGACTCACCCGGTATAGTTAGTTTACTGTGTCCTGAAAAAATGCTAATTAGGTCCCCAATCACCACATCCCTCAAGTTGCCTTAGATCCGCGTAGATTGGGATGTATTTTTTTTGCCTGTCTACAGTAGTTCGTTCTTGGCCAATTCCTTTTTGTCTTTTCCCAGGCCCTCCTTGTAAAAATGTACAAAACCGTTCCTGTTGTCGGAACTGATTAAGATTTTGGTATATATACATAAACTTGATGACGATACGATAGCATGGTGCCTAAAAAACAATGCTTAAAAAGCTTTTATTTATAAACTGTTGAATTAAAAGTAAAAAATAATTAAACTTACATAAACAGAGAACATTTAAAAATTTGAATATTTCCTTAAAAACTTGAAGCTTTATTTCAAGCTTTTAAGAAAATGTTCAAAGTTTGAAAAGTTCTATGTTTATGTGAGTTTAATTGTTGTTTACTCTTCAATACAATAGTTTATAAATAATCGTTTTTTAAAATATTTTTTAAATTAATTTTATTAAAGTTTCAATACGCGATTTAGTACAACTATTTCCATTTCTTGTAATATTCGTAGTCTATAGATTATACAAAAAATTAAGGATTAGTTAGACACATATGGTAGCAAAAAAAATGTGTTCTCATATGTGTTTAACTAAGCTTAAATTAAATTCTGGACACCCTATATATTCCATGGAAATTGTAGGACCTCCAAACAATAAAAAAACAGGTTGACTAGCAGTTTAATAAGAAACTTGGTATAAGGGACAGATTGAAATGATACAAGGTAATAAGAAAAAAAAAATATTTTGGAATCGGTAGAATCAGTTTTTATACATTTTTGGGGCGATAGAGAAACATAATTTAAATGAAAATATTTGTGTTGTCTGGTTTGATAATGATGTTGATCAATATTGTCAGACAGAAACTCTTTTAAATTTTGAGGTAATAGTTTAAAAATTGAAATTACGTATTTTAGCATGATTGTTTTCATTTTCAATGTTCTGTCTCTTAATTTTCTGCTGATGATTTTTTAAATTATTGCTTAATATAACTATATGAAGAATCAAGCTAATACAATATTTGTTCACAAGATGAAATCCCTTAAAAAAACTGCTATTTTAGTGTCCCTGGTAGGGCCAATTATTTACACAGTAAGGCGATAGAAGGTTTCGTTCGCCACCTGCTGTTTATCTTGCCTGAAAGGGATCTCTTGAGGCAAGATTGATTACCTCAAGCAATTTCCAGGTTTTTACGTAGGCCAAACACAGTTAATTCGTGTTATTAAATAACTTAATTAAGTCCGGAAATAATTAATCTGGGAAAATTAAGATAATTTCGGCAAGGTTCGCTCCTCTAAAGTTCTCTTTTAAGAAAATTGTTTGGCAACTCGTAAATACGCGTGGATGCTGCCCTGATTTATTTAGTACTAAATGATTTTAATTTATAGATCCAATTTTCGACTCTTCATAATGGATCTACTTCACCTGGGAAAGGCCGAAATCGAAATTAGCCTCGTACAGCAACTTGTGACAAGTCAATTGTCCGAAAATTAATTAACGAGTATTTTATACTATTTTTTACTTCCCTCGTAAAAGGGTTGTAATGGTGAAAAAATCACTCTCCGAGATTTTTTAAAATCTTTTAGGGTCCCTAGATGCCGAGAAACATCTTTTCTCAATTCTGTCGCACAGTGGCCATTTACTGACATCTAGATTACCAAAATTCAAATATAATAAGTAGTTCAAAATGTAAAATCATTCTTATACTTGGGCTGAATACTCAAAAAAATACAAATGGACTTAAACAAATAAAAACACTTAATTTATACAGGGTTTCTCAAAAGTGGCCTGATTGAACCAATCGCAAAGTAAAACAATGTATTTATTCTTAATGAATAGGTGGAAATGCAAGCATCGTACTTAAGATACATCTACTTTAAACGACTTTGGAGAGAACCTGTGTAAATCTGTAAGCTAATTATTTTTTATTCAACAATAAAAAAAATAAGTATAAATAGGTGTACAAAAATACAACTTAATCACTGTCACTATTTTCCGGTTCTACAATATGGAGAAATTGCTTGCAAGCTGAAGAGATCATGACTGGAACAGATGGTTGTTTAATTAAAGAAAGATCTTCGTTATTAAGATTTTTTCTGTTTGCAAGTGGGAGTTTTGTTAAACTGGAAATTACAGGATCAGAAGAAATAAACATGAATTTTAAAAGATCTTCATTTGTGTCTCTCCGGGAGGTTTTTCTTGTATTTTTTCCCTAACATACCTATAAGCTTTATGTCGAGCTTCAAGTGCATCCTCTGATAATTGCCCTATAGGCAATATCATTGATTTTATTACATCTGCACCATGAATGAGTATCTTATGAACCGTAACAAGCATATAAAATCAACCATATAGTCTAACGAATAATTCTGCCTTTTCCCTATAATATTCTCGAAAAATTTATGTTTCCAGTTCATATCCTGAAGATAGGGCGCTTAATATATTAGCAAAGCGTACAATTAAATTTTCATCAATTTCTGTTATTTCGGCCGCTTTTTTAGAGTCCTTAAAAATTCTTCAAGAAATATTAACATCGTTAGTATTCCCTCCTCTTTGTTTTGGAGTATCTACTAAGAATAGCAAGGCATTACGACATTTTTCTATGATTGATTTTTTTCTTGCTTCCACTAATCGTTTTTCGTCCTTCCCTCGAGCTTGCCACTTTTTTATATCTAAACCATAAGACAAGTGAAGAACGCATTCGAAAAACCGAATATGTGCATGTAGCGTTGATAGTCCAAATTCAAAGGAGATTAAATTACATGGTCTTTTGAAAACTTCTTCTAGGTTGTTCATAATTTTTGGTGAAGCCTTGCAAATATAACAAACTCGACTTGAACTTGTCTAACACACAGTTGCACACTGCCGTCAACCATAGTAAAGTGTGGTGAATGATCAATTCCCGATCTTCGAAATTAATATTTGTTTCAGTTAAATTTGAAATTTGATTTCAATGTGTAAAAATTCTTCCTTGTTTGCAATTGAAACCTTATAGGTCTACAAAATCTTGTGGACGAAGTTCTTGTGTTCGTCCAAAGAATTTCCTGTTTTTCAGTATTGGGAATTTTAGTGGTCATTTGCAATGTACTAACGAAGACATTAAAATATGTGAATCATCTGAAACTGTAAAGTTTTCACTAACGAATTTTTGTTTGTATAGAGCATGACCCCCACTGCCATCACAGTCCCACTTATAAATAATGTTTATATGATTTGGAATATTTGTTTGTGATATTGTTTGTTTTATAACATCTTTTTGAACAGTGATTAGTCTGGAAGAAGTGTCATTTAATAGGCTTTGTAGTTTGACTTCTGCCTTTATATCAGTTATGGTTATAGCTCCTCCCTAAGTGAACCTTTTTAGTAATTGTCTCAAACATCTTTCGATTACTATAAAATCTGAACAAAACTTCCTTATTTTTACAATGATTTGAAACAAAATATCAAACTTCCAAATCTAACTAAAATATTTTAATTTATTGAACATATACCTTAACTTTTTTCGTCTATATTTTATTGTTGTTGATAAGCGCCAAACAAATACACAAACACAACCGCATACTGTCCGTGATCTGAAACACTTCCTCGTGTTAGACACTATGTTCTAGGAGGGGGTGACTTCGCGACATTGCTAAGTCATACAGGTGTTGACAAAAAAAAATTTGCTACTATACCATGCATTTAATTTTCCAATTGTAAATATGTGATAATTAGGATTTTGAATGTCTAAATGTAATTAAATTGTCATTCGAGTCACAGCTAAAAAACTAATTACCCCACTGGCTTCAAATTTTGTCCAAAAATTGAGGGTCATATGGGGATGACCTGGTAAAATTGTGGTAAAAATCCAATATGGCGAAACAAAATGGTGGCCTAGTGAAATGTTCAAAAAAGTTATTACTAAAAAACTACTTACCCAATGTATCTCAAATATTGCACAAAAATCAGGTACTATGTAGGAAACAATTGGTAAAATTTTGGTACGAATCCAAGACGCCAGAATAAAATGACGGCTTAGTAAAAATATTAAAAATTCAGCCTGAAAAACTACCAAGTGGATTGGTTTTAAATTGTGTGTCATAACTAATTGTAGTATAGAAATGAACTAGCAAAATTGAGGCATTAATTCAAGATGGCGAAATAAAATGGCGATCAACTAAAATGTTTGTAATCGTAAAAAAATTACCTTCCCAGGTTTTACATATCCTCACGTTTTAGCGCCCCTAAATGCCAAAAAGTATGTTTTTCTACAGGTGTGCGGAAAACTTCACTTTTCCGCACTCATTTTAGTGTGGAAAGAGCTTTTCCGCACTAGTGTGGAAAAGTACATAACCCCAATTTTTTTAAAATATACTTACTGATTTTAAATATTTAAAAATATGTTGATACGCTGATAGTAAGCAAAATGATTTAATAACATAAATTTGCTAGAATCCTGCTGTAATTTAAAAAAAAATATGTAAAACGTGTTTTAAAAAATTGTTTAATGGCTCTCGTATTATGCCTTATAAAATCAATGTTAAGCAATAATAAACACCTGCTTTTTTTATTTGGTAGTTTGAATCACAAGAGTCTGGGGAACAGATTTGTAGGAGTTCCGAGTTTACACGATTGGCATCGACAACGCATGTAACGCTCTTGTGTTGTTCGACCGAGTAGAGTACAGAGAATACTTATATTTTACTGTTTTAGTTTTATATCTGTTAAGTACATGAACACTGTTAAGTACTAAATTAAATTAGATTTGCTTTTATATACTAGTTTTGGCGGAAGTGATTAACCATTCAGAGGTGCTATTATTATTATACTTAAAACGCTTTCAGTTTGCCGTTACCCAACACTTAGATACAATTAACATTATTTCTAGAAGAAACAAGATCAACCGGTGGAAAGGTTTGATCACACAATAATTTTTTTATTGTACAATAATTAAAGGCGTAGTTTATACCATAGAATAAATATAATAAAATTAAAAAACAAAATATAGAAGGAATTCTTGTGTTACGTATTAAGGGGGTGGCTCAAATTATAATTTAATTTTCTAATAACCTATTTTATAGTTTAGAGAAAGTTAAACAAAAAATGTAAGAGAAGTTAAAAAGAAAAAAACTTACTTTGCAGACACACATTTTGCCCTAATTCGGGGATGATGCTGTATCTAGTTATTAATGAACGAAGTTAAAGTCTGTGTCTCTGCCTCACTCTTATCAAATTTTTGTACAAACATTCCAAACTATTTTTCCGATATAGCCTTGTAACACTTTAAAATCCTCACCCGTTATTTTTGTTAAAATTATTGGTAATTTAGATAAACGGTTTTCTGCGAATATTTCACTTTTTCAAAAATATTTTGCATGAATTTCTTCTATTCGTTGATCTGATGGTCACCTCAGTTGCGATTTATAATAATTTTATTGATTTTCCAAATTATAACAATTTTTCATTTTGTTGTCAAATAATCGCCACCAAAATGTAAATCGGGCAACATTGCAACTACAATAAAAAGCGATAGCGATATTAAACTGAAAAGAACAGATATTATTCTTTGACCTGTGTCAAAGTTCGAGAAGAATATTGACATTTCTGGAATATTAGATAGAATAGGAAGGATCTCGACAATGGTAAACTGCCCGGGATATTTTCTTCTAAATTCCGGAATTTTCATATAGAATATAAAAGAAATTGCGATGTTCATCAGACACAGTGTGCAATTAATTGTGATATAATAAATAAATTGGTGCAACAAAAAAAGTGTTTCGTGTGCATAGTTCTGAAAGTGATGGCGTGCAATAATTGTGAATACTCTTTAAAAGATTTTATATTACTTTTATCAGACAGAAGACAATTAGTTGATTTTTTAGTTAATCATGGACTTTTGATGAGATACACTATTTGCATTACTTGTAATAGTAGAATAGAAATTAACATAAATTCGTTGTTCTATACTTGCGCGAGAAACTACGAAATAAATCGAAGAAAAAAAAGTGTACATTTAACAAAAATGTCAAAGTGGGAACTTGGTTTTATAAGGTGAAGTTGCCATTGGAATCTGTAGTTTATTTTACGGTTTTATGGTTGAGGATAGGATTTCCTAGACAACGTTTCATTATGAAAGAACTTAAATGTAATAGTCATGTTGTAGTTGATTGGTCTTCATTCTGCAAGGAGGTATGCATTCAGTGGGTAGTTACCAATTCGCGACAAATCGGCGGAGTTGGAAAAATTGTAGAGATAGATGAAGCCAGATTTGGAAAGAGAAAATATAATCGGGGACGTAGAATCGAAGGCAAGTGGGTGTTTGGAGGCTTTTAAAGAGACTCTAAAAGAGTTTTTTTTAGTTCCTGTTGAAAATAGAACTACAGAATCTTTGCTGGCAGTTATCAAACAGTGGATACTTCCAGGCTCCATTATTGTGTCCGATTGCTGGAAATCTTTCGATGTTTTGCAGAATGAAGGTTTTCAACACCTACAAATTAATCATTCACTTCATTTTGTAGATCCTACCAACCCACAAATTCATATCCAAAATATAGAACGCACGTGGTGGGACGTAAGAAGTGCAATTCTACGATATGGGAGGAAGGAAGAACATTTTATTGGATATTTAGCAGAATTTTTATTTAAACGTTCATTTTTATTTTCAGATGATATCCATAATTTTTTATTTAAATAGCTCACTTATATCCACCTAATTTAGGCTAAATATTTTTAAAACTTGTTAATTTTTGTTTTAAATAAATAAATATAAAATTACTTATTGTTTTTATTTTAAACCTTATAACTAATTAGAGAAAATAAACTATGGATTTTTTGGGTTAGTTTGGTTAGAAAAGGTTAGGTTAGGTTTGGTTAGGATGGATTATAGGTCAGGATAGGTTTGGTTAGGAGAGCTTTGGTTAGGATAGGATAGGTTAGATTTTGTTAGTTTAGCGTAAAATATTAGTATAATACATCTAGGAGATAAATGCTATAGCATCTATGATTCTAATTTCAAAATTATAATCTCGAAATCAAGAAAATATTCTCTACAGCAATTTACTATTTCAAAAACATTTTTTCATATGTACCCGACAAAAACTGGGGAAAATTTACTCTTACCCGTTTACCCTTCTTTCTTAATCTTGCGATGTTGCCACATTTTCCAACTTCTTTACTGACGTAATTATTGTGCAATATTTAATATTTTTATACATTTGAGGTTATGTTGTTGAAAAAATCTAATTTTTCACGTTTTTATTTAAAAAAAGCATTTTAAATTCGATTTTTTGTGTAGAACTACTTTCTTACTTAGTGTAGTATGTTCAGAGATACTTCCTTATATATTATACCCCACTCAGCACCCCAGTTCACTCCACGGGTCCCGAAAGTTTGTCAGTTTTTTAGTAATTCACGAAACAATTTTTTTGAAAATCGCAAGCGGATTTGTAGCTTCTATCAACATTCTAATAAGTGAGTGTAAATATTTTGGCAAAAATCGATAAAATAGCAGAAAACCGGATAAGGCACTGTTACCAAATTATTTATAAATACACATTATTCTACTACTTTTAAATTTGTATCCTTTCATTTCGTATTTTTAATATTTTTTTATTGTGTTACTTGTTAAAATTATTAATAAACAGACATTATTCTACTAGTTTTAAATTTTATTATGTCCGTTCATTTCGTGTTTTTATTATTTTTTTATTATTCTACTTGTTAAAAGTATTAATAGATACACTTATTTAACTCTTTCTTTGCAAAAGTAGTTAAAACGTCTATTTCCCTCGCATAGTGCGTGACCATGCACACAACATATCAGCAAAATCTACCACTGGCACCCTGCCTACAAAAGTATGATCGACCTTTTTCGGAGCTCTCACAAATCTGTTCCCCAGACAGTGTTTGAATCACCATAGACACAAAGTAAAAGTACGCGTGTCATTCATTGTTAATCAAAACCAATTTTGCTGTCGCTGATTCTTGTCGTAGTAAAACCGGAGTAAAAGTGTTTTTAATGTATTCTGCAGACGAAGATTTGCCAGAGTCAGTGTTGGAAGCAGCTATAACTGCAAATTTCAATCTGCCACCATCAAAATCCAGTCATAGGTAAGAGAAAGAATATATTCTGTTTAAAACACGGTGTCAAACTAGAGGCATCAAAACTTTGAAAGAACCAGTTTTTTTGTCATACTTCGCCGAACTTTCCAAAACATGCAAGTCAAACAAGTTTCGGTCCAGATACTCAATGTTAAAAAGTATGATCAAACTCAATGCAAACATGGATTTAAGCGTGTTTTTCAAAGTTACGGCCTATTTAAAAAAAACAAAATGTTGGATTTAGGCGAAAGAAGGCGAACATTTTTTCTAAAGAGGAAATTTCTAAATTTATAAATGAAAGACGACGTAATTTATCTCCATATTAAAGTAACTACTATATTTAGTTTGGCGGGCGCATGACGCCGAGCAGAACTAACAAAAATGTCATTGGATCATATTGAAGACAAATGAAATATTTTATTAATAAATATTCCAGACAAAAAAAATTACCGTTCTAGAAGCTTTGCACTGCCTGAAGAAGCTGAAAGCGGAGAATATTTAAAATTGGTCAGAAAATATACGATTTTAAGAAAGCCAGAAGCCCCACATAGGCGTTTTTTTGTAAATTACAAGAAAGGAGCTTGCACAATACACCTTTGAAAAAATGCCATCAAATATTGCAGCTGAAGCTTCCAAATCTTTGAACTATATACAGGCCACATTTTTCCGACGTACAGCCGCCACAATGCTTGCAGATTCCAGGAATAACTATCAAAAGCCTCGGAGGTTGGAAATCTTCAACCGTAGCAGAAGGTTATTTAGAAAGCTCAACAAGTCTTCAAAAGAATCTATCCAATAAAGTATTGAACTTCAATGTCATTCCTTCCACTAGTCAGCAACTTTCACCAGTGCAGTCTACCAAATCGACCTTTTCCAACCAAAAAGTTACCCCCTCGGCGATGGTTACAACAATAAGTACTCGTGAAAGAGAACTGAAAAATCCAAGCCCCCGAGTTCCTTGGAAAAAGCTCCAGCTTCTACAATTAATTTACAAAATGCTGCAAACTGCACATTTATTCATGTTGTTAATAATAATTAATTTGTGATTATGTATTTGATATAAATAAACGATTCTTTTAACTTTTGGGTTTTTCCGCACGCTTGTAGAAAAAGTACTGTACCTTACATGTGTGTAAAGTGACTTTTTCGCACGCGATTGATGGTCAAAAGTAGCACTTTCCGCACTTGTTAGGTAAACTACTATTTTCAATTCCGCCGGTCGGTCTGTCTATGTGTCAGTTCGCGGCTTAGCTTAAAAACTACTTACCAGATTGACTTCAAGTTTTAGTCAAAAATTAACGGTCATAGGGGGTTGACCTGATAATATTTTAATAAAATTCGAATATGTCGGAACAAGATGGCGGCCTAGTGAAACGTTAAAAACACATTACTAAAAAACTAATTATCCAGTTCATCTCAAGAAATGAATCCAAGACAGCTAAAAAAAAATGGCGACCTAACAAAAAAAATTATTAAATCAGCCTGAAAAAACTACTTATTAGATTAATTTCAAAATTTGTGCAAGCATTAAGTGTGATGAAATAAAAAACTGGTAAAGTTGTAGTACGAATTCAAGATGGTGAAAAATTCAGATAATTTTGGCAAGAATCGCTCCTCTAAAGTTCTCTTTTAAGAAAATTGTTTCGCAACTAGTAGATGTGGGTGGATGCTGTCATGGTTAGTTACCACAAAGCAGCAAAGAAGTTTGATTTATTTAGAAAATTAAATTTTATAGTTACAGTGATTAATGGCTTAAACCATGCAATTGTATTTAATTTGATTAATCGGCCTTTTCGATTTTTACCGGGAAGCATCCGATTAAAGGTATGAAATTCTGTATTAGGCCAATAAATAGAGATTTTTTCGTGACAAAAATAGTAACTCAAAACTGAGTGCGCCATCGCACTCAAGATAGTTCATGATAATATTCCATTAAGGTTTCCACTCGCAGTTATTATTTGTCTATTTGTTATAAACAATTTAATGCAAAAAATCTCGTTTTCTTTCGTTTTTGCATTATAAAATCGAACTTATGCGGTAAACTTAATGCCGCAACGAAATGAATTGTAGAGAATATAATTACAAACAATATGACATGATTACACGATCGGATCATTAGAACAGGAGAAAAAATGGGTACATTTCCTTTACCGGGAACTTCCTTCATTATAAATCTTTCTTTTCATTAGGAATAGTAAAGTGTAACTCAATTTAGTTCCCCACATAGTCATTTAGTATACTGTCTTTTCAAACATTCCTATTGCGCGAATTAAATGACAGCGACCGAAAATTATGTTTTTAAAAACAATTTATTTCGAGGACGTTACAGATATGTTAACTCAACTAAGGTCTTAACTATAATGATTATACAGTTTAGGATTTCGATTATATTTATAGGTAAAATCTGTTTATTCAGCACTCCTGCAAATGTGTTGCTTCATTGGAGGTAGTTAGCATGTAATTCCTCCCTTCGTAGAGGTGAACCTCGGGATGAAGGCTAACTAGATGACAATCTGTCCCTGGTTGGCCTCAACTGTATCGGTTGTGGTTGACACTATCTTAGGTGCCTTGAAGAACTTTGTGTAAATATAGAAACTCGCGAAGCTAAAAATCACAATATATAATAATATAGTCTATATGCTAACACTATGTAAGTCGATGGGTCCAATTGATGCTGAGCAATTAGGCTCGGGATATTTCTTAGCTCATCCACATTTATGGAGTCTAGTTTGAATGGTTGGAGGTCGATGTAGTTAGGATTGACATTGGCTTCAAAGGTTAACTTAGGGAGCTGTATGTAATGAAATTTGGCTCTGCTGTCGTGGTAGCTTCTGATTATATGGTTCTGAATTTGGATAATACAGCTGGGGTTAAGCTCCAGCACATATGTTCCTTTCACTGGGTTATTTTCTTTGTTGGGGCCATATTGTTGAATCGCAACGGTCTCTTCTGGTGATATTAACATCCAATCCTCTCGTTCTAGTTTGTGAATTTTTAGTGATTTAACTTCGGTTGGTAACAATTGGCAATTAGAGGGGTGATTAGAATATAATAACAGTTGTACTTGGTACTACGCATGGAGGGTCCTGATTGTTATTCAGAGGACTGTTTTCTTTGCAGATGAAGTTACTAGGTGTAATTTCTTGACATCTGGTCTCAAGAAGCATGTAACTTTGTTCATTGAGGAGTAGGTATTTGCTTTGGGGAATGATAATTTGGAATTTTTTGTTAATAGGAACAGGAAGAGGGTATAAGCCATATAATACATAATTTTCAAGCTCAACTACAATAAAAACTACTTGATTTTCTTTAGAATAACTTTTGATTTCTATTACTTTTTCAAAATTTAAAATATTTTCTAATGTAACTTGAAATGGCAATTTACCTATAGTAAAATGTGGGCTTATAAGATTAATTTCATTTAGAAGATCTTTTGGGTTTATTATCGAGCTATGAAATATGTTTAGCTTAGAAAAGGTAATGGCAATTTCAATATTTCCTAATATGTCATAAATATTCTGAAAGGCATTTATGATTTGAGACATAAGCATTTGACTTAAAAAATATCCATAAGAGTTGGTATTATTTATTTGAATTTCTTTAATGACCATGTTAGCTTGTTTGATATGTTTTTCTAAAATTTCTTGGTTATGTGATAAATTTTTACTTAGGTTTTCAAAAATATGAGATGACTTCTCGACAATCGTGATTTGTTCTGTTAATAGTGATTTCATTTTGTTTTGGCTGTTAGAGAGGGTTAGAATAGCCTTATCATATTTCTCAGCGTCATTTTGATCGAGATTTCCTGTAAGAATTTTTACGATCGTACCTAAGCCATTAATAAGACCTCTTTTACTGCGGGTCGTATATGAGGGGTTAATTTGTTTTATTTGAATTTCTATTTTATCTTTAAGGGACATTATAAGATGAAAGGAGTTAGAAAAGTCAGGCTGATTAGAGGATACATTTTCGATAGAATGTTTTAGTTGTAAAAAATGTTCTTGCATTGATGAGAATTCTCGGATAATGTCACTTACATCGAAAATTTGTACAAATGACCAATAGTCAGTAATTTTTTGAGCATTACCTATTTTTAATTTAATTTAGGATTTCGATTATATATATAGGTAAAATCTGTTTATTCAGCACTCCTGGAAGTGTGTCGCTACATTGGAGGTAGTTGGCATGTAATTCGCGCCATTTTGCTCCACCATCTGGGAATCGTATTAATATTTTACCAGTTTCTGCCTATGCAACACTTATTTTTTGGTTATGATTTAAACTAAACTGCTTGTTTTACACTGATTTTTTAAGACCGCCGTTTTGTATCATCATTTTGAATTCGTACCAGTTGATCCCTGTATCATATTCAATTTTGCTGCAAGATATTGAATCAATTGAATAAGTTTTTACATTAATTTTTTTAGACAAATTATTTGGCCGCCATTTTGTTTCTCCGTCTTGAATTCGTACCACAGTTTTACCAGTTAACTCTATTATACTTTATATCAGGCCGCTATTTTGTTCCGTCACATTAGATTTTTACCAAAATAATCCCCACATAACCTTTATTTTATTTTGAATAGAAGTATTTTATCAGTTTGTTTTTAAACTGTGAAATATATTTTTAGAAATATTTATAATCAACAGTAAAAGTTATGGTACGAGCGGGGATCGAACCCGCACCTCTGGATCACTAGTCCATTGATCTAACCAATTGCGCTCTCGTACCAATGATAAGCAAATCGTCAGAACTTGTACATATTCAAACCCACCAGTATCATAACCATTGTTGATCATGCCAAATATTCTAACCTTATAGCGCGTCGTTCCTGATTGGACGTCAAATCTGACATCCCTATTAGGTAATATCCATATTAGTAAGTTTATAATTTTACGTAATGCCTGTATAATCCAAAGTTCGATGGTTATGGTTCGATCCCCGCTCGTACAGACAAATGGAATTGAGAAAACATATTTTTTGGCATCTAGGGACGCTAAAACGCAAATATATGTAAAACCTGCAATTTTTTTTTCGCGATTACAAACTTTTCATTTGGCCGCCATTGTGTCCCTCCATCTTGAATTCGTACCACAATTTTGCCAGTTCATATCTAGTTAATTCTTGCACAACATTTGAAATCAATCTATTAAGTAGTTTTTTCAGGCTGAATATTTAAATATTTTAGTAAGATGCCATTTTATTTCGCCATCTTGGATTCGTACCAGAATTTTACTAGTTAATTACTAACACTTGAATTTTTTGTAAAATTTGAGGTAAACTGGATAAGTAGTTTTTAGTAATCATTTTTGTTAACATTTGACTATTCCGCCATTCCCATGACTTAATTTTTGACCAAAATTCGAAGTCGATAGGGTAAGTATTTTTTAACTGTGCCGTTAGACCGACAGATAGACAAACCGACGGAATTGAGAAAACATGTTTTCCGACATCTAGTAACACCGAAACGTAAAGATCTGAAAAAATCTCGGAACGTGATTTCTGCAGGATAGCAACACTTTCACGAGGGAAGTAATAAATTAAATAAGTAGTTTTTACATTAAGGCACACCGCCTTTTTGTTACGTCATTTTGAATTCGTACCAGTTTATCCCTATATTACGTTTAATTTTTCTGCAGAATTTGTCAGTCAATTGAATAAGATTAAAAAAAAACATTTTTGGCTGCCATTTTGTTCCGCCATCTTGAATTGGTACCACAACTTTACCAGTTTATCTCTATATCACACTTGCACAAGTTGAAGTTAATAAAATAAGTAGTTTTTTCAGGCTTATTATTAGGGCGCCATTTTGTTTTGCTATTTTATATTCATATCAAAATGTTACCAGTTCATTCATATGTAACACTTGATTTTTGTGCATAATTTAAGGCAAATTTGGTAATAATTTTTTTAGTAATAATTTTTTTACATTTCACTAGGCCGCCATTTTGATCCGGCATATTGGATTTTTAGCAAAATATTACCAGGTCATCCCTATACGATCCTTAATTTTTGATTGAAATTTGAATTCAATCTGACAAGTAGTTTTTGAGCTATTCTACGTAATGACAAGCAAACCGACAGATGGACCGACTGAATTGATAAAACTTATTTTTGGTACTAGGGACGCTAAAACGTAAAATGTAAATCCTTGGCCGCCATCTTGAGTCAGTACCACAATTTTACTAGTTTATTTCTATACCACTGTGACAGTGGTTAGTTATAGCATGCAATTTGAAATCAATCTATTAAGTAGCTTTTTCAGGCTGAATTTTTAAATATTTTATTGAGCCGCCATTTTGTTCTGCCATCTTGAATTTGTACCAAAATTTTACCAGTTGATTCCTACATAATACTTGATTTTTTTTACAAAATTTGAGATAAATTGGATAAGCGTTTTTTTAGTAACAAGACCGAGACTTACTTTGTCTCGATCTCCCCTCTCGGTGGTCTCGAAAATTTAAAAATATTTCATTGTTCACTGAAATCTGATTTAGAGAAAGCTATATGGAAGCCTTGGTTCGGAACCCAGAGCTTTTTTCAGTCTTATTTAAAAAATAATTCAGAAAATCTTTATATACAGTCTGACAACTGAATGAACCTGGATAGAAAGAACGCGGGCAAAAAACTTCCTTTCCTTTTTCCATATAAGTGGTCCGTTCAAAATATATATTTTTACTGCATCACGAATTCAAATAAAAATAGTAAAAATATATTGATCGGTATCGATAGTATATCAGCGAAGATTTCCCAAACTCCGGCCCGTTCAATAAGCAGTCATTGTCAGAGAGAGATAGCCGTGGTCGGCGCGGATGGCGTGGAAAAGACGAAGATAAATGATCGTTATTCGAGGCTTGGTTTGAATTATGAACGGGCCCGGGTCTGATGTCCGATTTTCTCAGTGGTGTCTTCGAAATAAGAAAAATTAATTACCAATTAATATTTATAATACCTTAAGTTTTATTTGTGTATGTGGGTATTGCCTGTTTTTTTTTTTATTTTCTTGTGTGTATAATTAGTAAAAATCATGGCCATTTGGAGAACTTGGGAAAATACTTGCAACAATGTGGAACTTGTAGTTGAAGAGTTTTTTCACAAAGATATGGAAGAGCACACACAAAAAGTGATAAAAAAATTAAATATTTACGCCCATTTCCAGAAATTGTTTTACGGGGGGAGAAGTTTTTTCGCCGTTCCAATTGACGTTAAATAAAAAATACTTCTTGTTAAACTCTGTTTTATTAATAAGGATTAATTAGTTGTTTTGTTAATTTTACTTGTTAGTTAATTATTTCCGATTGTTTAGTTATTTTATATTGAATATCGACTCGCTTCTTAGTGCATTTCTTTAGTTTTAATTAATGAATATAGTGAGTGAGTATATACATGCAAATTTCATACCTATTTAAATCTTAATACGTATTTTTATTTATACATATTTCTAGGTTTTAATTCTTTCTTGAAGCTTATATATTTCTTACAATAATTAAATTTCTTTTTGAATTATGGAAAGAAACATCTTTTTAAAGAGAAAACCTCTTGCTAGCAAGTCCAGAGAAATTATCGCCAATGTTTATAGAGTTTGCGATGAGGAAGCGAGAAGTAATAATTTTAAATTACCTTTAAAAAGGAAAATCGATCGCGTCGCTCTATATACTGGGATTTATGAAGACACCGTGAGCAAAATTCACAAAGAAAATGAGGAGAGGCAAAGGTAACGTCCAGGTGAGATGAACTCATCACCACCCAACAAGAAAATCCGTTTGTCTCTCAAAACGGATTTTGATGATTTTCCTATCATTAGGAAAACAAACAAATTTTATTTAAAACTAAAAACTGCGCCTACACTCAGAAAGCTTCTCCTTAAATTGCAAGAAACAATGGATTTCTCTTATAGTCGCGAACCATTAAGGATGTTGTTGAAGGCCAATGGCTTTTTTTTTCGTAAGTGACAAAATAAACGAAAGATTCTGTTGGAGAGACCCGAAGTTTTATATTGGCGCTATAAATATACAAGGGCAATTCGAAATTATAAAGAGGAGGGTCGTAACATAGTTTACATTGATGAGACATGGGTCGATAATGATTTAACTTTTGGGAAATGTTGGCAAAGCAATGACGCATTTGGAATAGTAAGCAATATTAGGCCAAGTGGTGAGTGTTTGGAATTGATTATATTTAATTTATTTATGATGTATAACGATCATAATAGTTTATTACTTGTGTTTATGTACTGGGTGTTCAATTAAAAATGGCTCTCGTCGATATCATGAAAAGTATTTTCCGTTTCTGTTATACCCCTAGCGGCAATTCTTTGAATTTGAAAATATTTTCCAATGATTTGTCGTTTTCGCTTTCACCAAGAAAGTACAAAAAATTACCGCTACGGAACATAACAGCAAAGGAAATAATTTCCTTTCTGTGATATCGCCGATGGCCATTATTGTTGGAACACCCTGTACAAAGTGGTAAAAGTTTTCTAACAAAATTTATATATATTTCTAATCAAATTTTTACTTTCCTTTGTCAAAAAATATATATACGTGAGAACACGAAAATATAACAAAAATAATTTATTTGAAATGGAATACCATGTATACTTTTCAATTTCAAAGACATCGCTTTCTCTTTCCTCTAAATATACCCGGTGATATATTTATCTTTAAAGATGACTGAGTCAATCGACAAAAACCTGGTCATAAATATCAATGTGGTAGAGAGAGATTTGATTTTTACACCAATCAATAGAGCAAAAAAAATAGTCGGTTTTTGCCAAAAATACTAACCAGAATCCGAGTGCGCCATAGTAATATTCTTTTGTTTCCCACTCGCGACTAGGTATCAACTTAGGTTATAAACAATTTAATGCAAAAATTTTTTTTCGGTTTTGGCTTTTAAAATCGAAACTAATAAAGTAATCTTGATGGTATAACGACATGAATAGTAGAGAATGAACTTACAAATAATATAATGTCATCGCCGACTTGATCGTATCATTAGAACAGGAGAAAAAGCTGAAAAATTTGGCTTTTTCCAAAAATGCATGTTCTTATTTTTTGAAGATGTGGTGGAAGCTTTTGATGAAATAATAGTCACTGTTAAGTACTTTATGCACACCAAAACCGCGCTTTGTGGAACTAATAAATAGTTTTTGAACAATTGCGCCTTGAACCAAAATGTTGTGGGCTCATTCATACATTTGTTAATTACATTTTTAGCAATATACTTTTTAGCATTTCGCTAGGCCACCATTTTGTTCCGCCGTATTAGAATTTTACCGAAATATCAAGTTACTGTCATGCAATCCTTAATTTTTGACAAAAATTTAAACTTAATACGGCAAGTAGATTTTTAGCTATGCTGCAAATTAACAAAGAGACAAACAGACAGACAGATCAAAAGAAACTCTGTTTTTTTGGGACCTAGGGACGCTAGAATAGGAAGATACGTAAAATATTGATTTTTTTCCATGTTTATAAATGTTGTAGTTGACCGCCATTTTGTTTTGCTCTCTTGAAATCGTACCAAAATTTTACAAGTTCATCTCTATATAACAATTATTTCTAGAGCAAAATTTGAAATCAATCTATAAAATGGTCTTTTCGGGCCGAATTGTGAAATTATTTATTAAGCCGCCATTTTGTTTCGCTATCTTAAATTCAAACCAACATTTACCAGCTAATTTCCACATAATCTTAGTATTTCTTAGTAGTAATATTTCACTAGACCGCCATTTTGTTTCGCCTTAATAGATTTTCACCTAAATGTTACCATTTTATCCTCTTATGATCTATGGTTTTTGACCAAATTTTAAAGATAGTGGATAAATAGTTTTTGAGCTATGCCGCATACAGATAGACAGACGGACAGACAGAGTGATGGAAATGAGAGAACATGTTTTCCGAGGTCTAGAGACCCAAAAATGTAAGAATCTGCAGAAATCTCGGTGGGGTGATTTTTTTCATGAATACAATCTTCCCTTTCACAAGGGAATCCAAAAGTAATATTTATTGATATTATTATTATTATTATTATTATTACTGTCATCAATATTAATGAATAATAATCTGTTTAAAATAACTTCGCACGCCTATGACACGGGAAGATTTTTGACGAGATTCTCCCCTGCCCCTTCAGGCGTTGATAAGGTTCATTCGCTTGCCACACTGTATATATAAATATATATATATATATATATATATATATATATATATATATATATATATATAGGTATCAGGTGATTAAAACGGTTAAAATATTTATTTAACTAAAAAATATTCAAATTTCTTTCATTTACGTAAAAAAATATGTATACCTATACTGTTTGTAAGTAATCTAAACAAATTTAACTTTAAATAGCAGACAGACAATTTTATTATTATACAATGTAATGAAATATTAACTATGTTCGAGTTTGTTGGCGCTTTATACTATTATAGCTTATATTTTGTTTATTTTCTTTTCTTATAATTCAATAGATATTTATTAATTTAGTATAGTTGTGGTGAATAAATATTTTACATTGTTTGGTAAAACTCTTTAAGTTTTTGGCATTTTTGAATGATCAGGCAATGAATTATATATACTAGGGGCAAGATATGCAGAAAATCTGATAGTTGCTTTTTGTTTACAATAGGAAATTGTGACATTACGATTTACTTTACCTCTTGTATTATATTTGTGTGATATTTTTATTCTGTTTTATTGATTTTATAATAATATATACCACTTGTCAGAAAATATAATGAGCGGACATTTAGGATATCTTCATTATAATAGGTCGCGTGTGGGAGATAATTCGGTCTTAAAATTAATGACTTTGAGTAAATAGTTCTGTATTACATTCAAATTAGAAAGTGCATTGTTATAAACATATCAAAACACCATACTTCGATATAGATTCAGTTAGCGCTTTATAACAACTACAACCACAGCCATTTCGGAGATTTTAAAATTTATATATGAATCCTCGAACCTTCTTGGTAAGATTAAGAATATGTGTGTCCCATTTCAGAAATTTGTCAATATTCACACCCAAGTATTTAGTGTCATTCGATTCAATACTGTAGCTGTCAAAACTAAGTACGGAAAGTTAGGTCTGTGAGAACTGTTTATGAGAAGGCCAGATATGTTGTTTTTTTATATTAAGTCATAAGGTATTGCAGTCTAACCATTTTTTTACAATACTCAATTTTTTTCACCTTTGGCTTTTATTTCTATTCATAATAACCCTTCAGATAACACAACCGTATTGTCAGCATATGATATGATTTTCCCATCGACATTTAAATAACGAAGTGATTTAATATAACTAATATAAAGTGTGGGCCCTAGCACTGTTCCTTGGGGTATGCCCATATTGATGGTTAACTGATCATTTAATTGATTTCTTAACGATTGTGTATGATATAAGGTATATTTTTTAAGGATCGTTAAGACTGTGCCTCTGATTCCATATCTTTCTAAGACATTAAGAAGTTTTTAATGAGGCACAGTATCAAACGCCCTTGTTAAATCTAAAAATATCGCAATACACTTTTCATTAGAATCAAGCCTTTTCTTTATTTTATCCACAAGGTGAAACATGGCATCCGAGTTACTGATCCCTTCCCTAAACCTAAATTGTTGAGGGCTAATATTATTTACTTTAAAAAACTCTTCTAATTTTTTTTCGAACACTTCTCGGAGATTTTGCAGAAATCACTAATTAAACTAATTGGTGTGTAATTAAAAATTAGGCTATTATCACCAAATTTGTATATTGGGATAACTGTCGAAGTTTTAAACTGAGAGGGCACAACGTCACTTACGAATATTTTATTTATGATATGTACTATAGGGATTAATATGTATTTATGACAATCTTTAGTCAGTCTTGCTGTAAAACCGTCAGAACCTGGGAAACTGTTATTTTTTAGTGACTGTATATGCTCAATTACTTCCTCTTTTTCTACAGGTCTAAGAAAGATAGAGTTATTTATTTGAGGGAAACTAATTGTTGGGGCTATTAATGGCGGCTGTATGCAGCTTGCCATTGTAGCTTCGATATTTATGAGATAATAATTGTTGCAATACTTTACCATGTCTATGTCGTTATCAGAAGGTTTATTATTCAGGATTTGGATATTATCATTTGTGTGATTTTTTTCATTCCTAGCATTTGAAATAATTTGATATATATATTTTTTTAATTTTCCTTATTATAATCTATTATAGTTTTATAATAATTTAGAAGGTTACGGTATTGTTTATATTGGTTAAATAAGTTCTGATTTTTATTTTTAATAGCATTTTTTTTCATTTTCTCTCTATGTTTAATTGATGTAATTATACCAACAGTTATCCAAGGTTTGATCTTTTTAATTGGCTTTATTCTAATATTAATTGTTCTGAAACTGCTTTCATAGATGTTGCGTAAAGTGTTAATAAACAATCCAATTTTGAAAATTTTACTAAAATCAGCTCCAAATTTATTTTTAATTAATTAATCACAAATCACGTATTGAACGTTTTGATGTCTAATACCACGAATATAATGTTTTACTGTTTTTATTAGCTTGGCACCGACTTGTCAGAGAAAAAGTTCCAAGATATGATAAAATATTATTCTTCACATTTGTTTGAAGTCGGTGTTGTTTTTTTTTTTCGTTAAAATTTTTATTTCACCCTTTTTAGTTTTATTTATACTGTTTTTATTATAAAAGTCCGGTTTAACAAATAGCCACTGCATCCACTGCGTATGTAACATAATTTCCTGATGAAATGGTGGACTTCTATATTGCACAATCTTCCATAGCGTAAAAAGTTCAAAATGGCGTCATCCGTCATTTTTAATACTTTTTTCGCTATGAAACCGAGTATCCTAAATATTCCCTGTAAATTTCGAAGCTTTGGACCTTCTTATGAAAAGAGCTGATTTTCAGTCATCGAAAATGTATTTTTGTAATTTGAAAACTTTAATTTCCTAAAATAAATTATTGGTAAATTAGTAACTTGCTGTGTTTAAAATTATTTTAGTCTTTTCAATATGTGAAGTCTGAATAAAAAAAGAGATTAATATTAATTTCCTTTCTATAATGATCTAAATTTCGAAATATCTTTTCTTTTAGGTTTATCTATAACGTTTTTTTAATTAAATAAATTAACCACATAGCCTCTTAAATGTGTTTAAACATGTTTAGCGAGATTTGATGCGAATATTTTATTACTATACACTTTTTAAACTATTTTTTTAAAAAATTTTCTTAAAAAAAACGTGATAAATAATAAACTATAACATCAATTTAGTTAATACCATTAATTATTCAACTGAAAATATATTTAACTGTAAATCGGTGCAAGCCATATTAAATTTTTTATTTTTTAATGGAATGTCTAGGCATTAAAAAAATCAGTAATGGAAATATTATTAATTTGTTCCGGAAAAAATTGGAAAAATGTCATTCAAGTTTGACAAGTAAGTTAAAATGATTATGAAGTAAGTATATTATGTTTTTTAGTTTAATAATTATTGTTCTTACTGTTGTTTTAAATAAAAATATTGTTATATTACATATTATTTATTGAACTCAGGAAATAATCCTGCCAAATATCCCTGGTGCATCTAATGTTTCCTATGGAAAAATTAGAATGCTCGTTTCTAAGAAATTTTTTTAACAAATAGCAGATTTTTAAAGGCATTAAGACTCTTGCTATTTGTTAAACAGATTACTCAGAAACTAGATTTTAGGAATTATTCCGGAAAATTTAGATTATCTAGGGATATTACCCCTCCGATTAAACAGTACTTAAGGGCTATAAACAACAAACAAACAAACAAAAGTATGCTTTATTGCCGCAGAAAAATTCTACAATTTTATGGACAAAGCAAAATATACCTAAAAATAAGACATATCAAAACATTAATCGAAAATAATTTCGACAGGTCAGTGCTTTTTTTTTTTTTAAATGTAAATTATCAATTTACCAAATCGTAAAACACACGTTAGAATATAGCATAACATTGCAAACAGTAAATGAATCATGATAACCTTATAAAAGTAAACACACATGTACGAGGTGAATAATTTCGATGACATTGAAATCAAAATTGCAACTATGCGACCTTAAACTCTATGTTATTATAGTTATACAAATAATTGTGATGTTAAACAGAAGGTATATTGAACTAGTGTAGAATGTAGTATACAAAAAGAATTAAATTGTTTTTAATCCAATACCTAACAAAAATAATTAAGTTTTAAGTGAATGTTCGACAGTTCTTTTCCCTATATAATGATTTACAAAATTCTATGCTATGAGTTAGGACATGACTCACAAAAGATTTAAGTAAACAAGCGAGTTTAGTGACAATTTAAAGAGACTTACTCACTGAAAAAAAAATCATTAACGCTGTAAAATGGTCTCTCAATGAGGTATGCTTTGGTGTTTTTTCGAAATTGTGCAAGCATAGGGATAGATTTTAAATGTACTGGCAGATTGTTGTCAAGTTTTATGGCGTTGTAAATAATTGATTTTTTTATTAATTCTGTGGAAGGAATGGGAAGATAAATATCATGCCTAGAGTTTCTGGTAGGGTATACATGTTGTGGCCTTTCTGGGAGGGTGTTTATATGTTTTCTCAGCAAACATACCGTTTCCAAAATAAATAATGCAGGAAGTGTTAATATTTCATGTTTTTTGAAATAGTATTGGCAGTGAGCTCTATTATTTAGACCAAACAAATAACGAATGGCTCTCTTTTGAAGCATAAAAATACTACGAAATTGCTCGGTGGTACAGCAGCCCCAAAAGGGAAGGCCATAGCGGAGGTGGGATTCAAATAAAGAGAAATAAGTAAGTCTGGCAGAAGGAACGTCTAGTTCTTTTGAAACTGATCGAATGGCGAAGCAGGCGGTAGAATGTTTTTTAGTTAAGGTGTCAATTTGATTAGACCATTTTAGGTTGCTATTTATATTTAAACCCAGGAATTTAACCGACTCTACGTATTCAATATTGCTGTTATGTACCTGAAGTGGTTGTAAAGTTCCCTTATAAGATAACGCCACCGTTTTATCGACGTTAAAACAAAGCATATTGGAATCGGACCAAGCCTTAATTATAACCAAGTCTTTGGAGATACTAGAGTGTAAAGACGTTGTATCAAAATCACTCCATGTTATGCTTGTGTCATCAGCAAAAAGGGAGATTCTTCCATTAATTTTAAGGTTCGTGATATCATTAATGTATAACAAAAAAAGAATAGGTCCCAAGACTGAACCTTGAGGGACTCCACTTGTAATCAACTTACAATCAGAATCGGGACCATTAGCCCTTACAAGTTGTTGCCTTTTTCCAAGATAAGATTTGAACCAATTTAAAGAAGTACCACGAATTCCATAAAAATGTAGTTTGTTTATCAGAATTTCATGACTAACACAATCAAAGGCTTTCGCATAGTCACAAAAAACTGAGGCAGTTGGGTGGTTGTTATTGAGAGATAAGTAGACGCCTCTAAGCAACGTGAACATGGCGTCACTGGTGCACTTGTTGGGTAGAAATCCGAACTGCTCCGGGGATATTATCTGATGTTTCAGGAGAAATGGCATAAGACGGTTCTTCAGTAGCCTTTCGATGATTTTTGATAGCACTGGTAGTAGTGCAATTGGGCGATAATTGCAAGAGTTAGTTTTTTCGCCGCCTTTATGAAGTGGAATAATTATAGCTGTTTTAAGGCAATCAGGGAATACACCTTTTATAAAGGACTCATTTATTAATGTTGTAAGGGCCTCTATGACTGGGAGTGGCAAGTTCAGGAATATTCTAATTGAAAGGCCATCAGTGCTACACGAAGATTTACTTTTGATATTATGTATTACCTTCAATAGTTCAGTGTTGCTAACGGGACTTAAGAAAAAGCTATCAGCTAAATTTTTTGAAGGAGGGAGAAACGAAAGAGGGTCCAAACTTGGCGAGATACTAGAGGTAACATTTTTGCTTACATTAATAAAATAATCATTTAGATCATTAGCCCCTGGCAAGATCTGAGTCACAGGGTTTGATTTGTTTCTGAGGTTATTGATGATGGACCAGGTTTCTTTTGAAACGTTATTAGAGTTTGTTAGACGTTTTCGGTAGTGTAATTTTTTTGCTGACTTAATAAGAGTAGTGTAGATCCTCCTATAATTAGAGATATAGTCGAGAATAAGAAAGGAGTCGGTGAATTTTTTTATATATGAGAGCGAGCGCATATTTTTAGCAGAAATTCGTATTCCTTTCGTGGTCCACGGTTTATGCCGCTTAGGTTTGATATTCTTAAGCGGGAAGGCCTTGTTAAAAGCACTTAAAGTTTTATTTAAAAAAGTTCTGAAGTTTGTGTTGACATTATCAGATTCAAAATTCCAATTGGTGTTAAAGCAAATATTATGAAATACTGAGAAATTTGCGGACGAGAAAATTCTGCCCCGATGGCGAAATCTTGGTAAGGGCCTAATAGGTAAACTAAACCTGGAAATTACCGCCTCGTGATCGGAAAGACCTGAGTTATAGACCTGTGATTGCACCTCTGATGGAGAAAAATCAGACGCCATGTAATCGATGATAGAAGAAGAGTTTTTTGAAATTCTAGTTGGCGAGGATACATGCATTGAAAGACCGAAAGAGTCGAATATAGAAATTAGATATTTCTGGATGGCACAAACAGTAGCATAGTCAATATTAAAGTCCCCGCATAGAATTTTTTTACCTTTAATCGGTAGGCTGTCTAGCAAACTTACCAGGCTATTTAAAAATGATTGTACATCAGAGTTTGGTGATCTATAAATACAAATTACATAAAGATCAAGGTTTTGATTATATACTATAGAGAATTCAAAAGAGCTATGCGCTAACAAATGATCATATTTAGATACCGACATGAAATCTCCATTTAGGGATAGAATCAGTGTTCCCCCATGAGCTGAGTTTTTTCTGTCATATCTAGCTACTGTGGTATACCTCTCAATATAAAAGGGTTCGTTTAGATTCAGCCAGTGCTCAGTAATTGCAACAAGTTGGGGGAACTCCAATTCTTCCAGAAATAGGTACAACTCGTCAGTTTTATTTCTTAGAGAAGCAATATTAATTAGTACCATATTAAGACTAGTAACAACAGGAAGTTTTGAGGAATCTAGTTCCTCAGGACACGTCGTGTTTTCTAAAAATTTTTTTTGGGAGAATTGCTGGTAAAATAATTTTTATGGCATTCTCTGGTCCTCTGAAGATGAATCGATCTCTCCGAAGATATGTAGGATCCATAGGCTGCAAGATCCGCTTCCACTTCTGCTGCGTTAAATCCGATTGCTCGTTAACACGAGCAATTGATGGGAAAATGGTAGTTAGTTTTCGATGATAGGTAGTATCAAGGGAAATTTTAAAAGTAATGTAAGGTAATCGTTAAATTATAGTTAGTTTGGAGTTAAGTGATATTTCTTAAATCCCGTAAGCCTATTTAAGGAAGATTGTAAAACGAGGCGTGACAGTTTTATATGGCAGAACACCAAAAGTTCTCATTTACTAGATAAATAAAAAACAAGTTAATGCAACGGGATTTGTTAATTTATGCAAATAAATAAAAATACGTAAAATGGGATATCACAAAAAATACATTTGGCGCTTTAAACCTTGTGAGTGCTAGCTAGAAAAGTTAGATTTGAGATTTTTATAAATGATGCCCTTGGATTCAGTCGGTCGGAAAACGTTTATTATTCAGAACGGTTTGATTTCAAAAGTTCCGTCTGTTTGAAAAATAAATTTACTTCATTGTTATGGAATACATTTGAAAAGAAGATGGATAGCTAATGGGGGCGATAGGTTTCTGGCGAAAATTTGACGTCTCTGATTAATTATTTTTCAATGCTATATTTGCCTTGTGGAAAATCTAGCGAACAAATTAAATTCATCAATATCTCTGAACCCTTAATAAAGATGCCTGCCAAATTTGGAAACGCGCAGGGATATTTTTAGCCTTTTCCTTTCGACATACGGGTATTTATGCGATAGGTCAGAGTAGGCGGACGCATACTAATCTATTATTATTTGAATCATTATAAGGAATACGGGGTTTTCGGGTAGGTGGACTAAATCTAGATCTAACTGGCCATTCCAGTTATGCTAACGAGGGCAGTGTTAGAATTGTTCGTCCTCTCACCTATTAAGTTTGCTTTTCATATACAGCGTGTAACAGAAATAAGGAAACGGCGAAGGCATCGCTTACCTGAATTTAATGAAAATTTGTAAAAATTATGCGGGATCCAATGGCAAGTTTCGCACTGCTGCCAACTTTACCGCTTTTCTGTTATAAAAGGAAAATTAATTTTTTTAATACGACAACCTATATTATATTACTTTTTAAAATATCCGTTAAATTCTCAATACTTTTTGTTAAGAGTACTTTTTATGAAAGTTAAGGGTCTCATATCCTAAAAAATTGAATCATACTGGGTTATGCGAATGAAATGCGAAACCTGCAAGATGCTGCTAACAGAAATCCAATAACTAAATCTACCATAAGTAAAATTAACAAAACATTTCGCGAACTGGAAAAGTAAAAGATGCTGTACGTTCTGGCAGACCAGAAAGCATAATAATTCCTCATCTTGGTACCAAAACAATAGCAAAAGAAAATAGCGTCTTAACTTCTAGAAATTTACCTGAAATTATCTTTTAGGCTTAAAAGGACTATTTTCACAACTTTGGCCATTATTTTAGATTTAAGAACAGCGTAGCTAAGGTCTCAAAAGGCTTTCTTGTACAGGGTGAGACAAAATATTTAAGTTCATGTAAATTTCATAAAATCTTTAAAGTGGCTCGATTGGAAGCTTATCCATAGTAGAAGTTCAGTATAAAGTACAACATTTCTCAATTTTCTCTGAATATGCTTAACTAATAATCTTTTTATAGGGATTAAATGATACGCCAATTTTAGGTATTTGTTTCTAATAGAAGTATCAAAAACTGCATGCTCTAATGAGGCATGCTTCCTTATGATGTTTGGATCATGATTCAGGCGAATAGATCTTCACAAGACAGAGTCAAGAATGTTACGGATTGCAGGAGATCCCGCTAATATGCTAAGGGGGAAAGCAAATTGGTAATATTTTCAAGGTCAGAAAAGATAACCCAATTTTTTCGCGACAGCTGTGCCAATTGATTCGATGTGATTATGCCAGCGAAGATCTTTCTGAAAACTGATACCAACTAGGCTAAGCCAATCTTTAGATTCAAGCAATTGATCATTCATTTGAATGGTGTATGTATTGGGAGATAATTTGTCAGATAATAAACACTATTGCGTTAAAACGACATTAAACGAGACAAGGTTCTTTGCTTCCCATTCTACGGTTTTGTGCAGGTTATCGGTAAGGGATAAATTCTTTTCTCTACGCCTATCATCAATTTCAGTCTGGAAAGCAGGTTTGGGAAAATGTATGTTAGACTGGTGTGTACTATCGTCAGCAAAGATGTAAATAGGATGGCTGGTAGAAGAAAGCAGATCATCAAATTTAATATCTACAGAAAACTCACTTAAACAGATGTAACTATACCAAATGACTTCATCCCGTATATCATAAGCTTTTAACATATAGGTCTATAATTCATAGAGCTTTTTCTGTGTCTTTAGCCAAACATTGCCTAGAAAGGGAAGTTGACATCATTAGATATATTGCAACAAATAATTGCTTTAAATTATCTGAAATTAACAGACTAATTTTTAAAAAACGTAAACTTTTAACTATCCAACAAATATATAATAATGTTAGAGATCCCCTATAAAATACACAATTACATATTTGGGACCAATATTGCAAATATATTAAAAAGAAATAAAAAGACTAAAGTTTTTAACGTCAAAACAACAATAAATAAGTATAAAAAGTCTGGAGTTTATAGGTTAAAATGCGACAAATACAATAGCTGCTCTAACGGGTAAACAGGGAGCAGTGGGGGCCCGCGGGTGAAAAAGTAAGTGAAGTACAAATGAAGCATGTATGTGGAAGGGGTAGAATAATTTTTTACGACTTATCTAAATTTTGTATACTAAATCAATTCTTCTATCCTTCATAGCAGCAAATGTATTTATAATATCTTCATAAAATGGATGAGTTGCCCTAATCTTTTTCTAAAAAATTCCTTTTGAATTGAAATATTGCCTAGAGAAGTAAGTCTTTCTTGAGATATTGTATTTCTTAAATAAGTTTTTACACGTTTGGGGCAAGAAAAACTTCTTTCCACTGAAGTACTTTTTTTCACTTGCTCTTGCAGCGATATATTCCAATTACTGTCATCGGCAAAAAATAAGACCAAGCTCATTTTTAAGTCGTTGACTTTTTAAAAATATTTCCCCATATAACTGTAACAAATTTTCAAACGGGCCAGTTGGAAAATTTAAACTATATTCGGAAAATTTTACAGAAACTGCCAAACATAAAAATGTAAGTTTTTCACAGTCTTGAAAGCTTAGTGTCATTTCCATTAAAATATGGTCCAATATTTCATAAAAAAGGGTCCTATACTTGGCCTAATTTCTTCAGGTGAAAGCTTAGCAAGCTCATGTTTGTAATGATTTATTTCTGTAATAGAATTTGCTTTATCAAACATGGTATTAAAAAAATGTTCATTTCTTTTTTTTACAGGGCCTCTCACGACAGCGTTTTATAATGGATATGCAAAAATGAATGTCAAGCAATTTTTTTGAAGAACGCAAATAGTATGTCCGTGATTGAAAAAATGTCATTAAACACTAATGCCCGAAACGTGAATTTAAAATCGTTCATCTCATCTAAAGATCCTTTCGCAAGCCGGAATTTTTTCGTCAGATTTGTCACCGTTTGTAATAAATTCAAAGACGTCTTTGAATTTATTCCAGTCTTGAACAATCACATTTACTAACTTCGAATTTGAAGACCAACGAGTTTCTGTAATTGTTGGTATACGCCTCGTAGATGCAGATGTAAGAGCATACGTTTGTTTGGTGATGAAAATATGAGGGAATACCACTAAGGCTTGCAAACTTTGCTGATGCTTTGATGATGCGCTAGACAATGGACAAATACAGCCTGTGGCGCTTTTTCTTTATTTTTTTTAAGGTCATTTGGATGACCAGACATAACTAGAGACCGGATTTTAAGCAATTTTGCTTATGCTTAAATTTGTAAGCACCTCTATTAAATATTAATTTTTAGGTATAACAATGACAAAAACACTATTTTTTTCACAAAAAATATGCTTTTTTTGCTTTTTTCTTAATTTCGAACTTATTTTATAAAATCAGAACTTATTTTGCTTTTTTTGGCCTTTTTTTATTCCATTGAAAACAAACGCGCACCTTAACTTCAGAATGTCTTTTAGGGAAAGACCCGATCGATATATAATAATTTTAAAAACAGATGTGTGGGCACTCACGTAGTTTTAGGATGCTATTAGCAAAGTTTACTAAATATACTAAAAGCTCTCGTATAAAAATATTCCTTGCGCGAAGCGAAATTACTCTTCGAACGCCCCGGTAAAAAGCCATAAATCAGGCGGCATGATGGAGTAGCGGTTTTATAAAATCAGAACTTATTTTGCTTTTTTTGGCCTTTTTTTATTCCATTGAAAACAAACGCGCACCTTAACTTCAGAATGTCTTTTAGGGAAAGACCCGATCGATATATAATAATTTTAAAAACAGATGTGTGGGCACTCACGTAGTTTTAGGATGCTATTAGCAAAGTTTACTAAATATACTAAAAGCTCTCGTATAAAAATATTCCTTGCGCGAAGCGAAATTACTCTTCGAACGCCCCGGTAAAAAGCCATAAATCAGGCGGCATGATGGAGTAGCGGTTTTATAAAATCAGAACTTATTTTGCTTTTTTTGGCCTTTTTTTATTCCATTGAAAACAAACGCGCACCTTAACTTCAGAATGTCTTTTAGGGAAAGACCCGATCGATATATAATAATTTTAAAAACAGATGTGTGGGCACTCACGTAGTTTTAGGATGCTATTAGCAAAGTTTACTAAATATACTAAAAGCTCTCGTATAAAAATATTCCTTGCGCGAAGCGAAATTACTCTTCGAACGCCCCGGTAAAAAGCCATAAATCAGGCGGCATGATGGAGTAGCGGTGCGCCTTTGATCCACGCCAGAATTAAAACTTTGCTATTAGTTACTGCTTGTCGTTCAGATAGTACCTACTGTGCTGCGTAAATATTAATATTAATTAATAAAAAATGGCCGGTAATCTAAGGGTATGGATAATCGACAACCCAGAATTAAAACTCGAAAATGGCAAAGTTTTTTGTCAAGCTTGCGTTAAAACGGTAAGTTTTACATAAAACACCGAGTTATCATTCTAGGACATATCAAAGAATAATATAGGTATTGCGTACCTATAATAATTATTTTTGGTGATATAGAAAATCCCATGATAATTAGTGGTAACGACACGCACGACATGTATTAAAAAATAATAAATATTTAGCCCCATTGTTTTATAAATAAAAAGTATCTAAAAAATAGCTTCGAAGCAAGCATTCTATAATCCACTAATGCCTCTATATTTTCACTGACTTAACCCAAGTAAAATGAATTGTATTTTATTAAGGAAAAAATGTTAGATCAAAATTGTTTAGGAATGAAAATAATTTCGAAATATTTTTAGTTTAAAAATTATCTTAAAAACAGCACTCTCTTAAATATTAGCAGGTAATTGTCATTAAGAAATATTACCCTGGTATAGCCTAGAATGGTGCATATTCTTAATAAATATTTTTTTGATAAAGGCAGCTAAAAAGTGCTTTTTGTTGTAAATTCAATGTGTTAAAAAGTACGACATAGTTCAACATTTGAAAACAAAAGTACACTCAGAAAAAATGAAAAAGTTTAAAGTTAATAAGCTTAAACAACAAACAATTGGTTCTTCCTTGGCATCTACTTCCGGCCGTAATGAACAACAAGAATTTAATCAAGACCTTTGCAATGCCATGCTTAAAGCAAATATTCCTTTAAACAAATTAAAAAACAAGCACGTCAAAAATTTCTTAGAAAAATATTGCAAACGAACTATTCCAGACGAACGTACTCTACGCAAGACATATATTTCTCCTGTATATCTCGATACAATTAAACAAATCAAAGCAATGATTGGAAGCAATTATGTATGGATTACTGTTGATGAAACTACAGATAGTCGTGGGCGTTATATCGCAAATTTGATCATTGGCGTTTTGTGCCACGAGACTCCTACAAAAGGATATTTAATAAGTTCAAAAGAATTGAGCAAAACAAACAGTAATACTATATCCAAATTTGTACATGAAGGGCTAGCTAACTTTTATTTACCGGAAGCTGTACCAAGTGAAAAAGTACTACTTTTGCTTTCAGATGCAGCTGCTTACATGGTCAAGGCGTCAACAAATTTAAAAGTTTTTTACAGCTCCTTAATTTACTATTTTACCTTTACTTAATCCACTGCACTTGCTTAGCTCATGGTATCAATCGTATTGCCGAAACCATACGATTACAATTTCCATTAGTGAATAAGTTAATTAGTAATGGCAAAAAAATATTTGTTAAAGCCCCTTTAAGAGTACAAATGTTTAAAGAACGTTGTCCAAATATTCCACTTCCTCCAGAACCAGTGTTAACCAGATGGGGAACATGGCTTGACGCCACTATTTATTATGCGGAAAATTTTCAAAATTTTAAAAATTTAATTTTTGAATTTTCGGAAAACTCAAGCAAATCAATTCAGGACTGTCAAAGCATTCTTAACAATTGTGAGCTTCAAAATAATTTGGCTTTTATCAAAGCAAATTTCAGTTCCGTAAGCAACACAATCAAATTATTAGAAAAACAGCAGGTTCCCTTGGTGGACTCAGTTGCTTTGATAGAAAGTTTCAAGAAAACCATTAATGACATTCCTGGACACATTGGTAATTTAATAAAAAATAAAATGGCAGATGTTTTAGAAAAAAATACCGGGTTTCAAAAACTAGTAGACATATCATTAGTTTTAAGTGGCCATCAAAATGTTCCAGAGTTAAGTTGTACGGATCCAAATGTTTTGTCAAATTTTAAGTACGCACCAATCACCAGTGTCGATGTGGAAAGGAGTTTTTCAAAATATAAATATCTCCTAGATGATAGGAGACACAATTTAACAATGGAACATATAGAACAATATTTAATAATTCATTGTTTTCAAAACGAGTAAAGTTTAATTCTACAGGGCATCCCAATATAACTGGAACGGTCAAATATCTCGAAAACTCTTTTATATATTATAATAAAAATTTGGTTTTCTATAGGTAACTGCTTCTGATCTATCGATCTAAAACGATAGATCAGAAGCAGTTACCTAAATAATAAAACTTCCATAATAAAATAATACTATGCTAAACCGTGCCCGAGATATTTGAGCGTGCCGGTTCTTTTGGGAAGGCCAGCGATTATAAAGTGTTCAATATTTATATTAAGAGTTTTGAAATGTTTATATTTTATTATATATTTTATATTTGATTAGTTATAATGTTTTTTTTATTATTTAAATAGTTTTTCAAATAAAAAACTTATTTTTTGGGAGTTTTTTTATTATTTCATATACCAACAATATTTGCTTTTTTTACGGATTACGATGCTTATTTTGAAGAAATCTGCAGCTTTTTTAAGCACTTTTTTTTAATAATTTGGTGCTTATAATTCCGGTCTCTAGACATAACACTTGCGCCTAACATTGCTCTATTAATTTATGTCAAATTGGTCCATAATTTGATCCAATATCGGAGCTGATATCCTGACAAATCCTAAGAATCCCTCGACTACTGAACCTTCTGAATTAACGTATCTTAAAATTATGGAGCACTGGGAGGTTTGCGTAATATCAGTGGTGTCATCCTCTTGCACAGAAAAAAAAACTGTATGTTCATTATTTCATTTTTTACATGATCATTTAAATAATCATAAATGCATTCAATTATTTCGTTTTGAATAGTTTTCGAGTCACCAGTAAAAACATTTTTAATTTTTTCATGATGATCTTTTAGTTCTTGGGAACTTCTCGATATTAATAAACCTAAAAGATTTTTAAAATTCGCCATATTTATTGACTCGCTGCTCTCATCATGACCGCGAAAGACTAACTCTTGTTTTGCAAGGTAGAAAACTGCGTCAATTACCAAACATATAAATAGTCTATTTAATCGGAAGTTTTCGTTAAAATGTATTTTATATAGTTTAGCATTTTCTTTTAAAGTGTCAGCTATAGTAATTTGATTTTTTACAAATGTTTTTAGCATTAATTCGCTTTTTAAATGCTCCGCCGCACCTGCAAATCCTTCCTTATTCCACACTGAATATTTATTGTGAACTAGTAAACAAGGCCAGCAAAACAAATTTTGTAATATTTGACTACTACATAACCTTTTGTACGCCGAAAACGAGGATGACGATTAAAACTCTGATCTTGTTCCTTCCATCGATTAAATGGAGTTTCCAACAAAATGCAAACCACATCCGTGATCGGATTCATCAATAATGCAAATTAATAAATCTCACACCAAATAAAGTTGTAACAACACCATCAATAAATATAACACAAAACAGTCAAACAATCTGCAAAGGAACTAACCGGTTGCAGCGAAATCCGCGAAAATAAAAATAAACAACCACCCCAAACTGTACGACACGTGGATGTAGTGTATTGCATTACCAATTCACCGAGAGCGTTGTATGGCGCTGGTTAACATTATTCTTTTCGTTCGCTCGACGTCATCGCGTACGTGTTGTCATGGTAACGTAGTAGGGAAATCGGAAACTAAACGTAGCACCTCCACTAAAGTCGAAACGGTTTCCGCTATTGTTATAGTTGTTATAATTGGTTGGGCCTAAGCAACCTTGGCTGAGCCCCGCCTAATAAAGACTTTTTGATTTGATTTGATTTGATAATAAACTTCGATTGAAAGTTTTAAAAAGACATGCCGCCAACGGCCAAGTAAAATATTTATTCGAGATGTACAGTTTATTTTTTGCCAATTAGGTGAATAAATCAATGTAAAAACTTAAATTTTAATAGATATATAATAAATATAGTTCGATTTTCCTGGTGAAGTAGCACTTCACCTACTCCACCTGAATAGCCGCCACTGACAGGGAGACATTTTGATGTTATATTCAAATAGCATAATGCCTCATATAGATTAAGAAAATAGAACTCTCATTTTGCAAGTCATTTCTTAGAAACTCCACATAAATTCCCTGACATAAATAATTTAGATGTATTACATTATGAACAAAAAAGTCGCAAATTGGATTGTTTTGAAGCAATAGAAATGTACAAACACCAAAAAGATCCAAATATTAACCTTTTAAATTCAGAAATAGATATTGGAAATACCACCCTAATAAATCTTTTTGACCATAAAAAATGTTCAGTTGGTTTTTCCTAATCATACTCTTAAGAATTGTTGTCTGTATATATACCTAACGTGATTGTAAATATCTGCATTCCATTTGAAAATGTACTTGTAGCACGAAACTGTAGTCACACCTAGTTCAAAAATAAAATAAGTGACAGTTAACAAAGTAAAACTTGTGTTTTCATTTATTTTTTAAATAGCATTCCATCGTTGTGCAGAGCAAAAAATTAGAAACACATTTAAACAAAAAAAACCCGAGGGGAAGAGAAATTTCTTTTTCACGAAAATTTCCCTGTAGGTTGACTCCATCACGAATATTCATCAGATTGGTGTAGTCTCAAATTTAATATCATAATTTGGGGCAAAATAATTATGGTCAAATTAAATAAATCTCGCTAAACACAGAGTTTCTAATTACCGTCAGCTGATGCGTTTCACGCCGTTTCCTATTTCCGGCATCCTGCCAGTCACTTCCGCAGAGTCTGGACTCTATCAAGCCACTTACAGGAAACACAGTGCGGTGCTACTCTCTCTGCTCTGTTTACTGTTCGATTTTTATACAAACACCCTTATCGGAAAAGATTATTTTTATAAAGCTGTATTTGAACAGAAAATGCATTTTCCGTTTTTGTTTCTTTTTTTCAGCTTCCTAGTCGTATATGTTTGAAAATTCTGCCGTTGTTCGTTGATATTAGAGCCTCCTTAAGAGTGAGCGCCCGTAGTTTGTGGAAAACGCTAAAAATACCGTGAGCATTCTATTTTTAAAGAGGTCTTAAGAGGTTTGTTTGAAGGTGGTAGAAAATGTAGTATGTTTCGAATGATAACTATCTCCAGTCGTTTTCAAGTGTAAACTAAATGCTAACTTTTATTGGGATCTTCTTCGTACTTATGTCAGCCATTAGACTAACACATCATATGAGAGGGGGCTGGTAGGAAGGGTAGGATTATGTTCTACGAAGAAGACAGTCTTTCGGAAGTTTGTGTTTGTTGCGGGTAAGGAGAAGTCGTGAGATTTAGTAATAAGGTCATTGTCTGCTCTAATGTAGTAATTAGAGTTTAGTTCATGTTCATAATGTCGCCCAAGCTTTCCAACTTCCTGTCCCTGTGTAGTATAAAGTTTCTAACACATCTGTCGGCATTAAGAATTACTCTGATTATTTTATTTATTTTGGAATGATTGCAATTTTTTAGAATGATTGATGTGCTGAGTGCTCCATGTGGGAGAGGCGGAGGTCAGGACTGGCCTTATGTAAGATTTATATAAGGTGATTTTATTTCTAGTGTTTAACTTACTCTTATTATGTAGAAGATGATATAATAAAGCTAAGATCCATCTAGCTTATTTAAAGTAGACCATCTCAGGCCTCTGTCATATATAAACTCTAAGTATTTGATGTGTTTGGACCAATTAATTTCAGTCCTATGTGTTTTTATTTTATTAGCCGTAGGAATCCTGCTATGTTTTGTAAAAATAATAGCGTGAGTTTTATTGGGATTTAAGTCTAGTTCCACTGGTCCATCCACTCTTGTATGGCGTCTATATGCCTCTCTAGACTAGATGCTATTATATTAAGATTTTTCTTGGTTGCCATAAGGGCAGTATCGTCTGCAATGAATTAAATTAAGGGGGTTTTTGATAGCCATATTTGTAATATTGTCAATGCCGGGTGCTTTTTTAATATTTAGGTTCTTGATAGCAGAATGTACTTGATCAATTTGTATAGTTGGGAAAATTCCTATAGGAGTTCTATTGTAAATCTTTATAATATGAGACACATTGTTTTCATGAATTTTCACTAAACTGTTCATAAAGGACATTAGCAAAGTATTCCATTTATCTTCAGAGTAAGTATTATTGAGTTATTGATATTCTTTTTGATATGTAGCATGACCAATTTAGGACATTTAGTAAGGTTTTTAGAGAGCTTGAAAGATTAGGAATTATTATCATTGAGGCTACAGAGTTTATCGTCCCATTTTTTATTATACTATTCTATATGTAAGACTTTTATTTGCTTGGAAGCTTGGTTAGCGAGCCCTTTGATGTGTGAATCCGCTGTTCTATAGGTAAAATTTTTAAGTCTATTTTTTTCTCTGATTTTTTATGGTCGGAAGGGATAGAGCCATATTTTGTTATTTTTGTGGATTTAAATAGAGTTGAGGAATGTATGGCGTTAGTAATACTGGATGTTAGGGTAATAACTGCCTGATCAAGTTCTATGGAAAAAGAAATTTAAAGGGGAAATGAGAGTTCCTTAATTTTTTCTGGTTTCACTTTTCAATTATTGCATTTTTTAATATGAAAAACGTTATGGTCTGTTAGTGTATCGCCATAGTCAATGAAAACTGGGGAATAGCCCGATGAAAGCTCATGTAATACTGCTGACTGAGATATAACTTGAGTGTTTTTTAATAGGAAAAAATCAAGAAATACAGGTTTGATATATCTGCAGATATCCTGAGAATTAACTAAAATTAACCCTCTCGAGTTCGATATATTACAACCCCAATGTCTATGTTTTGAATTAAGGTCACCCCTATAAGATTAGCCTCATTAGTATCGAAAATGTTGATAAGATTATTAGTATCAAAATTTTTGTGTTGAGAGGAATCACAGTATATGGAACCCACTATAAGAGTAGAATCTTTCAGAGCGATTTTTACATAAGTACCCTCAATACCCTCATAAGGGTTGGGAATTTCATATAAAATTAATGTTTTTTTTATTAGAAATAGCGTTCCAACGCCATGTTCCCCCTCTCTGTTAGTTCTATAAATATTGAAGTTTGGAAATGTAAACCTCTGTTTGTTTTTGAACAAGATTTCTTCAGTTAGAAAAACATCAATTTGATATTTTTCGATAAAGTTAATGAGTTCCAGTTTTATATCTTTGAGAGAAGTATTGTCACACGCAGCTATTCTTATGGAGAAGTGATGCAATTTGTTGTAGTTCATTTAGTACTGGAAACTAGATTTCTTGTCATCTGCGGTAAAAATTGTTGAAACTGCAATTGCAGTGAAAGCATGAATTGTTTCATGAAAATCTGAAGTTGGTCGTTCATGTTGGCGAAAAGTTGGACGATTTGAGGCATGGCACTGATGTCATTGCTACCAGCAGTATTAGGATTCTTGTTGTTTAGATTATCTTTGTACCATTGAAATGTGGGGGAAGTCTTGGGGGTTTTTTAAAATTCTTGAGCCTCCCCTCCTCATTCCAACCAAAGCCGCCCAAAATTTTTTGTGGGGGTTGAAATTGGGTGGGGCATTGGTTAATATTAATCGTAGACATAGTTGCGTTTAATTGGGGAAATTTATTGAGGTTGTTGGTGCTAATAGAGTTAGAGGATTTCTTGGAGGGGTTATGTGGAGAGGGCTGAGAAGGGTTTTTTGTCTTGTTTTTATTAGTAACTTCTTGAAAATTTGAGTTAGAGTCTGATTCGTCACTCACGTGGTCGTCTGAAATCGCTATAATTTTAAAATAAGGATTGGGAGGATGGATTAAAATTACAGTGTTCATTGTCGAAATTACTCGAAAACTAACTTGTTCACAGTGTTGGTGAGTTTTTCTAATTGTTTATCTTTTTCTTGAAGTTTTTTCAGAATTTGTTTTTGACCAGCTTCGGTAGATAGAATTAAATTTTCAGTATAAACCTCCAATTCATTGTACCCTCTGATTGTGGGAGGAGGGCTCCCCCTTGTCACCCTTGGTCATTATTAACACAATTCGTAAAAATTTATTTCACTATTTGAAACGCTGTTGTTTGCTCGGATTCACACAAACAACTATATATGAATAGTGTGGTGATGGGTAAAGGCTCTGCTCCCTAGTTGCCTTAAGCGTGAAGTTTTAGGAAATCAGTTTGAGCTGAAAGCAGCTTCCCTATATTTGGAATATCGACGCTAGGCTTACTGCCTTGATTTCTTTTTCTAAAAGCTGCTTATATAAACGTTCGTTTTCGCCAATGCTGCTCCCAGCCTCCGACCACTGCATACAATTTTGGTTTGACCCGACGTGTTTCGCTATGCCCGATTTTGATGACTCTCTCTTTTGAGTTTGATTAAAATGCTCGTCGAAATTTTGGTCAAAAATTGCGGATCATATGGGGATGACTTGGTAACATATTGGTAAAAATATTACCAGGTAAAAAAAAACAAAATGATGGCCTATTGAAATGTTAAAAAATTATTACTAAAGAACTATTTATCCAATGTATCACAAATTTTGCACAAAAATCAAATGTTATGAGAAAATGAACTGGTAAAATGTTGGTATAAATTTAAGGTATTCCTGAAAAAACTACTTAATGGATTGACTTCAAATATTGTGCAATAATTTAATTATGGTATGTAGATGAACTGGTAAAATTGTGATACAAATAAAATGTGTTTAGTCGTGAAAAAAACACCAGGTTTTACATACCTTCATGTTTTAGCGTCCCTAGATATATATGTTTTTATCAATTCTGTCGGTATGTTTGTCGGTCTCTCTGTCTGTTTGTTGGTCTGTCTGTTCGCGGCATAGCTTAAAATCTACTTATCTGATTGACTTCAAATTCTGGTCAAGCATTAAGGGTCGTATGGGGATGACCAGGTAATATTTTGGTAGAAATCTAGTGTAGTGGAACAAGATGGCGAACTAGTAAAAGGTTACTAAAAAACTAATTATTCAACTTACTTAAAATATATCGGCAAATACACTTTTAGGGATAAAAAAAACCTATTCAAGGAAACCAAGTCTTACATGATGGAAAAAGAAATTTACAAATATTAATAATAAGAACAATAAACTTATTAAAACAAAACTATTAATAGTTTCAGTTTTCAATATGGTCCTCTTTGTTCTCGAAACAACATATACTCTTTTAGGCTTTTCTAAACTTGCTGTTATATTGTCTTTGTCTTGGTTGAGCTGATTTATTTCATAGCTTATATAATTTTCTATAGCTTCTTCAATATTTTGATTTATTTGTCGGTATGTCACGTTCTTTAGATGACCCCAAAATAAATGTATCTAAATGTGAGAGGTCAGAACTATTGGGTGGCCAAGAAATATTTCTATTACATCCATTCTAATCATTATGACGTTGGTATAAAAATTCAACGACATTACGCACGGCATGCGGACGAGCCCCATCTTGTTGTCAGATTAGGTTCCGATTGGGTTATTCATCTAAAAAATGTTCATTTTGTTTTTAATGAGTAAAGTTGAATTTCCGAACATATTTTTTTTAAATTTGCCATAAATCTTCTTCCTGCTGCTGCATTTTCTTGGTTTTTATAATACAAAGTAACAACCTGTAATTTCTCTATAAAAAATGTATCGA
Organism: Kuschelorhynchus macadamiae; assembly: GCA_030620095.1. Taxonomy (NCBI): domain Eukaryota; kingdom Metazoa; phylum Arthropoda; class Insecta; order Coleoptera; family Curculionidae; genus Kuschelorhynchus; species Kuschelorhynchus macadamiae. The sequence continues at coordinate 129,627 of JAUTXW010004996.1, read as the reverse complement.
ATGGTTATTTTGATTTTTTTAAAATAGAGTAGGCATAGAAAATAAAGTCCCTGTTCAGTCCTCGTTGGAATGCCCTTTCTTAGATTTGTATTTTTCTAGATGTGGTTTATGCATTATTTTGTATTAAAATTCACCTTAAGCGCCCTATAAATTAAACAGCTTATATCCGTATACGCGACCAGTATTCTATTAAAAGCAAAATAATTCATTAAAATTCAGTCTCGTTCAAGACTAAAGTCATTAACTAATATGGCTTAACATGTGTTTATTATAACTTAGTTTTCTGTAATGACTAGCTAAATATTGTCCATGAAGCCAAATAAGATTGTGTTCTGCTACTGAGCGCCAAGAATAATATAGTCTCTGGAGAGTATGTTATGAAAGCTAAATTACCTTGTTAAATGTGGACGAGAATAACACTTTATAAATACCACAAACTTTGCAGATATAATGCAAACTAAATTTAAGAATTTATTAAAAATAAATGTGTAGTACATTTCAGGAAAAATGCATTAAAACTAGCTGGGTCATTTCCATTGTGTAGACGAGAGCTTTGCAATAATCAAACAAAAATAGTTGAAACTGCCGAATTGTAATAATTTCTAGATATAAATAGTTCTAAAATTTCTTCTGGCATGTTTTACTGGTACTGACAGATAATTAAAATAACTTTTAGAACATATAAATAACCTACACAAAAATATAAGTTTTATAGTTGAATAAATTAAGTATTACCTACATCCGCCTAAGAAATTTATATAAATACAAAAATGTCCTTTGTAGTAAAAAAAAATATTATCTTTGCGATAGTCTTGTTCTTTCATTGCTCGAGTGCGGAGAAGTGTATTTGGAGCTTTCTAGGTCTATGCAGGAGTTATAAAATCTATACTTATATATAAAATATACTCATCACGCTCCAGCTCAAACCGCTTGAGGTAAAAGTATGAATTTTGGCATACAGGTTGATTTTAGGGTGTAGAGGTTTGATAAGAAGGGATTTTTCAAAATTCAAATTCCAAGGGGGTCAAACCACCCCTTAAATATTACAATATTTTTTATTTGTAAAACGGTCAGTTTTTCGGAAAAAAGCTTTAATACGTGTTTTTTTTATTTATTTTTTTACATATTTTGAGATTTTTTAAAAATCTATACAGGGTGGAAACTACCACTTAAATAATACAATATTTTTTTAATTAAAAATCGGTTAGTTTTTCTCAAAAGCGCTTGAACACGTGTTTTTTAATTTATTTTTTTACATATTTTAGGATTTTTAAAAAATGTGTCCAAAGGGGTAAAACCATCCCTTAAATATTATAATATATTTTATTTCAAAAACCGTTAGTTATTCGGAAACGCTTGAATATAATATGCTTTAAATTTTATTTTTTTACATATTTTAAAATTTGGTTCTGGTACGATTTAATACATCTCGATTTTTGAACTTGTTTGAGTTTTATTGGGAAGCTTACCTCAAAATTACTACATATAAGCCAAAGAATGCGTGAATGCATTACAATTCTTCACAAAATAATACAAATTAGAATTGATTTGTCAAGTCGCACTACGGCACTTTTAACACATTTAATTTGAAATTCCGTTATATTTTATGCATGTCACTATTGTTATAAGTTCATATATGTCTATTTTGAAAGATTTCTTTATTTCTAGTATATATTTATTAAATTGTTTTTTTTTTGAAATTACGAATATGAATAATTCTCTAACATATTATTTAACAAATGAAGTTTGTTTTGTATCTAAACTCTGCTAACTTAACTGAATGTCATTTAGTCAGTCGGTAAGTGCTGTTGCCAAATCAAATTTTCTTCGCTAGCTCGGGTCAGTTTGTTTCACACTAAGTCTTCACTTCTGACGAGAAACTGACCTTCACACTGGTCAGTTTCACACTAAGTAGGCAGTCACTTCTACACATATTATGTCGGAAGGGAAATTGGGCATTTATTTGGTTTTATTATCGTTAGTAATTTTAGTATTTTTTGAGTTATAATTAATAAAAATGCGGACTAGGTTAGGATTGGTTAGAGTCGCTGTAAAGAAAGTGCGCGACCAACAGAATTTGGGGTCTACATAAAACAAGTTTTTTTTTTAACAAAACTTATACTGTTAGGTGGACGTGTTCCGTTAGTGTTACTTTAGCCCAGATTCGTCGATATACCCATCCTCATCCCGAAAACCATACAATCACATGCTTAATCATATCTGAAATATGCGCGCACTCTAACGTAGCGGGATTGACGATAGCGATTTAGGGTCCTGTGATTCATACCGGGCTAGGTTAGCACCAGGTTTCTTAATAAAACTAAACTCACTCACTCAATATCACTAAACCGTTTTGTTTAAATTTAGGAATATTATTTGTTGTATATTTGAAGAAAACCAAGTAAGTTTGGCAACAGTGCATATAATTTCGAATCTGTACTTTGTCAAAAACTTCGTAATTGACACTATCGACAGTTTAACATTTGAAAAGTAGTGAAATTTCTTGGTTATTTATGGAAAATTTTGTGATTTTTTTAATAAAAAAAAACGTTTCATCCACGCTTTTTTTTGGTTAAACATAGTAAATTTAGGGTAAGCTTCCTAACAAAACCAAAAAAAGGTCAAAAATCGAGATGTATTAAATCGTACCATACCCTAAATTTTTTTAAAAACCGAGACAAGGTGTCCAAGGGGCTGAAACCACCCCTTAAATATTACATTTTTTATTTAAAAAACAACAGTTATTCAGGAAAAACACTTGAACACGTGCTTTTTATTTTATTTTATTACATATTTTAAGATTTTTTATAAATTCATACAGGGTTTTCGAAAAAATCAGGTCATGGATTAATTTTTGCGATCTTTCTCAAACCCTTTGCCGTAGAAAGCTGAGCTTGTGCAAACAGCTGGATTGTAGAGTGTAGAGGTTCGATAAGAAAGGATTCTTCGAAACTCAGTTTCCAAGGGTGTGAAACCTCCCCTTAAATGTTTATAGTGGACTCGAAAGTTGTCAAAATGAAACCGGTTCCTGGTTTAAGGAACGAGCTATATTAACTCAAAAAAAAGCACAGCAGATGAAATAAATCTAGGTTTATTGGAAAAAATTACTGCTCCGCAATTAACATACTACTCAATAGATGTAGTTATAGATCAAGAAAATGCGGTTAATTATCCTGTCGAGTTCCTACACTCTCTAAATCCTTCCTCATGAGTTAACTTTAAAAGTGAGGGCACCAGTGATAGTTATTCGAAATTTAAAACCACCAAAATTGTGTAATGGAACTCAGCTACAGGTTAAAACATTACAAAATAATGTAATAGAGTCTACTACTATTACTGGCCCTGGTCTAGGAGAAACAGTTTTTATACCACGTATCCCTTTAATTCTGTCAGACTATCCCTTTCAGTTTAAATGTGTACAGTTTCCTTTGAAACTTTGTTTCGCCATGACAATTAACAAAGCTCAAGGGCAATACTTAAATAGAGCTGGAGTAGACTTGCGCTACGATTGTTTTTTCCATGGTCAACTCTATGTCGCATGCTCTAGAGTAAGTTCGCGTAGTAGCTTGGCTATTTTACAGCCAGAGAATGCAACAACAAACGTGGTTTATAAAGAAGTACTCAAATGAAGCGATTTAACTACCTCTTTACATTCCTCTCATTATAGTCATATACGCGATGGAAGTCGCGGGTACCCGCTAGTTTCTAGATATAAAAGTTCTAAAATTTCTTCAGGCATGTTTTACTGGTACTGACAGACAATTAAAATAATTTTTACAAAAAATATAAGTTTTATAGTTGAATAAATTAAGTATTACCTACATGCGCCTAAGAAATTTATATAAATTCAAAAATGTTCTTAGTAGTAAAACAAAATATTATTATTGCGATAGTCTTATTCTTTCATTGCTCTACTACGGAGATGTATATTTGGAGCTTTCTAGGTTTATACAGAAGTTATAAAATCTATACTAACATATAAAAGAATTATTTGACTGACTCACTCATCACACTCCGGCTCAAACCGTTTGAGGTAAAAGGCTGAATGAAAATAAAGCTAATGGTGTCTATAAAAAGATAAAATAATTTCTACGAAGAAAATGTAATTTTTGTTATCGATTATTTATTTATTTATTTATTTAATAAATAATAATACGTTAATAAATAACTGATTTACACTTTTTATTAGTTTTCGTAAAACAAATTATTGTTAGGAAAACTTATAATATTGAATATTACTTCATTTTTGGAAAAAAAAAATAAACGTCGTTGAATTCCATGTAAAAATCAATAAACTTATTAACTTGAGTTTTTTCTATCTTGATTATTAACCGAGATACAAAAGACTATTACTGTAAACTTTATAGGCAACAAAATGCTGATAAATTAGGCGATCATTTATTTAGACTAAAAGTGTTTATATGTTGCAATTATTTTCCTGTATATTTAGTGGTGTGAACAAAAACGAAGTACCTGTTACTACTACCTATTTACCTTAAAACGAACTATTTCATAATAAGTATCTACTTTACTTGCCTAGAACATGCTTTACGAAAAAGTAGATCCTTTTTATTATGAAGTATCTACTTAACAAGTGTAGAACATTCTTTGAAATATCTAACGTAAGTATTTGGCAAACTGCAGTAGTATTTTTATTTTGTGTGAAATAATCTTAATATCAAAAGCCTTTTAAGATGTCTTCGGATGAAGAAAGTACGATTAAAGAGTCTTAAAATGAAGAGCAACAGTTGGCATTTGTTATAATAATAATAATAATAATAATAATACATTTATTTTTGCACTGCAAAATTATTACAAAGGTACCATTTATATTACAACTCAATAATGAATACAAAAAAGGGGCTGAAAACAATTTGCAAAAGTTCAAGTTCAACCCCAGTAACAAAAAATTGGAAAAAAAGATTATTGTTTATGTCGTTCGCAAAAAGTAGCCGGAAAAAAGTTTGTTAAAAAAATATATAATATCATGAAGAGAATAACCGAGAGTCTCTGTCCAAGCACTGCATGGAAAAAATCATTCTGCCATCTAGACATGGTGAGTACAAGACGTCACAAAAATTAAAATGACGTAAAACCAAGGCCTCAGTTAATTTAATTTTTAGGTTTTGATTGAGAAGATGACGATGTGGATATAGTATTTTTAAATTAGCGTAGGCTCTCTGTAAACAGCTTTTGATGTGAGTTTTAAAACGTAAGTCAGTGTCTAAGTAGATACCCAGATTTTTTGCTACTTTTTTATAAGGTATTGTGTCGTTACCTATTCTTATTGTCAAAACAGATTCAATGTAGTCTTTCTTTTTGCCAAATACCAAAACCGATGACTTTTGTGGATTACTTTGCAAGTTATGGCGCCCAGAATATAACAATAAATTATCGATGTCACTTTCCAAAGCCCTATTTGCCTCAGGCCAGTCGGACGGAAAAAAAGAATAGTATAATTGAGTGTCATCAGCGTATTGATGCACATTACAATATTTCAAACAGGATGTTATATTAATTGTATAAATACTAAACAATAAAGGACCTAATATTGACCCTTGCGGGACTCCGCAGCAGACACTACCCTCATTTGACCGACCGGCAGAGGTTTCGACAAACTGAAGCCTGTTAAGAAGATAATTCTGCATTAAGTTTATAGCAGGTACTGAAAATCCTATAAATTTTAAAATGGATAAGCGCAGCTCATGACTTATTTTATCAAATGCTTTCGAGTAATCCAATAGAACAAGAACAGTACATTTACTTGCATCTGTAGCCTTAATGATATCGTCAGTGCTATTTAACAGAGCTGTAGTACAACTAAAACCTGGACGAAAGCCGGATTGACAAGATGGAAGCAGATTATACATTTTTAGGTGTCCAGAAATTTGCCTATGCATTATATTTTCTAGTACTTTTGATAGTGTTGTAAGTATACTAATAGGACGTAAGTCGCTAAACTCTGATACATTACCACTTTTAGGAATAGGAATTACTCGTGAAAGCCTCCAAGGATCGGAAAAAGTAGACTCTAATAGACAAGAGTCGATTATATTAGTTAGATAGGGTAGTATTGTGGGGCAGCATAACAGTAACATCTCTAGATTAATGAAATCGGGGCCTGTGGACATGGATTTTATATTATAAAGGCACTGTTTTACATCTTCGACAGTGACAGTCGTAAAATGAAATAAATCCTGGAAATCGCATTTTTTTCTTTGCCGGTAGCTTTGAACTAAAAGCTGGTCAGAAGCCACTTGATTCCCTGAAAACTGTAAAAAATACGAATTTAAATCATTAGGTCTGTTTAAACTATCGGGTATAGATACAGAAGGTTTATTATAAATATTTAGATCGTTCAGTTTTTTCCATAATAATTTAGGATTTTGATTATAAGTATGAACAAAGTACTCCAAGCTTTGTTTTTTCTCATTAGCTATAACAATATTGGACAGATTTCTAATTTGTTTTAAATATTCCCAATGTACCTGACTACGCGTCCTTTTAAATCTTTTATAGGCTTTATTTTTTAGCTTTATCATAGCCTGTACATTGTCTGTTAGCCATAAAGGTTTAGGTTTTTTAAAAACATTCTTTTTATATGGAGCCAAAACATCAAAAATATTTAATACAATTTCATTGAAGAGGAATAATTTTCCGTTAATATCTTGAATGTTTATTATGTCCTGAAAAGGAGCCCGGAGAAGAAAATTACTAAGTAGTTCTTTACCAATTCTTTTAAAATTTCTTGTATTAGTAATTTTCGCTTTTACTTATGATACAGGGTAGCATAAAGAACAACAGACCAAAAAGTGATCAGATATATTAGAGGCATCTTCTACATCCACGGATGTTTCATCTGACACAGTTATCACATCAAGCAAACTATTAGTAGAATTAAAGACTCTTGTTGGGTTATTAATTATTTGTTTTAAATTAAAAGAATGAATGCTATCTATAAGTGTAGATGAAGATGTGGATTCCAGATCTAAAAGATTTGTATTTAAATCGCCGCCGCAAATTATTTCATCGGAAGACATGGAAAACTGAGACAAGGTATCCTCAAATGTATTTATAAAGTCAGCAAAATTTTGATTGGGCGCTCTGTACAGTGAACCTAGCATAATTATATGTTTATTCAAATTTAATTCAACCCATATTTGCTCTAAGCCTTCATGAAAAGGTGAGTCCATCACATTAAATTTAAATAAATCTCTGATAAAGATACCACCTCCCCTAGAGCCCCTGTCCCTTCTTACAAAATTGTAACCATCAACGGAAATTATATTAGATGGTATGTTATCAGACAGCCATGTTTCCGATATTTCCAAGACATCATATTGTTCTCGATTCAGCAAATTTTTGACCTGCGCAAAGTGATTGGACAGAGATCGTACATTTAGGAAAGCCACTCTAAAATTTTTCATTGAATCTAAAAGTAAACGATGCTCGAAGATTTTAAAATTATATTAGATAAAATAATGACACCTTCGATAAAATCAACAAAAGATGCCACCCTAAAAAAATTGACAAAGCTTTATAACAAAAATATGAATACAAGTTGAATTCTAAACAATTATTAAAAAAAGTCAATAACATGAAAAGTAAAATAAAGAAAATTACTGATATAAAGAGAACCGGGAACAAAAAAATTAAACTGAATGAGTGGCAGCAGAAATTTATTTTTATTCTTTGAGAATTCTATGATACCTGTCACGTAAAAAAGAAATCAGTGTTGCACACTATACGAGGGTGCAAAAACAGTGTCCTTTTCTTGTAATTTCTGAATCGCACTGTAGACTATGCCGATAGTAAATACAAATCATTTTAAGCACCAAGCGATAGCCTCATCTTTTATCAACATTAATTTTTTTATTTTCTTCGCTATCCTAATTATTGAATAAGATACTGAGTGCTTTATAAGATATTGCTTATTTTCTCTTAAATTTTTAATTCGATTTTAGAAAAAAAAATTTCTTAGGGCTGTGCGGATACTGGGTTTGTATAAAAGAATCTGTATTGAACTATATACAGGGTAAAATAATGATTATTTTTAACTCTGTATTTTTAGGTTCAATGTTTAGGCCTGTTATGTTGTTGTGTTGTGTATATTTTTTTATAGACTGCTGGGCGAAAGAGGCATTTAAGTTGTGAAGAAAACACAATCGATAAAGTTACAGATGTAAGACAATTTTTTGATGAAAATGAACTTCGTACTGCTTACTAGAAAAGCTGCAAAACACTTTATTGCGCAAACAAATTAATGCTGCTTCAGCTCAATAAAAGGCCGTTGTAGCCCAGGAAAATGCTGCTATAGGTCAAGAAAAACCTGCAAAAGCTCTAGAAAAAGTTGCAGAAGCTAAAGAACAATCTATTGAAGATTATTTTCTGAGGCAACACTAGGGTGCCTAAAACTATTGGTCTAGTTCGAAGGGTATTTTTCCGCAAGTTTCGTTTTTCTAAAGAAATGAGTCTTTCTTGTTTCATCATAAGTTTATTTAGGCATTTATATTGAATAATTAATTAATAACAAATATTAAGTAACAGTAAGAAATGTCTTAATTTGTAATTCTTTGTTCGTATATGCAGTATTTGCGTCTAATTTCAGCTATATCTCCTTCAGGAATTAGTTCACGTACTATAGGTTCTTAATCAAGATAAATTGGTTCAAAATCATTCGGGTCGTATAAAAACTTCGAAATATTGTATAAAATAAATTGCGATATAATATATTTACATATTGGGGCAGCATACGATGTAATGTAACGTTGGAAACCGTCTTTTTAATTGTCCGAAGCATGGCTCAATAAGAACGCGTTCTTTTGCATGCATTCTATTAAAATATTGTTCGATGTTTGTTAACGGATTTTTAAGTGGTGTAAGCATACAAAGAGTTGCAGCATATCTGGAATCGCCCCAAGAGCAATTTTGCTGCTTGTGAAACATTATAGAGTAAATTGAAGAATTATAGTATATTCTGCTATCGTGGACAGAACCAGGCCACGATGCATCCAGATTTCGTAATCATATTCTTCCAACTGAAGTCTCTAACGGACTATTTTGCTATTTGATTTCCTTAAAATTACGAGTTCTGGGCCGATGCTTGTCTATTTCGCTCGTATACTGGGACAAGACGATTCTTGTTATTGTGCGTGTCTTGCAGCACTGGTTTTTCCACAAAATATTTGAATTTGCCAAACATTCGTTGAAACGAATACAGACTTTTGGACGAAAAATCGCTAGCAAATTTTACAAAAACCCGCTGACAATCCTACCGACTGAGCCAGATTTGTTTTCAACTCAGTTGAAAACTTTTTAAAAAAATTATATCGACATTAACAGTGGCAAATCAAGATTACAACAACAAAATCCTTTTGTACTTAATATATTATTATATAATTAATATATTATTATATAATTAATAACATTATTAATGCTGAGATTGCAAATAAACTATTTTAAGAAGGCAGCTGATTAGGTAAACTTTTCTCTGTAGGCACACGTTGCTTGCACATTTATTGAGCAAATACCTTTTTTATTAATATATTCATCACCTTCACGTGATGTTTTAAAATTTTTTGGTATAATATGATTTATTGCCCACTCTTCTATGGCTACATTAAGAGGATCGTCTGAAGCAGGAAATGTAATGCTTTTTTTTTACTTGGCAAATTGTTGTTTGATGGATCTCAATATCGAAACTAACATCTTGTTGCATTCCAGGGTCCCCTTAAACACCAAAATAATATAAATATATACATTACGTACCTAAAGTTCTTAGATATACTTTTTTGCTGAATATGTGACAGTGCACCACATCTAGATTGATTAGACTCAGAAATTCGTTGGCTAAAAAAGTAACATTTACTTTACACTAAACCTACATGAAAAATAAAAAATATAAACATGAAAAATTCTAAACCGATGGTATATAATTGTTTACCTGCATATTTGACGGTATAGGGTATCGTCATTGTATTTTCTTCTAGCATTATAAAATTTACTTCTACGTATTTTAGCCATCTTTAAATAACCACTCTGTAGCACGCCTAATAAAGCTGCTATGATAACAACTTTGCTAATAACAGAGCAAATACTGCAAATTGAAGTATCTACTAGTGAAAAAGGAGATATTTCAAGTCGTAGTACATGCTACTAACATTTTTCGGAAAATGCTATTCGTTTTAGCATTTTCCGAAAATTGAAGGGAGTACTTCGAAATGTAGTATCTACTTCGTTTTTAAGTAAGTACTCGTGTAGGAGATACTACTTCTTGTAGTAGTAGCAGGTACTATGCTACAGACTTATTGATCAAAAATAATAAAATACACATTTTCAACGTATATTTAGCTGAACGTTCCTACGTGATTTTAACTTAATGTGGCGCTCCGGCGACGTCATCAATTTTTCAAATGTACATTGCCATTTCCGTTTATATACCTGTCGCCTAAAATCCGATGCAACGGGCGGCGTTCAGTGGTCATAAGCATCTCGCTAAATCAATTATGGCTGTGATTGTCTCCGGTATACTAAAATATCTCATAATTTTATCATCACAGGAAGCATTTTGGAGTCTGGTTTATGCATAAAGCCATTGGTTTATGTGTGTTCTCGCATAGGTTTTAAGACTGAAGCAAAAGTGAACAGAATTACAGATATCAATATTCATAAAATGAATCGTACTAAACTATTGTGCAATTTAAAGGTACTTTTTTAAAATTCAACTCTAGTTCAAATGACCATAACTTTTAAAGAAAACAGCTTGTTTGGAAATGATTTATATAATTTGCAGGAGTATATTTTGTTTAATTGATTGTGGTAAAGTACATTTCTAAACACAAGTTTTTCGTAACAGCATAGTTTTCAGTGTAAGGCGACAAAGCAAATGGAAAAATTAGACTATCTATAGTCTGCGAAAGTTAGTTAAAAAAATTTGAGGCAATTTGGTTAAATAGATTTTATGTAAGAGTATTTTTAACATTTCACCGGCATTTCATTGTTCTGCCATGTTGGATTTTTACAAAAATGTTACCAGGTCATCCATATATGATCCTTAATTTTTGAATTTGAAGTCAATCGGGTTAGTAGGGACGACGCTAAAACGTGAAGATATGTAAAATCTGAAGGGGTGTTTTTTTTCAAGATTCACAAACATTTTATTTGGCCGCCTTTCTATGTCAAACTTAATTCTTGCACAAAATGAAATAAATCTAATAAGTAGTTTTTTCAAGCTGATTTTTTAAATATCTCGTGAGGCCGCCATTTTCTTTCGCCCTCTTGAATTAATACCTAAATTTTACCAGTTGATTTATACGTAATACATGTTTTTTTTGCAAAATTTGAGGTGAATTGTACAGGGTGTTTCTTAATTGAGTGTCAATATTTAAGGAGGTGATTTTTGGGTCCATTTTAAGAAGAAAACTTCATATAAAAATATGTCTTAAACGGTGTAAATTTTGAGATACAGGGTGTTAAACTCTCAATAATTTCATAATTTTTCGATAATATTTCGAATACCACTCTAGATATTGTAATGAAATTTGGTATAGAGGTACTATGCATCTAGTGGAATTTTTTTATGTAGAACTTTTTTTTAATTTCCACTAGTGGCGTCCGTACGGAATTCGACCTGCATATTTTCCCAGACATTGATGGTACGCCACTGATTTTTTTTAAATAAAAATTATTTTTGAAATTCCCATTCATTTCTGAGCAAGTTTGATCCCTTGGTAATTTTGTGTTGGATGCACGATTTTCGTTTTAAAAAATAAAAACCGTTTCTCTGCATGGTCCAAACAATCCTGGTCATAAGACGGATATCACCATGCATGCAGAGGAATATTATTGTATTAAACTCGAGAAATCAAATCTTGTCGACAATAAATACTAAAAGTTTTCAAAAACAAACAAATGAATCAATAAAAATGCTTTATTTTAGAAAAATCAGTGGCGTGAAAGTAATTACTATGTCCATTCTTATTAAAATCAGAAATCGCTTTATCTTAGTGAGAGATATTTGTAGATAATAGTATGTAATCTTCAGCCACCAATCTAGGACCACCATGTCAATGTTTTTCAGAAGTCTGTTCCTTCATAAATACTTTTTATACATTTTATTAAAATAATATGACATTCTTCAACAATAACAAGTTATTTACAAAACTATACTAATACAACTAGGTACATAATTAATAATTTCAACAAAAATAATTAGGTTTTAACAAATTGACAGCACACTTTGTGAAACAAAATAGAAGAAAAAAATTAGATAAATTGTTGAAAATGCAAACCACCTTGGAGAATACACGCTTCAGCTCTTTTCCTCATGTTGTCGCGAACTCTTATACGATCCTTCAGCTCCTCTACAGTGTTTACTGGGGTGCGGTAAACTAAAAATTTAAAATATCCCCATAGAAAAAAATCCAAACTATTTAGGTCTGGGGACCTAGGGGGCCATGGTTGGGGTCCGCCACGACCTACCCATCTGTTGTTAAATGTGCGGTTCAAATATTCTCTGGCTTCAATACTAAAGTGAGCGGGTGCATCATCGTGCATGAACCACATTCTGTTTCTAATCAGAATTGGTATCTTCTAACAATATCGGCAAATCGTTCTCAAGAAACCGGCGATAATTATGGCCATTTAGTTTTTCTGGGAGGAAAAAAGGTCCAATTAAGTGATTTTCGATAATGCCAGCCCAAACATTTACAGAGAATTGCTCTTGATGATGATGTTCTTCAATGGCATGGGGATTCTCGTCGGCCCAGATATGATTATTGCGGAAGTTTCTGAAAAATCAACTCGTAAAGGAAGATCTCGGGGAAGTAAGGCTTGTACTCGTTGAATGTGATATGGGTATGAAAAAATCATGTAGAATTCTCCAAACTAGGATGTGCGAAATATTTAAGTTAATTCCAATTTTCCTAGTACTCAGTTCAGGATTTTCATCTATGGAATTTAATACTGCCTCTTCAATTTCTGGAGTTCTTACAGTCCGATGGGCCCCTTTTAATTGATTATTTGGCTTGAATGTACCTGTTTCAGTCAACCTTCTATGCACATTTGCAAATATTCGCCTATCTGGTATGACTCTACCAGGAAAGCGCTCTTGATATAATCGCCTAGCTTCCGGTGAACTGCCATCAGCCAAACCATACATGTAATGCATGTCTGCCAACTCTTCATTAGTAAACTCAACCATTTCTTTTCTAAGATATATCAGATATTTAGAACACAAAATTAATTAAACCCGACTGAATCTGAAAGCTGAACTGTCAAATTAAGTTACAAGAGAAGTATTACTTCTGACAGCCAAAGCCTACTACAATAATAATTTTGAAATCTTTGGGTATTATTTATTCATAAGCAAATTTGATTTCTTGAATTTCAGTAAAAAAAAAATTTCCTTGCATGCCATGGCGATTGGTGTTGACATATTAGCGATATTGTTAAAACTCTGCAGAGAAACGGTTTTTATTTTTTAAAACGAAAACCGTGCATTCAACTCAAAATTACCAAGAGATCAAACATGCTTAAAAATGAATGGGAATTTCCATAATAAGTTTTATTTAAAAAAAGATCAGTGGCGTACCATCAATGTCTAGGAAAATATGCAGGTCGGATTCCGTACGAACGCCACTGGTGGAAATAAAAAAAAATGTTCTACATCAAAAAATTCCACTAGATGCATAGTACCTCTATACCAAATTTCATTACAATATCTAGAGTGGTATTCGAGATATTATCAAAAAATTATGAAATTATTGAAAGTTTAACACCCTGTATCTCAAAATTTACACCGTTTAGGACATATGTTTATATGAAGTTTTCTTCTTAAAATGGACCCAATAATCACCTCCTTAAATATTGACACTCAATTAAGAAACACCCTGTATAATAGTTTTTTAACATTTCAGTAGGCCGCCATTTTGTTCCGCCATCTTGGATTTTTACCAAAATGTTGCCCAGTCCTCTTCATATGACTCGTAATTTTTGACCAACATTTGAAGTCAATCGAATAAGCTATGCCGCGAACAGACAGACCGAGGGAATTGAGAAAACATGTTTTTTTCGGCATCTAGAAACCCTGAAACGTGAATATCCTCAAAAATCTGGGATGGTGATCTTTTCACGATTACAATATTTGTCTTTTACGAGGGAAGGAAAATAATTGTTATAAACACTTAGCGATAAAATGCCAATAAAATCGAGGTCCAGTATGTATAAAATTTATTATTGCCACTTAACCAAATACCAAATCTAGAAAATTTTTATGTTAGAGACTAAATATAATATACAGGGTGAAGCTATTTGTCGAATATTATGAATTTTTGTAAAACGGAATCTTCATTTCAATTGCTTGAACATTTTAACACTAATAACTAATGAAACATACAGAAGCAAAATTTACTGGTTTGATTAAATATACAAGGTGAACAAACATAATTAAAACTAAAGTATGGAAAAATTGGCTCAAAATGTTATGTTTATCTAGTTAAATACAGATTCTTAATAAATTAAGTATAAACTATTGTTTTAAAATATAACTAGATGCTTAGATTAAAAAAACATAGGCATTCAGCCAACAGAAGGACCTTTCAAGTAAACATTACTTATCATCAGTGTTATTAAACTTTAAAACTAAGTTTACATGGTCGTTTTTAACTCCAAATTAAAAGAAACCTTCGCAATAGAAAGAACTGTCACATTCGGTAAAATTGTCACATCCCGAAAAAAATGCCAAATTTTATATTACTTATTACATAATACTTGTTTAATGATCACTAAAACTATTTCCTAAAAGCGCTTTAAAACAAGGTAGAATAATAAGAATTTTTACGCAGAAATAAGTTTTATTCGTCATCATCAGAGGAACTTTCGTTTTCAATAAAATTTTGTTCAATAAATTCCACATTTGGAGATTTTATCAAACGTGTAAATTCAGGGAACAAAGATTTCCTATTTTTGGAAGGTGTTTTTCTAAAACTTGAAATAATATGATCTGAGGAATCCAGAAGGCGCAGAAAAATGTCTGTTAAATTATCTTTTCTCGATGTTTTTCGTGAAAAATTACATCTAAATTTTTTGATGTCTCTATTTCTCGCCTCCTGGGCTTCCTCAGATAACTGACCTATAGGCACCAAAAAAGAGTTTAATACTTCTGAGCTATGAATGAGGATTCGATGTACGGATGTTGGCATCGGATACCACGGATACAAGGAACAAAATAAATTTGCTGTTTCTGTACAATATTCTTTTACATTACATCAATGTCATATCCAGATGATAAAGTTTGTAAGATTATATGAAATTGAAACATTAAATTATAGTTAACCTGTAGAATATCGGCAACCACAGCAGAATTTTCAAAAAATTTTCTGGCTGTGTTGCCATCGTTTGAAGATCCAAAGCCATGTTTCGGTTTATCTACAATTAATCCTAATTTTAAATGTAACTGTTCCTGGATATATTTTTTTCGGTCTGCTACTTTTGCCTTATCTTCCGTTTGTCTGACTTGCCACTTTTTAATTTCGATTTTGTACGACAAATGTAACAAACATTCAAAAAACCTGATCCAGGCATGCAAAGTTGATAACCCGAATTTCAAATAAGGTGTATTTAAAACTGGTCTTTTTAAAACAATTTCAATATTATTAAAGTCTTTAGAAGTGGCTCCGCATAAAAAACATTTTTGAGTGGAATTGTTTTCCGCTAGAGCATTTCCCACTTTAACGTCGATCATAGTTAAGTACATTTCAAAATTAATTAATTCTGCCAGACTAAAGCATTATCTTCTTTATTTACAAGCCTTATGGGTACAAAAGATGTAAAAAATATGCTAGCATCGGATGTCAAGCTGTCTTGAAATCTTTGTTTATACTCTGACTGACCAGAGGTTTTGTCAAACCCATACTTACAAAACAAAGTTAATTTAATTTTGCTCTTCAATTTTGCTACACATTTTATTACATCTTTTTGCTCTTCTATTAGTCGTTCACAGGTGTGGTTCAGCAAGGATTGTAATGGTACACTAGCCCGTTCTTCTGTTATGAAAATATCTTTGGGGTAACACCTTTTTTTGGCACACAAGACTTCATCGTACGAGGGATAAATATCACAATTTTTAGATTTTGCTTGACTTCGAATAAACTTGTATTGAAATTTCGTGAGCTGTGCCTCTACAACTAACGAAAGCGCTTCATCTCCATTTAGTTTATTGTATTTTGTTTTGTTTAGTGCTTGGAAGTATTCTTTAGCTTTATTTGGTTCTTCATGTATATTCACGATCATTTAAGATGCATGTATCTGACCCTGGGCACGAAGTTGCATCTGGAGCGAATACGCAAGTTCTTGTGGAGTTGTAGAATGTCGCAATTTTTGAGTTCTTAATCTTTTGGTTCTTTCAGCGCAATTGTCGAAGCTTAAAACTTTACGACCCACATTTGTTTTCTTCTTTAAAAATTGACATTTTGCATTCAGCCATTTTGCATTATTAGCAGAAAAGAACCTTTCTTTTTTCCGATTTGAAGCTTCCCATTTCTTTCTAAAGTTGCTCATGAATCTTGAAAGAGTTTTTTTTGAGTTTACTTGTAAACAATCAAAGCCAGTGCTTTTCAAAATATCTTTGTGTAGTTGTTTGTATTTTGTATCTAAGTTTTTCTGAGAAGTCCTTAGAAACATTTCACTTAGTTGCCTATTGCTCAAAACTATAGTTCGTTTTTATCTATAAAAAAAATATTGTCTTAGCCTAACTGAAACTTTTCAATAAGAAGTATCAAAAGATCTGAACTATCCTTGATTTTTTTTAATAATAAATTATAAATGAATAACTGAATTGAAATTTAAAACTTAATGTAAAAAATAATATGGCATTGACAACGGATATTTAACAGTTTTGGCGCATGCTATTTGAAAGTTTACGAAAAATGTTTACCTTTTACGATTATTTTTTTAGGGATACATCTACAAAATAATTATTCACCCTGTATCTATCTCCTGATTTTAAAAAAGTTGCCGTTTTTAGAAATTTCAGTTATATAAGAACCTTTATCTGCCTGATATGCTTAATCAAGACTTTTTTCCGCAGATAAATAAAGTATTTTTAACAAAACACGGTTTTTTTATCAATTACTCCTCTATTTTAATTTGTTTTTTTTTTTGTAAAATGCGCAATGTTTTATTTAATATTTTTTAAGATAAATAAATAAGATTGTCAAAAACGATATTCAACAAGCTGGGCAATGAGTGGAACTTATTGAAATGTTAAATTAAAATACGATTTTTTCAGTAAAATAACAAAAAGTATGAATTATTATAGTTTTCATTTTTTTGCCTGCTTAAAGAATGTTACAAATCAATAATTTCTAATTATTTTATAAAAGCATACCTGTAGAATGTGTTTCCATGTTTCACAAAATGGTTCTACTAATTAATGATAGAGTCAGACATAAAACAAATTATCAGAAATTTATTACACAACGACAACAAGAATAAGTTTCATCGAACTTGACAACCTACTGCTGATCTTTGGCATCTTATAAAAATAAGTGGTAAGTGTCAAAATCACAGCCAACTATTTGTTGACACCGTGAAATATTATCGGGTGAATTTAGTTTAATTTGTTTGTGTTTTTTTATTTGCAACAAATGCCATGAATTAAGTGATTTCGACCAGTGTGCATCGTCCCTTGTTCCATTTTTAGATTTTATTGCTATTGTAGTATTATTTCGGATTGAAAAAGAATGTTTAATAAACAACAAATTCATAATATTATAAATATTGTAAATAAATAATTTAATTAAGCATGCCATTTTCTTATTAACAAAATGATTCCCTTAATTTTGTCAACACATTTCCCTCGCTTTTCATGCTAAAAGGAGCTGTAAAATGAATATTTAAATTACTTAAATATCTCATCCAGAACATGAGTTAAATATAAATTTATTTAGCCTGATGAATTTTAATTTATACAGTCTGCAGGGACGCGTATTAACGAGTTATTAAAAGTATAAAATAATACTTCGGAGTTACTTTGAAGGAAAGTGACCTTTTTTTGTACACTCAGTTTTTTCTTCCAAATCCAGTCTTAACAAAAATTAACAGTGAGTTACATGTTAATAAAACCCTCTAATCAACGACCTTCTTAAAATAGTTTATGATAATAAACTTGACTTGACTAAAATGGATCATTGTGTCTGCTGTGATGCAGAACATATTCCAAACAAGGATCATTTTCTTGTTATGACGTTGGTGTACGTGGAATGAAAACATACTATCAGTTTATGATAATGTTATAAATTTAAGTACAAATAGATTTTGTTGTTGTTTTGTTGTTTTCTCACTATTAATGTCGATATAAATTTTTGTAAAAACTTCTTCCACTAAGTTGGGAACAAAACTGGTGCCGTCGCACAGTGTGGTAAATCGGCCATGTAGTACGACATAATTATTCAAGCATTGTTTTAACGTTTTTTAAATTTCATATAATACTTTTTTAGGATAGGTAACAAAATGTTTTGCAAAAAAAAATGTAAACAAGATGCGGGTTACTAAAATGGCTTCAGTTTTTAATAAAAATGTAATGTTTTGTGTAACTTAAAAACACAATTGCTGTCAAAATGCACGAATCATTGCTTTAAACTTATTATTAACTAATAGCTATATGACGCATATAAAATTAAGATAGAATACAAGGTGTCTTGTCAAATATTGCTTTATTTAGGTTATGTAGAATTGTGAGTACAAAATATCATTGAGTTTCTATTCTATTCATTACATAAACAATAGAAGAACTTTTAGACTAAACAATATGTAACAGATAATGTTTTAGAAAAGCCCACTACGTATGCACCTGCACCCAAGCACTCCTTAATTTTTTTGATATTGGTAATAAAACATTCAAATAAAAATTAATTAGTTAGGTATACTTTTCGTGATAAATAAATTGTTTTTGTTATTTGCCATATACAATGAAGTCGAAAAATATTGCACTTAATATATTTTTATATTTATTTTTGTATTTATTTTATATTTTATATATTGCACTTTATATATTTTTATATTTTTATGAAATTATCTTTACAAAAATGCCAATTACTGGCACTGAACTGGTAGCTTAGGAGATATCTTCGTTTAAGATTTATTTTTGTAAAGGTAGAAAAGTCGTTAAAATTTACCTAATTGATTAGTTTTTTATTTGAAATTTTCATTTCTAATATTAAAAGAATTGAAGGGAGTGTGGTTTTATAAAATTATATCTTAGTTATTTACCGAATTTTAAAAGTCTTATCATTTTGCTTGGAAATAATGTGGCATTATAACTATTAATTTAGTTTTAACACGATGTGGCATGTAAAACTTCTACCGAGGGATAAAATATCCATATTTTTAAAATGGGTTCGCCATCTTGAACTTTAAAAAGATGACAGCTGTAATACAAAATTCCGAAATTTTGTACCTTAGTCTTTGCAAAATGTTTACCGTTATTACACTCGGACGATTATTTGCAAAGTTCTGGTCATATAAACATCGTGCAGTTTTTTTTGGTGCAGTCAGTAGTAATTAAGGAGCCATAGTTAAAGCTATATAAATCCCGAATGGGCATCTATGAGCAGCTAATTTTTTGGTTTTTGGTTAAAAGGGATCCTTTTTCTTATTTTTTATATAAAAATTAAACTAAACTTCAACAAACTTTTTTTTGCATGCTCTACAAGTTAAAAAAACTACCTAAATATAGTAATACCTAAAAAGACCCAAATTTTCTGAGGTAAGGGCTTTAATATTTAAAAAGTTTTGATACCGTAGAAAACTTTAATTATAAACAGTAGTCATGTAAGAAATTAGAAAAACATTTGCTATGTTTAGTATCATATTTTCTGTTTTGAAAATGATGTATAGAAACATGTTAATTTCAGATTTAAAATATTTACTAACTTTAAGGCTTCCCCTCCGAGAACTGTAATTATAATTTTGTTTCTCAATTGCATTTTTCTATTATTAACACTATCTTAAATATAGATTTTTAGAATATGTTAAGAATATTGCAAAATTACATTTGGGACTTATGTCGTGCTAGACGGCCGATTTAACTCACTGTGCGTCGGTAGGATTGCTAGCGGGTTTTTGTAAAAAATGCTTTATCTCGTATACAGTCCCGGCGATAAAGTCCCAAGATATTGCCCAATTTATAAAAAACTTTGACCCGAACTTTCTTCCTACAGAACCTATTTCTAAAACCCTTCAAGAAATTGAAAAACCCGAAAATTCCAAAATTAAAATAATTTCTGACATTCAAGTAAAAAATCCTAAAACCTTAATCGGTTTATCATTAACATTCAAACTAAAGTACAAAACGGACAAATACCGTCAACTTTAATTTTTTTTATAGTACAAAAGCTAAACGAAACTATGTCAAAATGACTCTATTAAACACAATCATAAATAACAAATCTAATCAAATGTTACAAAATGTCCTTACAATTCCTATATAAAAATTGATCGAGAAATTTTTGAAGGGCATAAAATTATGCCTTACCCTACAAGTATGGACAGCATTGTTGATTTTCTCTGAGAATACCTAATGCGACAGACTTATTTATTTCTTTTCTAAAGAATTAAGACAATATTTTCAACATAAACGGTTGAACGAGTTTGTTACACGTGTGTTTGGTGCTCTGTTCTTAGCCCGTCTTTTCGGTGTGTTGTAGCGAGATTTAATTGGTGAAACTTACATAGCAGTATTCGTTGTAAAACGCTCTTATCTTTAGTACAAATAGACTTTAATTTGAGCCACTCATTAACCGACAAATTTAGAAATTCCGAAAGTGCTTTGTGTTAAGATTAAATATTAATATCAGGTTTATCGTAAACAACTTTTTTTTTTACCCGGCGTCATGCCGGGTGCCTGCGCGACCTGCACATCTGTTATCAGCCGTACCATCCCGGGCATTCAATGTCAGGGTTCGTGCGGAAAGGAGTTCCACCTGAAATGCGTGAGGCTGCTGGCCGCGATCGCTGAGCTATCCGGTGACTCGGGTGTTGTCTGGCGCTGCATCCATTGTAAGGATAATATTCCGAAAGATGATTCCATTAAACTTTTACAGGAGCTGGTCACTAAGGTTAGTGCCATAATGACTGATATGTCTGAAACGAAAAATAATCAATCTGATTTTGCAGCCTCCATCAAATTTTACGGAGACAAAATTGACGACTTCAATAAACGGATGGAGTCTTTCAACAAAATGGTTAAAACTGTCGATGAAGTACAGCAAGAGTTATCGACTGTTAAGAGGGAGTGTACGCATCTTAGCGGTGATATTGAGCTACTTCATCAGCAGGGCCGCAAGCATAACTTTAATATGCGGAATACCCGAAAAAAATACCGAAAATGTATTTTCTTTGCTCAAGAAAATTTGAGAGACAATCGGCGTATCCCTGGCCTATCAGGACATCGTCTCAGGTCACGTGTGGCACGTTTTTCGGCCGATTTCGCGAATAATAACCCGAAAAATATTATTGTTACTTTTTCGTCGCTCAGCACAAGAAACGATTTTCTGGGCTCGGCCAGAAAGCGTAGAAATCCTGGTTTGAATGCTAAAGATCTAGGTTTCACTAAGGACACAAAAATTTTTGTAAATGAACATTTGTCACCTTTCTATAAACTATTACACAAGAAATCCAGAGAGTTTTGCCATAAATCAAATTACCAGTTCTGCTGGATTAAAAATATGAAAATATTCGTCAAAAAGGATGAAACCTCCCGTGCAGTGTACATTGAAAACGAGAGTATACTCGCCAGACTTCATTCCTAGTTTTTTCTCACAATTATTTGCAATTAGTGCGGTGATATCGACTAGATATGGCTTTAATAGATAACTTCCATGTTTATCTTCAGAATACCAGAGGTCTCAGGACTAAATGTGTAGATTTTTTTTCAATCTGTGAGCTCAGTTGACTGCGACTGTATCTGTATTACCGAAACTTGGTTGAAGAGTTACATTTCTTCATCGGAATTTTTTCCCCCACAATATAACGTCTTTCGACTTGACAGGGACTATGTGACAAGTGGTAAAAGTGATGGTGGTGGTGTATTGACCGCGATCCACATAAACTTTTCGGCTGAGCCTATTTCGAAGTGGTGTAATGTGAACTGCATAGTTGAGGATTTATGGGTATCTGTGGCGCTGAGGGGAGGTAAGAAATTATATATCTGTACCATTTACATTCCTCCTCATGCCACTCTGAATAACTATATAGCTTTCTTATCTAAACTGGAGGATATATTGTCTAAAAATCCAGATAACCATTTTCTTGTGATAGGTGATCTTAATTTACCAAATCTAAACAGGTTAAAATACAGTGACAATAATGATTTGCGTCCCCGTGATGCGACAGATGCTTGTAGTCAATAATTCTGTGATATATTTTTCCTAAATAATCTAAAACAATACAATCATGTTTTAAGTCACAATAATAAAGTTTTGGACCTTGTTATATCAAACTCTTTGTTTATGAATGTTGAGAGGTGTTGTACTCCTCTGGTAGTTGAGGATGGTCACCATTCGTCTTTGGATATTATAATTAAGTTAGACTATGTTAAGAATTTGCACTGTAATTCGTATACCGAAATCAGGTTTTGTGATGCAGATTTTTCTAGCTTAAATAACAAAATCAACCAATACAATTGGGTTGATATTTTCAAATCTAAAGATCCCAATGATGATTTAACCACTTTCTACAACATTTTAAACAACCTAATAGATAAATATATACCAAAGGTTAAAATCTCAAAATCTAAACACCCACTCTGGTTTTCCAGACCCACAATAGCTCTTGTTAAATTAAAAAATACTGCTCATAGAAAATGGAAGGTTTATGGTGGCCGCAATAATTACAGTTATTTTTCTTTAGTTTATTTTTTAGTTATTTTTTTGATTTAAGAAAAAGAGTAAAGGCTAGTATAAAAAATGACTATAAAAATTACATAACAACGACGGAGAATAATATTAATAAAAACACAAGTTTCTTCTGGTCTTTCGTAAATAACAGAAAAAATAATAAATCTCTACCCACTAAAATGTATCTAAATGATTTAAATGCGACTAATAATAAGGATATTTGTGAACTTTTTTCGAAATATTTTATCTTTTTTTTTTATCTTTTTTCTATATTTTATCTTTTTTTTTATCTCGGCCTCTTCACGTCATATTTAATAAATGTATCTCATATGGGGTATTCCCCAAAAAATGGAAAATCGCCCAAGTTGTGCCTATCTTTAAATCTGGGGACAGAATGAACATCGCTAATTACCGCCCCATATCACTACTGAATCATTTTTCAAAAGTTTTTGAGTCAGCAATTTTAAAACAACTTTTTTTTGAGGTTAAGTGTGTCTTGGACTGTAACCAGCATGGTTTCTATAAAAAACGTTCTGTTCTAACAAACTTGGTACCGTTCACTCAAAATGCTTACGAAAGTATGGAGAAGGGTTTGGATACCTGCGCCGTGTACACCGATTTCTCCAAGGCATTTGACAAAGTTCATCACCCGACATTGATAAGAAAGCTTGGCAATTTCGGTGTGCACGGGGCACTTTTTCAGCTCCTTTAAAGTTATTTAGACAGTAGAAGCCATATCGTAGCTCTTAACAATGCAAAATCTGAGTGCATATATGTAACATCGGGGGTGCCTCAAGGGTCACATTTGGGTCCCATTCTTTTTAGTATATTTTTGAACGATATTGGGGAATGTTTTACTAACTCTGGTTATTATCTATATGCGGACGATCTTAAAATATTTACAACTATTAAAAGTCAAAATGACATTCTTCAACTGCAGAGGA
Source organism: Kuschelorhynchus macadamiae (assembly GCA_030620095.1). Lineage (NCBI taxonomy): Eukaryota > Metazoa > Arthropoda > Insecta > Coleoptera > Curculionidae > Kuschelorhynchus > Kuschelorhynchus macadamiae. Next base: position 105,788 of record JAUTXW010004996.1, on the reverse strand, counting down.
GTATAACTAATTTCTGGGATTTTTGTACTTTGAATAGGCTGCACGTCAATCTCGATAAATGTTATGCTCTTTTATTTTCTAAAAAAGTTTCTCAATTGGATTTCACGTTGGATATTTTTTTGAATAATGTCAAATTAAAATTTGTTGATACGGTGAAAGACTTGGGAGTAATTTTGGACTCCAAATTGTTGTTTGAGACTCATATAGAAACTATTGTTCAACGGGCACAAAGAAATTTAGGTTTCATATTGAGGATGAGTAAGGGTTTTAATAACATTCGGTCTTTGATTAATTTGTATAATGCCATAGTCAGACCTATTTTGGACTACTCAGCTGCAGTTTGGAATCCATTATACCACAAATATACAAATAGAATTGAATGTGTACAGAAAAAATTTATCAAGCCTCTAAATTTTCGTTTTAACAGACAGAGACACTTTTCACCTTACGTAGATAATTTATTATTTTACAAGCTGCAAGCCCTAGAATCTCGAAGGAAATATTTTGATGTTTTGTTTTTATATAAAGTCATTAATAATCTTGTTGATTCTCAATATTGTATAAGCTATAGTTTCTTTAACCCAAATTTTTATGTAGTTCGCAATAGGCGACTCTTTGATATTAAAATGTTTCATTCTAACTATTTTTCAAATCCTCCTCTGATTAGATGTACACGAACTTATAATTATGTTTCTCAGTTAGACGATAATCTTGATATATGTGCTAATAACTTGAGACTTTTTAAGAGATTGGTTAGGAAAAACTGTTGCTGAACATTGCTTTCGTGCTTATTTGTAATTTTTTTTGTATAGTGTTTTAGTGTAACTCGTTTTACCGATATTTGTTAATATTGTAAATCTAATTTGTGTCATCCAGTAATAGGGCAGCTGCGACTGTCTGTTGGATGGCCATTTTTCTAAAATAAAATAAAAATAAAATAAAAACAAGCACTGACCGATCATTTCCAAAATTGTAAGTTATTTGCATTAGGGTGTTCCATTTTGGGTACTTGCGTATTTTCGCGCCATAGGAGCAGCATAGCACACGTGTCGTCAGAAACCGTAAACCTTTGGCACATGAACATTATAAGAAACAAAATCTCCTGTTCTTCTGCAAAAATCATATGTTTTTGATCATATATAAATAATCTGTTTTCCCTTTAAATCGTCACTTAGCGCGATGAGTTATGAAAATGCTTGACCCTTTTTTAAGAAAGCGAGGGCTAACATTCCTCGCGGCACACAGAGGAACCTTTTGATGTCTCAATTATAGAAATCGTCCCGACCAGGATTTGAGCCTCTAGGCGGTAACAAAGAAACATACTTACATACATATTCTGTTAAACATGTTATCCTCGTTTGTATATAAGTTGGGTAAAAAGGTCAAAATTATTTCACTTTAGTAATTTCTATAAATCCTGCCAGTCAAAACAGTCCTTTTGAAAATATTTAAATAACAGTTTCCTTTAAACCTACAATACAATAATAAAATGATACTGTTAAAAAAAAAATTATTAAAACATTTAAGAAAATAATTATTCTGCATTTGTTTAAAACATTTTATAGAAGTGTGTGAACATTAGTTAAACACTTTAAATCTGAAATAAAAAAAGAATAGGTTACAATAATTATACATATAACAATGATTTCAATTACGGGATTTACTTTTGTTTCCAATAACTTAGGTTCACAATTTTAAAACCTTCTTTATCACTATTACAAGCTTTTATTTAACTTGCTGTCTTCGTATGTGTGTCTTTCCGGTTCAAAATTTTGTAATCAAATCAATTTTTCAAGCACTTGATGGCATTCGAATCAGCTAAAATTTGACATACTCTATGCAACTTCGATGACAATACAATAATATTACTGGAGAACAAATTTCTTTTTTTTTGTTTCTTGAACAAAAACATATTTTTTTGGATTCAACTACACCCAAGTAACTAAAAAATACCTATTAAAGAATTTAGTTGGCGAAAAAACATCTCAATTATTTGTTACAAAATTTTAATTTTTTAATTTTACCTGTACATGACACGGTGTCCGGATTTGGTTGCAAAAGCAGGGTATCTCGCTTATTTTTAAAGATAGAACCTTGCGGTTTTCTCGAACCTGAGCTAATTTTTTGTGAAACTCATGAAGCCGTAAACAAAATTTTCATAGCCTTCTTCGTTTATGAGATACAGGGCGAAATAGAAAATTTTGGATTTTGGGACCCCCCTCGGATCTCGGTTATCCTTTAACTTAACGCAAAGGGAAAAATGGCTGCTTATGCAGTTTTTTACGCTGGATCCAGTGGCGTAGTCATATTTTTCATTTGAGTTGTTATTTTTTAGATATGACCCAAAGTTGTGTTTTTTTAAATGGGACACCCTGTATATTTGTCCAGAAATTGATATGTTCTTTTAAAAGCTTCTCAAAAATATATAATAGTATGGGTCTATTTTAATAAACAACAACAAAAATCCTAATTTTTATAATTATCCCAAATTTTGCAGTAGGCCATGCAAAACGATGCCGTTTTCTTTTGTTTTCTTGGAAGCAAATGACATTTCCCAATTTTGTACGCGTATATAAAATATAGCGCTAGTTTTTTGTATTTATTTATTGTGTAAAAATATATTTGTATTATTATGGAAGAAAACCAAACTTTCGAACATTATGAAAAGTACGATATGTTAGCTTGTTTTATATTAAGTAATGAAAATGTTGAAGCGGCTTCTGAGATGTATTTTAACAGGTAAATAGTTAATTTTTAGGTATGTTGAAATACTATTGCTTAATTTTTATTTAGATATCCATAAAGGAGGCAACCTAATATATTCACTTTTTATCGGATAAAAAAGAATTTACTTAATCACGGATCATTTATCAAACCTCGTACGAAAACATATAATAAAGAAAATTGGGAGGCTGAGAAATTACGGTTTTGGCTAATGCAGAAGCTTACCCTAGAAACTCTTGTAGGGCCAGTGAAAAGAGCATAGAGATTCCAAAAACTAGAGTTTAAGAAATTCTAAAAAAGCACAAATACCACCCATACAAATTTAGGCTCGTGCAGCACTTACAGCCAGGGGATGCAGAGCGTCGGGTAGTCTTCTGCAATTGGTTTCGAGAAAGATTCGATATGGTTAGAGATTTTGAAAGGAAGGTTATATCGTCAGACGAAGCACATTTCAGTAATTCTGGTATACTCAATAGGCACAATAGTAGATTCTGGTCCCAGGAAAATCAACACCAAATATTTCCCAGAAGACAGCAGGGCAGGTTTGGTCTAAATGTGTCCTGCTTCATATTAGGAACACATAAAATTTTATATATTTGAGGGAAATCTAACAGCCAATCGCTATATAGAAATTTTAGAGGCAGCTTTAGCGCAAATTAACGAAATTTATTTTCAACAGGACGGTGCTCCTACACACAATTCTGGAATGACGAGATTAATTCTGAACAATAATTTTACCAATCAATGGATCGGAACAAATGGACCTATAATATGGCCCCCCTAGGTCCCCAGATTTGTCGATTTTAGATTTCTTTCTATGGGGATATCTGGAAAATAGAATTTACAAAGACCACTAGTAATTTATTACTGTTTTGTTCTTGTGTTACATAAGTCAAGGTAGGTGGTACTTTTTTGGTGCAAAATTTGGGATGATAATTATAAAAATTAGGATTTTTGTTGTTGTTTATTAAAATAGACCCATACTATTATACATTTTTGAGAAGCTTTTAAAAGGACAAATCAATTTCTGGACAAATATACAGGGTGTCATATTTAAACACAACTTTGGGTCATATCTAAAAAATAACAACTCAAATGAAAAATATGACTACGCCACTGGATCCAGCGTATAAAACTGCATAAGCAGCAATTTTTCCCTTTGCGTTAAGTTAAAGGATAACCGAGATACGAGGTGGGTCCCAAAATCCAAAATTTTCTATTTCGCCCTGTATCTCATAAACGAAGAAGGCTATGAAAGTTTTGTTTACGGCTTCATGAGTTTCACAAAAAATCAGCTCAGGTTCGTGAAAACCGCAAGGTTCTATCTTTAAAAATAAGCGAGACACCCTGCTTTTGCAACCAAATCCGGACACCCTGTACATTGAACATACAAAATGCAAATAACAATATTGTTGGTTCAACAAAAGTAATAAAGTAGCACATTTTTCTCTTCTCCACATTCTTCGGTCTATACATAGCTGTGATTGCTTTCAGTAAGTCGATGTAACGGTCTAGTGGTATTAGCAAAACCTTTTATGAATCTTCTGTAGTATGTACAAAGTCCCAGAAAACTCCTTAGTTCATGTCTGTCTTTTGATATTGGCCAATTTTCAAAGACTTCAGTCTTTCTGGATCGGGTTTTACTCCATGTTCGGTAATTACATGGCCGAGATATTTCACTTCTTTTTGGAACAACTGGCACTTCTTGGGACTGAGTTGTCTTCTTTAAGTTCCTGCTTTATATCTTTTTGACTTCTGTTCATGTCTTCTTGACTGTTTTTCGCGTCTTCTTGGCTCTTTCTTAGATTTTCACATCGTTGTGCATTGTCATTTTCACATTCATTAAGGCATTAAAATTTTGCTCCCATAATTATGATAATTTTTATATCTTCTGTGTTTAAAAAAAAAACAGTTTTTACTTCTTTGTCTTTTGTTTTACGTATGCTACAGTAAAAGAAAGTTTTTATTAGTACCGTTTTTAATCACAAGTGTTTTTATTTTAATATGTTTATTTATCAGTTCCCTGTTGTATTAAAAACACAACCCCAAATAAATTCTGCTTATCATATTACAACTTATAACCACGTAATATAACGAATTACTAGTTTAGATATTAATATCAAAATAGGATAGAATTCCTTCGGCCGAAGGCGTCAGGGAAGCCGAGGTTCTGCATAACCTTCGGTCAGATTCTATCAGTTATGTCTCCATTGGAATTTTCGCACAATCTCAAATGCAGTAGACTGTATTTAGTTTCCCAACGAAATGGAGAGACTGTGTTCTAATTCCTATTCACAAACGTAATAGGACTGGCTTTTAGCTAAAAACCTTAAAACAATATCATTACATAGTCATAGTCATAATATTTATTTGACCATATTTTGTACAAAAACGTTACAATTGTAGCAAGTCGTAAAAATTAACATTCATAGACATGATGTTTTAGTATATGCACATAACATATGCAAAAGTGAAAACTAAGCACTAAGATAAAATAAACATAAGACATAATAATAAAACGAATATGGCTTATGACAAACAAAGAAATAAGCATACATTTCAGATATTAAACTTTATCCTAAGATTTACAATATCAAAGAATTCCCGTATTGTATAGAAAACATGTGATGTTAAAAATTGCTTAATTGCGACTCTGAACCTTGTTATTGATAACGGTAACACATTATAAAATTCAATGTTAAATGAGTTGTTTATTGATTTTTTAAGACGAAACTTAGGCCCACGAATTAATTATGCGGATTTTGTGCCATAGTGATGAAAACCAGAATTTTGCAAATATTGCGATTTATTTTTATGAATTTCCCGTAACTGGTTTAATATACAGGGTGGCCCAACGAAAAGGTCCCACCCTTATTTATGACTTTCCTGGTATATTTTGGGAAAAACGCTTGGACACGTCAATTTTGATTTTTAGGGGGACGTCTTTTCATGTATGATTGTATAATACAGGGTGTTCCAAAAATAAGATATCGCATTACACTTGACATTTTTAAATGGAAACCCCCAATTTTTTTTCTATTTTTGGATTCTCCAGGAAGTTTTTAGTAACTTTTGTATAATAGAGTTTATACCTATCTTCAACCATTTTGAAGTTATTTGAATAATTGAATAATATCAAGTATTGATAAATTAAATTCAAGAAAGGGTCAAAATAACGAAACTTTATTATCAAAACGGAAACATTGCAAGGGCTACTGCCCGGTTGTTTAATGCGTTACATTCAGTCAAAAATATTAACCATAAGTATGTGGCTAAATTAATAAGAAAATTTGAAGCAACTAGATCTGTATCTAATATTCGCCGGAATCAGGAACACTAAACCATTTACAGTTTTACATTCACATTAAAATTTAAACAAAAATTAGTTACTTAGCTACAATGTGTCAAAAAGTCAATGTGGTAATAAATGTTGAAAGTGGTGTCCGTTTACCTCCATGCAATAATAAATATTTTGCTCAAATCTATTCCTAACATTTTCACACATTTCTGGAGTTATTTGTCTGCATTCCGCCGTGATCCGCTCCCGAAGATCTTGGATGGAGTCTGGCTTCGTACTAAAAACCTTACTTTTTATATGTCCCCAAAGAAAGTAATCTAAAGGACTCAAGTCCGGAGACCTTGGTGGCCACTCAATGGGGCCGCGCCGTCCGATCCACTGATTTGGGAAATGGGTGTCCAAAAACTGTCGTACTGGAGCTACATAGTGCGGTGGTGCACCATCTTGTTGGAAATGAAGAAAATTTTCATTATAATTAACCTCATTTTCTATTATTTCGGTTATTCGTGGCTCTATTGTATTTTCCAACATGTCCAAGTACAACTCCCCCGTCAAGTTTCCAGGAATAAAGAAAGGTCCTACAATATGATTTCCGAAAATGCCGGCCCAGACATTAATTTTTTGTGGGTATTGCGAATGTACCTCTCGAAACAAATGTGGATTCGAGTCGCTCCAATATCGACAATTATGTCTATTTACAGCACCATGTAAATAGAAGGTACATTCATCCGAAAAACAAATGTTAAATAACAAATTTGGGTTATTGTTCAAACGTTGTGTCATTAATTCGCAAAACTCCAACCTTCTATCATAATCGTCTTCATTAAGCTCATGGACAAGTTTAGTTTTGTACGGGTGAAATTTATAGGATTTCAAAATTCTTTGCACTGTTGAGCGTGTAAATCCTGAAGAAGTAGCCAGACCACGAGTACTTTGGGTGTTGTCAAGAGCCACGTGTCCCAAAACTGCTATTTCTCTGGCTTCATTTCTACTTGGACGATTTTCCTGATTCCGGCGAATATTAGATACAGATCCAGTTGCTTCAAATTTTCTTATTAATTTAGCCACATACTTATGGTTAATATTTTTGTCTGGATGTAACGCATTAAACAACCGGGCGGTAGCTCTTGCAATGCTTCCGTTTTGATAATACAGTTTCGTTATTTCGACCCTTTCTTGAATTGAATAAATCATTGCAAAATATTATAATAGAACTAGGCAACTTAACGATTTCAAATCAAAGATAAAGTTGTTCTATGATTTACGATGACATTGACGGATGCTAAATTTCTTGCTGGTATCGGTGATTATTATTTTTTTCCGTATTATCAGTACTAAATTAAATGAGGCGAATTTTATAAAAAAAATTAAAAAAACTTCAAAATGGTTGAAGATAGGTATAAACTCTATTATACAAAAGTTACTAAAAACTTCCTGGAGAATCCAACAATAGAAAAAAAATTGGGGGTTTCCATTTAAAAATGTCAAGTGTAATGCGATATCTTATTTTTGGAACACCCTGTATTATACAATCATACATGAAAAGACGTCCCCCTAAAAATCAAAATTGACGTGTCCAAGCGTTTTTCCCAAAATATACCAGGAAAGTCATAAATAAGGGTGGGACCTTTTCGTTGGGCCACCCTGTATATAATGAAGGAAGAGTCAATATTTATAAACTTATGAAATAAGGCCTACAGCGCTCGCGGTGACCAACTCCGGCGACACTTCGTATGGCCTTTTTCTGCATTCTAAAAATGCATTTTGGGTTGCATGAATTACCCCACAGAGCTACCCCATAGGAAATATGACCATGAAATAAGGAATAATATACATTAACAACTGATTGTCGGTTTAAAATGAATTTTAGGTTTCTAATTACAAACAATGCCGAAGATAATTTAAACCACAGTGATTCGATGTGAGTGGTCCAATTAAGAGAATCTTCCAAGTTCAAACCCAGCACCCTTGCACTTTTTCCTTTTACCAACTGTAGATTTGTTGAAAATATAAGTTCTTGCGTCTTATCTACTTTAATTTCAGATGATTTTGGGAAAACCAAGTCTCCGCTTTTACAGCCAATAAACTACTACTGTTTTTTAATTCAGCGACATTTTTATGATGACATAAAAGATATGTGTCATCGGCATAACATATGCATTTGTTTGGACAGACATATGCAAAAAGATCATTTATATATATATATATATATATATATATATATATATATATATATATATATAATAAAAAGGATGGGACCAAGAATCGATCCCTGAGGTACTCCATGAACCGTGGTGCCGATACCAGAAATATCATCATCAAAGGGGACACACAAGGGCATTCCCCTAATTCCATATCGATAGAGTTTTTTAATAAGAAGATTGGTGAGACACTGTCAAAGGCCTTGCTCAGGTCACAAAGTTAAGTCTATATGCTCTCCCTTTTCAAGGCCATCGACTATGTCATGCACTATCTGAACAACTGCCTGCACCGTAGATTTTCCCTTCCGAAAACCATACTGAGACACATCTAACAATTTGTTACATTCAAAGAAATAAACCAAACAGTTTTTTATAATAACTTCAAATACCTTTCCAAACAGCGGGACAATAGAGATAGGCCTGTAATCACCAACTGAATTTACATCTCCCTTTTTAACAACCGGCACTACCCTGGACAGTTTGAAACATGATGGAAAAGTACCCCGTTTTAGACATATGTTAAATAAAAAAGTTAACGGTTTAATTATTACTGGCGATATATATTTTAATATAATACTATTTAAATCATATATATCATAAGAACTGGGTTTTTTAAGAGATTTTATAGCATCCCATACATCAGTTTCACTAACGGGTAAAAATGCTAGAGATTTAGAGAATAACGGAATGGACTCAATCAGTTTTTGTCGTGATTCGAGATCGACTGTCAGACTATGAACTAAATCAGATGCGATCGCCAAAAAATGCTTACTAAAGTCATTTGCTGTTAGCTGAGAATCATTTTCATGCAATCGATTTCGGTTTCTTTCCAAATTTATAATATTCCAAGCACTCCTTGATTTGTTCTTGGAACTGTTGATATAACTGCTATATGCGCGTTTTTTAGCTTTAATGATAGACTTCCTATAATCTTTATGCAGGTATTTAAAAACGAACCTACTATCAGCATTACCAGTAGCATCACTAATAAGCTTTAGGGCAGATAATGTTTCCCTTTTTTCTCTTAATTCGTCCGTAAACCAGTGCACCAGGGGTCTGCCCGATTTAACAGATTTAAAAGGAAGATATTTGTTAATAAGTTCTTGACAATTGTTTAATAATAAACTCTACATTATTCGAATCATAGAACTGAAACCAGTTTAGGGACTCGACGTTTTTAGTAATTTTACCAATAGACTTGGCTGTAATTTTTCTTACTTTAAAAATATTGGGCTTCGGCCGTAGATTTAAATTAAATTCAATAAATTGTCCATAATGATCAGATAAACATGGATCAATGATGCCTGATATAAAACTATCCAGATCAGTTAATATGTTGTTTATACAGCTGGAAGAAGTATCTGTTACCCTAGTGCATTCAGATATAACAGCTCCCATGCCAAAACTACTCAGAATGGAAGTTAGTTCAAAATTAATAAGTTTTTCATATGAAAAACTTATTAATTTTGGTATCAGGGGACCAAATGTTAGAATCCATGTTACTTGCGTGATCGTTGAATACACTAACCTTAAATGAAGAATATTTACTTGGGTATGGATATTGCATTCAACAAAAAATATTAGTATTCTTTGATATGCCTAAGAGTTTTGACTACATCAAAATATGGTGTACTCAGTATTCTACATTCTTGGAAAATCTTTTGCGAACTCAAGACCTACGTACAAGCATTTCTTGCCAATCATCAAAAGTTCAACTCCACCATATCTATTCAGACATATTTTTCCAAACCTCTAGCATTTCTCAAGGAGCCTTAATTAGTCCAACACTATTCCTAGCAGCTATAATCCACCATCAGCACGTCTCAGAATATCTGCTAATGATATAAAGGAACAAATAACAACCATAATATACAAACATGCCTAAATAAACTTTCTACCTGGACTCATTCGAACGAACTTACCTATCCTTCAGTTGTAGCGTACTTTTGCAGAAAAAGAAAGTGCGCTGGAAATACAGATCTAACCATAGATTTCCATTCAGTGTAAAATAAATGACAACACTCTTTTTGGGGCATGAACTGTGACTACAAACTTAATTGGAATTATCATACAGACTAATTAATAAGTAAATGCAAGAAACATCTAATAATCATATACAGAGTGTCTATTTTAGTATACCACTATTGCTATCTTCTAAACGGCAAGAAATACGATGTTGGTTAAATTAGAGAAAAAGTGTCCTTTATGGAGGACGTTAATAATCCGTTTACAGATTTTTTTCTTTGTTCCTGAAATTTTGCAAAAATTGCCCAAAATTATTTTGTTAAATATCTCAAAAAGTTTGTACTTTAGAAAAAAGTTTTATACCACATTTACTTACTCTAATGTTCTCTACAAAATGGAACCCTCAGATTTTCAATCCGACGTTTCGTCTACCGGCCACTATTATCAGTTTCTTTTAAAATACGGACCTGGATGTTTTATTTCATTTTCTTAAAGAACAATTTACATCTAATACATCAACATACACCAAGAACATTTTTACCGACGTTTCGTACTGTTATATTCATATGGAGAAAGTATCAATTATATGAAGTAATATCAGCCAACAAGCCTAGAGAAAAAAAGTAGTAGTAGTAGTAGTAGGCAAGAAAGAAGTAGATGGCAAAATTGAAACGGTTATTGATGATTTAGTTATTATACTGGGATCTTCAAGTAATGACGACGAAACCTCCTCATTTTCAGAGGAAGACAACGATTTAGAAGGAATTGAACCATTAGAATTACAGTCGTCAACCTCAAAAATGGCTTAGTTTTTTTTCATATATTTTGTAAAATTGTTCATAAAGTAGCTGTCAATAAACTGCTTCAAAATAATTAATTTTCTGTTCAATACCGGGTGTCAAAAAATATCTAATATTGCAATTAATATTTGAAAAACTACAGAACTCATATTTTTCCAAAATTAAGACATCAATGTAGTTATAGTAGGGGAGCCAGCACTGATTCCAGTGAACAAGATTTATCAAAATTTTAACTTATGCGGTTCGACTTTGGGCTATTCGGGTATGCCAAAAGTGACCGTTTGTCTCCGTCTGTCATATTATTTTGTACAGGGGGCGTCATTGTGAAGTACTATACAGGGCGTTTCCTAATTGCGTGCTCATGTTAAAGGAGGGTGATTCTTGGACTTTTTTAAGAAAAAAGTTTAATATGAACCTAAAAGTCTTAACTTTGGAGATACAGGGTTTTAAAAAAACATTTTTTTAAAATCGTAATTCTGATACTATTATAGATAAATAACTGTGTGAAATTTGATACACGTCTTTTATGCATAAAGGGGCACTTTTTATTAACAATCAATTTTTGAAATTTCTACCAGTGGCGTGCACGTGTAATTAAACTGGGTAAACCCGTATGCTCCTTAATGCATAGAAGACGTGTATCAAATTTCATGCAGTTATAATATATAATAGCATCAGAATTGGGATGAAAAAAAATGTTTCCTTTTTAAATTTTACCATCCTGTATCTCAAAAGTTAAGACTTTTAGGACATAAAAACACCCCCTTTAACATCAGCATGCAATTAGGAAACGCCCTGTATAGTACTTCAGAATGACGTACACTGGATCTGATGCTGGCTGCCCTTGTAAAATCTGGACTTGTAAATCGTGTATCACTATACTGGGTAGTCCAATAACAGTGGACGTAGGCAGTAGCCCGAGAAACGTTAATAACGTTAAGAATTCAAGAAAAAATATAAACTCATGGACAAAATTATCGAATATTTTTTGTAATCATTATTTTTTCAAAATAAATTTTAAATAATCGCCGTAAACGTACATGAGCTGAATATTAGGATCTAGTAGGCTGATTACTCGCTTGTTTTAACATATTTTGACGTTTAATTAACATTAATGGCGCATATCATTTTCTTTTGGGCATTTTATCAAAAACAAATAATAACATATTTTGTGAATTAAGCTTGAACTTAAGTTACTGTAGGTTAATTAACTAAGTAATAGCAAAAAGTGTTTCTGTTTGTTGCTAAAAAACATCAGTATGCCACTAGTTAGACACTGCACTGAAGTTGAAGCGGTGCAAATTGTAACTCTATATAACGAAGGATATAAACAGAAGGATATCGCACGACGTCTAAGGAGAGGTCAATCTACAGTATCGAATATTTTAAAAAGGTATGAAGAGACTGGAAATTACGTACGTAGACCTGGTCAAGGGCGCAAGAGATGTACAACAGCAATTGATGATCGATTTTTGATACTTAATTCTACACGAAATCGCAGATTGACATCGTCGCATCTCAAAAATGAATTACTTAATGTAAGACAAGTTAATGTAAGTTCAAAAACAGTTAGGCGAAGATTAAAAGAAGCAGGTTTGAAGCCAAGACGGCCCGCCAAAGTTCCACGTCTTCTCCAAAATCACAAAGTTCAACGATTAGAATTTGCTAGAAGGCATATTCAGTGGGATAACGAAATATGGAAGAATGTTCTCTTTACGGATGAGACCAGAATACAATTATGAAAGCCCGATGGTCGAAACCACGTCTACAGAAGAGTTGGAGAACGGTTTGCTCCCTGCAATCTCGTAGAGACCGTTAGTTTTGGCGGTGGCGGTATAATGTTCTGGGGCGGTATTTCTTGGGAGGGACGCACCGAACTTGTGGAAGTGATTGGACGAATGACAAGTGACTTGTATATTGAAAACATTCTTCAAGAACATGTTTTGCCTTATGTCGGCCATATTGGATATGAAGAATTCATATTAATGCACGATAATGCTCGACCGCAAGCAGCTGATATAGTGACTAATTACCTTGATGCGGTCCACATTCAAAGATTAGATTGGCCACCATATAGCCCCGACTTAAATCCAATAGAACATGCATGGGACTATCTTAAACGCCGCATACGACGAAGAAATCCCGTTCCAAATACAATAGACCAGCTTCGGATTGCTGCACAAGAAGAGTGGAATGCAATTCCTCAAGAATATATCCAGAACCTCCTTAGCAGCATGCCGAGAAGAATGGAAGCAGTAATTAGATCTCGAGGCGGGAATACTCGTTACTAACTGTGCTTTAATTTTAATCAAAAAACTTGTAATTGCCTTCCAATTATTATTTAAATAAGATGTAAATATCCTTAATTTTTATAACGTTTAGCATTAATTTTTTTCACGATCTTCTTCTGGTAAAAACTTAACATTGTTCACTAAAATATTTTACGTTTATATAGTTTCTTGCAAATGGTAGTATTTAAATAACTTGATTCATCAGTTTTTTTTAAAGAATGAAAAATTAAAAATATTCGATAATTTTGTCCATGAGTGTATTTATAGGTAAATCGATCAAGAAAAATCAAAATTAAATAATTTTAAAATTCGAAAGTCAGCCATTTTTGCAACACAAAAAAGATATAGAAATGCGGTACACGAAAGAAAACAGACAAATATAGATAAAGGTTCATTAAGCATAGTTATATTTTTTAATTATCTGAAGTGCGTCAAAAGTATAGTCAAAAAGGAATGCCATGTTATTTAAAGAACGACGGGACACCACTGGTTTAATTTAACTTTAACATTTGGTTGGGAATTTTGGATTCTATAGTTTTGGGTCCCTACTTCTTTCAGGATCATTTAACAGGTGACATGTACTTGATTTTTTTAACAAATGACTTCCAAGAAATGTTAGATGACATGCCCTTGGCTGTGCATAGAAATTTTGAGTTTTTTCAACAAGATGGTGCTCCAGAGCATCGTTACCGTCGCTGTACCAGATTCCTCAATAATCTTAAACCTAACCACTGGATTGGTAATAACGGTCCTATTAATTGGCCACCTCGTTCCCCGGATCTAACTCCAATAGATTTTTTCACATGGGGATACATAAAGTACTTGGTATATTTAATAACTCCTGCAAATTTGGATGATCTTAAGCTAAGAATTCATTTGGCATGTGATAAAATAACACCACGATTGCTTAAAAATATTGAGAAAAGAGTTATCAAAAATGCTAGAGAGTGTTTAAGAAATAACGGCCGACAGTTCCAACATTTCTATTCGTTACTTGTTATTTTATACTGTAAGTAATTAGTTTTAAAACTTAAACCATTTTAACATTAATAGGTATTTTATTGTAATTTCGTTTGTGATGAACCGTAAGAAATTTTAATTGCATTTTCCGGGATCCACATTTTTAAATAAAGATATTTATAAAGAAGCCATGAAACATGAAGATGAATATAACAGAACGAAACGTCGGTAAAAATGTTCTTGGTGTATGTTGATGTATTAACTGTAAATTGTTCTTCAAGAAAATGAAATAAAAAATGAGGGCGCCATTTTGTTGAGAACATTAAAGTAAGTAAGTGTTGTATCAAACTTTTTTCTAACGTACAAACTTTTTAAGACATTTAATAAAATAATTTTTGGTAATTTTTGGCAAAATTTGCACACGGATTATATTAACGACGTCCATAAAGGACACTTTTTCTCTAATTTAACCAACATCGTATCTCTTGCCGTTTATGAGATAGCAATAGTGGTATACCCTAAAATAGACACCCCGTATGTGCTTTGAAACACGAATTAAAATTCAGAAAGAAGTTCTTATACTATTTAAACCAGATATCGGTGCCATTATATACTCATCTGCATCCATAGAAAATGGACCGTTCATCCAACAGCCTTTGCAGCGAATCAGAAATTTCTGGTTTATTATACACAAGAACCCATTTACTGTTGAATTGTTCACTATCTTTGTATCTTAGATCAAACATCCCACACTAACATGACTTCTTTAACCCAACCACAGTAAACTCTTAATAATAAATTTACTTAATTTACTCATATTCAGTTTAAAATACTCAGAAAACCAACGCGACTTGCTTTCCCCTCCATGATATTATTCTCCAATAATTTGTAATAAAAGCCAACTTCACTAAATCTAACTCTTTCGTCGTAATTGCTCACTATCAAGAAATAATATATATTACATACAAAAATCAAAGGCAAACTTCACAGATGGTTCAAAGAGAGGAAACTCAATGGAAGCTGTTTATTACTCTAATATAGCGAACAATCATTATTCCGACATAAAACTACAACAATACTAACAGCAGAACGACTGCCACTATTAAAAACTGGGTAATATTGCCTGACCCAAATCGTCTTAAATGGGTTATAATTACCAGATTCGCATTGATTAAGATATGTATTGAAACTACACTTTTAGTTTTGGCTTGGTCCAGAAAAGAAAAGTTTTTATTTAACACAGCAGAATAACAAACCAAAGCGACTGACCCTTTGTAAAAGGCAAATAACACGGGAAAATAGGTTGCCTTAATTTATTACCCAATTTGTGGTTTCCAAGCAAAAAATAGAATTTAGTTGAGGGTAGGTGTTGTTTGTAAAGACCTTTTTAACCAACGTCTATTCCTGTAATAAAGTTTAGCAGAATAGCAGAAGGTATATTTTAGCGTTATTTTTAATTGCTAAAATTGATAGCCCTTTAAAATGCTGATATTGTCTACGTATTTTAATACAATTGTAATAAATTAAGATAAAAAAAAATAAGAATAATACAATTTTTGGAAGTTATAGATTGATGTTACTTTAGTTTATTTATGTTGTTGTTAGATTTGATTTGCAAATTTAATTATTCATTTGTTACACTGGTTCCGAACTCTACTCAGTTAGGCTAGTCGGAGGCGATTCGTAGGTTCTTAATGATATTCAAACTGATGTGGGCACCACTAACTATATTAGTTAGACATAAAGAAGAAAAGAAAAGATAATAGACGCCGTACACTGTTCTGTAATAAAGTTCTATGAACGAAGAATAATTTAGGCTTTAATGATAATCTCTAATTAACATTACCCGAAGTCAAAAAGTAAACATAAAAGAAACAAGCTAATTTAAAAAGAAACACTCAGATTTATTATCTGAAAATGTAAAATTATCTAATGATATAAATTTTCAACAATGACAGAATGAATCACAAATCAAAGGTTCTAGCTATACCAATTTTAAATTTAACCAATCAAATAATGAAATTAATCAATCTTAAATTTCAATATGTATCATATGTTAAATTTTATAAAAAAAATATCAATTTAATTCAAATATCCAAAGTATCAAAATATGTTACATAAATAGTAACTACTACTAGTTGTAGTCCAAAAGTGGATTAAAAAAACAAGAAATAATGAATTTACTTTCTGTCTGTTTAGAACAAAACTATTTTGAATTTCATAATAATATATATACAAGTAATGATGGTCTAATAATGGGAAATCCACTTAGTTCCTTATTAGCTGAAATATTTTTTAATAAATTTCTTTATTGGCATAGATAGGTAGATGACATTTTAGTTTGTTTCACTGGAACAGAAGGGCAACTAAATATTTTTCTTGTATTCATAAATAATTTACATACCAATATAAAATTCACTATAGAAAATGAAACAAATGATTATATTAACTTTCTGGATTTAACTGTTAAAAGGGAAAACAATAAACATATTTTTTCTGTTTTTCATAAACCAGCACATACAGATACAACAATACATTACACTTCATGTCATCCAAAGCAACATAAGTTAGCAGCCTTTCATAGTATGATCCATAGATTAATCACACAGATCTAATTATATGCTTCTCATTTAATTAATTGTAATAATCATTTTAATAACAATTTTAAAGTTTTATATACAGAAGATAATGGCATAAAATTGAATTTTCTAGAAACTTTAGAAATAAATAAACTTAAATACACAGGTTTATTACTTAACGATCGAACTGACGTGAACAATTCGCCTCTATTAATTATGTTTTGTTGAAATAGATTTAGGTAAACATGGAAAAAACCCATTGTACACTAGGTATAAAATATTTTACTTCATTCTAATTGTATCATCTGAAGAAGCCACAGTGTTGGCGAAACATGTCATGAAAGGCATTTTCTTTTTAATATAGTGGAAGTTTTAAGTAAAAATTGTTTTGTTTTTACTTAGTACCGTAAATCTACGCCTTATCTAGCTATTCAATCATAAAACAAAAAGTTAAGCAGAATGACATTGGTGGAATAAACAAATTTTGTAAGCATTACGCTAATAAATATCCCCAGTTACATTAGGGTTAATTATGTAACTCTATAAAACAAGAATGATATGTAAAAAAGTTGCAATGCGTATGCCAAAAGGCTAATAATAACTCAGGACCCAATAAATGTTCGGTTGATTTTGAACTAAAAATTAGTAAAACCTCTAAGCTGTAAGAAATCTATATTTAATTTATTTGAATGTCAAAGGCTAATAATAATTTAAAACCCAATATACGTTCGGTTGTTTTTGAACTAAAAATCAGAAAAACTTTAAGCTGTAAGAAGTCTATATTTAAATTATATGAACGCCAAAGGCTAATAATAACTTAGGACCCAAAATATGTTCGGTGGTTTATTAACTAAAAAATAAATAAAATATCTATCTATCAAATATCTAAGCAGAGTTACATCATTGAAGATATAAAAAATGAATGCGAATACTCGAGTACCGATCGGTGGTTGTATGTAAAATAATAGTATTAGCAGTACTAGAATTTTGTCTAGCTGTGCTAATGTTTGCTCTATTCCTTGAATTAGAAAATTAGAATGAAACTAGACTATTTATCAGTAAAGTCATCTGATCTCAATACCCTAAATAATAGTAATAGTCAAATAATAAATTATCAGGAAAAAATACTCATCTTTTAAGTCGCAATTTTCCGAAGGAACCAAAAGCCTCTGGACCTTCCTAATGCATCTCAAACAGCAGCGGCGTCTAATGAGTGGAAAGGTACCAACACAAAACGTCTTGGAGAATAGCAAATCACCACACGGCAAAAGGAAAACTATACCAGCTTCTCCTAAACACCAAAAAATCTTCTCCGGACTACTCTGCAACTCTGGGAGATAAAATAAAAAACACCTGCACTGTAGACTAGTCAGCATTCTACAAATACAGTTCCGATCCAAAATAATTTACGTAAAATTTTCATGATAATTTCGGTACTTTTAAATCTTTGAGTTAATACAAATATAAATTAAGAAATCTTGAAAGTAATTAATTAAAATCTGGCATCAACCAAAGTTAAAATTCCTTTAGACTCAAAATTAAAAAAACTTTGGTTGTTCCAACATTAATAAAAAGTAGACTGTTCTTAATTTCAAAGAAAAGTTCGTAAATCGGAGATTAAAAAAATCTGGATTAAAAAAAAGATCGAAAATTAAAAGGTTGAAACAAAGAAAAATCACATGTCAGCTACACCTGCACAAATGTGCTTGAAGTTCAGGTCAACTCTTCGTTCTTTAGAATTGGAAAAATGCTGAATCACACGTTCGTTAAAATTGCAGGCACATTCTTTTTATAAACGATTTCTCGATACTTAACATTGCTAAAGCGGATAGTCTATCTTGGCCCAACTCCTCAACAACATTTATAAGCCCTCGAAAAACCCTCCGATTTGCAGACAAAGTGGTTTCATCATGGCCACATGGTGCCAGCTCGAATGTCCCACAAAATTTTACACAATCTATAATTTTGTTTAAAATATAACGATTTTTGGATACATTTTCATTAAAATCTCTAAGGGATTTTCTATAAGCTGCGTCTAGCTGAGTGCGAATATCAACACTTCCGACCGTAGCAGTTCACCGAACATTTCATGTGATCTACAGAAAACGCATGTTTTTTTTATTTTTTCTTTTAAGTGTTTTAAGTCTTTAACACCGGTTTTGCACCATAATTAGTCCGACGAGTCCTTAGAAAACGACAAACAAACATAACAGTAAAATGAGTTAGAGACTTCACAACCACATATCCAGTTAGCTAAATCGTACATACTTTTGCGAAAGTTTCGATGAACCTCTTTACTTTTGTCTTTACTAGTTTGTCGTATACTAAGTTCTGGCAAATTGCGACCACTTACCTTGAATTCGGTTATTTTCTCAAAATTAAGTTCGTTAGCACTCTTTAATTGTTTAATTAAGTACACATTTTATTTCATCTACATTCACAACTCAAACATAGACCACCTTGAAATTGGTTATTTTTGCAAAATTAAGTTCGTAAGCACTTTTTAGTGGTTTATTTTTTTGCACTAGTCACTACCAACATTTTATTTCCTATATATTCCCAACTCACACATGGATCATAAAAATAAAAAAATATATATTACAAAAAACAGTATATAAATCAATTTTCATCGATTAAAAACGTCCGAAACAATATCGAGTTAGAATATCGACCGCGCGACCTCTGAACAATTGAACTTTCGCATGCCGACGTGATGCCGCGACCGATCGGTTGAATTATGAGAAGAGACCGGCTGATGACCGAAATCGCGATTTCATGAGTTCAGATCACGTTCGGCTGCCGCTCGGTAGCTGTGAAATCTTCGGGTACTTTCGTCAAGTTTAAGTTAATCAGAGCAATTCGGATTGCCCAGCCTAGCTTAGTATAGCGTATTTTATTATACCTAACGAACGCAACGAGACCATTCGAACTGCCATTCGCGGCTAATAGTGCAGCGTGCAGCAACTTTTCCCAAGGTTCGCGTTTTATTACAACTACATATTAGGAAGGACGGTCAAACGAATAATTTATTTTCTGAAATATTTTTGGGGGGTCATTGACCAAATGACCGGAAGAGCCGCCACTGACTATTAGTTACAAAAGAGCTAAAAAAATTGTAGTCTGGTTGTTAATCAACGAAAGTACAAAGTTTTAGTATATGCTTAAATAAATAATTATTGTATCTACGTTTTTCATTCTGTTGTATTGTTTGTAAGTTTATTGTCGCCTAATATTATGTAATATTAAGTATACTTAATTTTATGTGATGTCATTTGTATTCAGATAAATAAATAAATAAACAATTTTCTAAATTTTTCTAAAATTTGTCTAATTCTTTTTTATTTCCCTCGTAAAAAAAGAACTATTGTAATAGTGAAAAAGTCACCCCGCTCTCAGGTTTTTACAGATCTTCACGTTTTATAATTCCTAATTGCCAAAAATTACGTTTTCTCAATTCCGTCTGTCTGTATGTCGCAGCATAGCTAAAAACTACTTATCCGATTGAATTCAAGTATTGGTGAAAAATTAAGGTTCGTATGAGGATGAAATGGTAACATTTTGGTGAAAATCCAATACGGCGAAACAAAATGACGGCCTAATCAAATGTTAAAAAAATTGTTGCTAAAAAACTACTTATTCAATTTGCCTGAAATGTTGCAAAACAATTTAGGTAATGCGTAGGAAACCACTGGTAAAATTTTAGTACAAATCCAAGAGAGCGGAACAAAATAGCGGCTACCGATTTTTGTTAATTGTCGTGTTTACAAAAATATTGTAGATGCCCTAATTCGGAAAAACTCAATGCTTGCTTAATGCGCTTCCAAAAACTCTGAAAAGTTTACTCATCGGAACAATATCAGTGGTTACTACCGCCAAATAAAATCCTTTCAAACTCTCAGTTAATGTCCAACTTTTCCACTGTTCATTGTACAAAGCAGTCAAAACGGCATTTTGATACCTCAAACGGGTATTAAAAGGTTTTCACGTTATTGACAAAGTTTCGAACAGTTGTGGATATCGGAAGTTTTTATTAGAAGGTATAACATTCCCGTAGGAAGACAGATAAGGGGATGAGTACTTTAAAAATGGTGTTTACCTTGTGCTTGGTAAATATGTTCGCATATGCAAGGTATTTACAATAGTAATTCTGGTTAGTTTGACAAGAGAAGAGCATAAGAAGAGTATTCTTAAATCACTTGTTTTCTTTTTGGCACTACGCTAAGCAAAAACAACGTTTATATTTTATGAATATTTTTTACTTCCTTTGTGCACTGCTCGAAACCTTAATAATCAGATTAGGTTTTACATTACTAATCAGATATATTTAGTTACATACATTTAAATAAATAAAAAAATACATACATATATATATATATATATATATATATATATATATATACGTATATGTATATATATATATATATATATATATATATATATATATATATATACAGGGTGGTCCATTTCAGCTCCCTTCTTCTGTAGCTCACTTATCATTTGACTCATGAATTCGAAATTTTGCACAACTCATATGTATATTAGGGTGCATTTTCTAAAAATATTTTTGATTATACAGGGTGACCCGAAAAAGTGTGACGTCACAATGACATATTTTTTTAAATTAGATGACCTATATTTTCTTGCATATTTAGATGGCTTCCACAGTTGTTTAGATCATTCTAAAATTTTATTGGATTCGATCGGTAAATAACCGCTTAAAAAAAAATTAAATATGAAAAAAAGTGAATTTACACCACTGGTTAAAAAAAAATTTAAAAAATTCAAATATTGCCTCGACATAAGAATCAAACTGGGAGTTCATTAAATAAGGTTTGACAATCTCGCTGACTAAATTTAAACGATCTAAATCATACAGGGTCTACAAAATTAAGTGTCAAAATTACCAAATTTCAAAGGGCATTTTCTTTCTTATTTTAAATATCAACCCTATACTTTTTTCATTGCAATCGATGGGTAATTTAAAAATAAAACTTTTTTGTAAATACATCTTTATTACAATTTCTAAGGTATTAAAAGATATTCACCAAAAACTGGTAAAGCGTCCTATTTTAGCAGCCATTTTAATAAAAAGCAATCCAAGGTGGCTTAGATTATTAAAATGAATGACGTAGAATTCAATCAAAATGACAGGAGAGTCTTTTTAAAAATTTAAAAAATTATTTAGTTTACAAACGGGTTAATATTATTCTTGATCATAATTATTACAAAGTATTGCGTTATTTTGTTCCAGTAGTATAGTTTGTTTATTGTGGTTATAGTTTTTTGGAGTTTATTTCAAGAAGTTATTTTTTTAAGTAGGTTGTTAAGTTGTTCACGTTTTGCATAAGTATTTTTACAATGAATTATACCAAAGAAGAGCTGGTAGATATGATTTTTGTGTTGGGAGAATCTCAAAAAAATAGTTTTTTGGCTAGTCGGATATACGCGGAGCGATATCCGGAAAGAAGACATCCCGATAAGAGAACTTATTAGATAGATTTATTCAGACGGGAGATGTCGAATACTCAAAACCTAGTAGAAATAGGCCAGTTCAAACTGATAAAAAGGAACTGGATGTGCTACTTCATATCACAGAAATCCCTTCGGAGGGTAGTCGCCGATATAGCGAATGTTAGAAAAACCACCGTTCAACGTGTTTAACAAAAAATAATTTTCATGCCTACCATATTCAGCTTCACCAAGAGTTTATGAAGAAGATTATGAGCATCGGATAGCGTTTTGTAACTAAGCACAATCCAAAATCAGGGCAAATTTTGAATTCTTCGATAAAGTGGTTTTCTCAGACGAGGCTACCTTCCATAAAAATGGATTTGTGAATCGCCACAATTTTCATTACTACTCCGATCATAATCCAAGACATTTTCGGCAGATCGATCGACAGCACAGATGGTCTAATAATGTGTGGGGGGGAATCATAGGAGATTTTATTATCGGTCCTTATTTTTTCGTTGGGCATTTAAATGGGGACATGTATTTAAATTTCTTACAACATGCGTTGCTCCCTTTATGTCAACATCTACCCAGACCCGTAAAGGAGGGCATATGGCTACAACACGACGGTGCTCCAGAACATTATTCTTTACCGGTCAGGCACCATCTTGAGGTAGCCTTTCCGGATAGGTGGATCGGAAGAGGAGGGCCAATTAGATGGCCACCCAGTTGACCGGACCTCACTAAGCTTGATTTCTTCTTATGGGGCTATATTAAAGAAATCGTTTACCAGGAGCCCCCAATAACACCTGAGAACATAAAGCTGCGAATTCAAGACGCATTTCGACAGCCAATATTTTAAGGAGAGTGGCAGCATCTTTTCATACTCGTCTTCGTTTGTGTTTGGAAGAAAACGGAAGACACATTGAACATAAGTTCTAGTGAAAAAATTAGATTAAATATAGTTGAATTTAGTATAGTGTAAGTCTCAAATCTGATACTTAAATAGTAAATTTTTAATTTTAATATCAAGATAAATGATAAATTATAATAAAATTCAATATAAAAAGAAATAAATAAAAAAATAATTTAAAAATAAAAATTTGCGATGTGTCAAAATTGTCTCTTGTCAACTGATTGAATTCTACGTCATTCATTTTAATAATCTAAGCCACCTTGGATTACTTTTCATTAAAATGGTTGCTAAAATAGGACGCTTTACCAGTTTTTGGCGAATATCTTTTAATACGTTAGAAATTTTAATAAAGCTTTATTTACAAAAAAGTTTTATTTTTCAATTACGCATCGATTGCAATGAAAAAAGAATAGGGTTGACGTTTAAAATAAGAAAGAAAATGCACTTTGAAATTTGGTAATTTTGACACTTAATTTTGTAGACCCTGTATAATTTAGATCGTTTAAATTTGGTAAGCGAGATTGTCAAACCTGATTTAATGAACTCCCAGTTTGATTCTTACGTCGAGGCAATATTTGAATTTTTATAATTTTTTTAACCAGTGGTGTAAATTCACTTTTTTTAGAATTTAATTTTTTTAAGCCGTTATTTACCGATCGAATCCAATAAAATTTTAGAATGATCTAAACAACTATGGAAGCCATCTAAATATGCAAGAAAATATAGGTCATCTAATTTAAAAAAATATGTCATTGTGTCGTCACACTTTTTCGGGTCACCCTGTATAATCAAAAATATTTTTAGAAAATGCGCCCTAATATACATATAAGTTGTGCAAAATTTCAAATTCATGAATCGAATGATAAGTGAGCTAAGATGGACCACCCTGTATATATATATATATATATATATATATATATATATATATATATATATATATATATATATATATATATATATATATATATATATATATATATATATATATCAAAACGAAACAAGTCGATATTTCACATACCGTTCGTTTTTTAATTCCCGGGGAAAGATTTGGCCCATATCACCAACCTTTTCACTTCCACCCCCTGACGGAGGTGAGCTTCAACTCCAAAATCTTAAATGGGAATAGGGGTCGAGTGAAACCTTATTATAAAGGCAATCAAATTCTCTTTTCAACGCATCTTATTTTTTCAAGTTCGATGCACCTATTTATGAAAAAATAAGGGTATAGCGATAAAAAGAAGAAAATCATTGTTCGGTGAAAAAATGTTAAGATCCGTTGATTTTTGGAAAAACGTTTTTTGAAAACATTAAATGGGATTAAAGATCAAGTGATACCTCATTTCAAAGATCATTAAATTTGCCTATCAAAACCTAGCAATTTTTATAAATTAAGTAGGTAGTTAAGTAGTTAATAAGTCAACTGATAAAACTATAAATTTGTATCGGTCTTTACGTTAATTTTATGTAATGACATTGTTTTTCTGAAAGAAATAATTCTTGTTGAGCTTAGCTTAACGGCATGGGTATGGTTTAGGTTTACAAAGAAAAATATGAGGCACCAGATGTAAATTTCGCTCTTCATTGTTCATGATAATAAGTGCTGAAAGTGTTGGCCTCTTGCATCGATACAATAATAGATATTTTGTTCAAAACGGCCCCGGACATTATGAAGCATTTCTTTCATCAATGATCCTCTGACGTAAATCATTCAATGACTGTGGCTGAGTTCTTAATTTTAAGTGATCCCATAGTAAAAAATCTAAGGTAGTTAAGTTAGGTGATCTTGCAGGCCACTCTATTGCTCCTCTTCGGTCGATGCATCTACCAGGATACGTCCGGTTTAAATATTCACGAACAGCAAGGGTATAATGAGGAGGTGCACCATGTTGTTGAAATGTAAACTCATTGGCATTGTAATTGTTATTATTTTCAAGGGCTTCTGTCAATGCAGAATCGATACCATCTTCTAATAAATGCAGATACATTTCTCTATTTAGATTTCCTGGGAGAAAAAAAGGACCAATTAAACAATCGCCATAAATTCCAATCTAGATGTTTAATGTCTCTGGATGTTGAGTGTGTACCTCTTGTTATAGATATGGATTTTTGTCAGACCAATATAGACAATTGTGACGATTAACAGTCCAATTTAGAAAAAATGAACACTCATCGGAAAACCAAATGTTGAACACTAAGTTCGGATTATTTATTATTCGTATAAATAAAATGTTATATAGGAATGTACTGGAATAAATATAAGATAACAAAACAAAATGGCGGCCTTTTAAAGTATTTAAAAAATCAGCCTAGAACACTACTTATTAAATTAATTTCAAAGTTGTGGTACGAATTCAAGATAGCGGAATAAAACGACCAAATATTTTTTTTTATCAACATAAAAAATACCTTATTCAATTGACTTTAAATTTAACAGACAAATTAAATGTGATATATGGCAAAAATGGCACGAATTCAACATGACGTAACAAAATGACGATGTGTGTTAATATAAAAAGCACCTGTTGAATTTATTTTAAATTATACCCACAAATCAAGTGTGGCATAGGTAGTATATCATCTAACATAATGGCGTTATATATGTGTTACCGCACGACTATGTACAGGGTGTCCCGTTTTGGTTGTTTTTAGGCGGTATCTCTCTTATTAGTGAACATAGAGAGTTCCGGTTTTCGCGACATGGTGCTACATTTTTGTGAAACGGAACATGACCCAAACAAAATTATCATAGCCCCCTTCGTTTTTAAGATACAGTGTGAAATTGAAAATATTCCATTTTTGGGCCCCCCTCGTATTTCGGTTGTTGTTTAACTTATCGAAAAGGTAAAAACTGCCTATGATACAGTTTTTCACGTAAAATCCTGTGGCGTAGTCAGATTTTTTATGTAAGCTGTCGGTTTTCAGATATAACACAAACTTATGATTTTTTAAATGAGACACCCCGTATATTTTTATTTTATATTATTCAGTTCACAATAAGCTTCTCGAAAATATATAATTTTCGAGAAGAAGATACTTTTCAATTCGAATCGCCCAGTAATTTGCATTTTTTTAGAGATAGACTCAGTTTTTGGTAGTAGGCTGGGATTGCCTAAACAAAACAAAAGAAAATTGTTGTCATGTTAAATAAATTACTTGTCTAAAACCTCTGGTTCGTTTTGAAGCTAGATTAGATAACCGCAACAATTATTTCAAACTTTATAATAAAAAATGGCTAGAAACCAAACGTTTTCTAATGAAGAAAAATACGACATGTTGCTCGGCTTTTCACAATCTAACGAGGATGTTAACGAGGCTTCGGAACTATATTTATTAAGGTATGCCTAGCATTCGTCGTATTTTATAGTAAATATATTTTTATGAAACTTTTGGCGTTTTAAACATAGGCATTCAGAACGAAGACAACCCTATGATATTACATTTCTTAGAATGAGAAGAAATCTAGTTGATTTCAGATATTTCAATAACAAACCGCGAAGCAAAATCCATAACAAGGAAACCGAGGAAGACGTAGTTAGTGTTCTGGCGTCCATTGATGTAGATCCTTCAAGTTTTTGCAGAAAAATCCATCGGAATGTTGGGGTTAGAAAAAGCCGGGTACAAAAAATTTTAAGGAAACAACGTTATGAACCATTTAAATTCAGATTGGTGCAACACTTACATCCGGGCGAGAAACAGCGTCGTATGATTTTTTGTAACTGGTATTTGGAAAAACGCGATAATGACCCTGACTTATAGAAAAGTAATATGACCCGATGAAGCATATATAAGTAGCGCTGGAGTATTAACTAGGCATAATTCTAGTTACTAGTCTGGTTTAATATTTCTTGTTTAATATTGGCTTCAAAAATAATGTATCGTATATACCAGGGGAGCTTAGATACAGATCGTTATTTCCAAATACTGGAACTTATTCTACCGGAATTACTTTTGGTTGGGGAATTACCTTTGGCCTATTTACGCGACATATATTTTCAGCAGGACGGAGCACCTGCTCATTTGGAAAATAATTTTCTTGGAAAATGGATAGGAACCAATGGCCCTGTAAGAGGGCCGGCGAGATCCCCAGATCTCTCGGTTTTGGATAACTTCGTGTGGGGTACTTTAGAAAACAAAATATATAGGACAAGACATGACATATTAGCCGATTTAACAAACGCCACAAGAAGGGGATTCAATGAAATGCAACAACGACCGGTTAGTATTTTCAATGCCTTAAGAAGAATACGGAAATTATATAGGCTTTTTGTAAGGCAAAATGGACATCATTTCGAGCAATATCTATAATAATTATTGTTGTTGTTGTTAGTTGCTGTTTAGAGGTATTAGGGGAAGAATTAATAACATGTTCATTTTGTTCAATTAATAATACTTTTCAAGATTGACGGATTCACGGGTTTAGGAACGAAAAACAGGTTAATAATACTTCTTTTTATTATAAAACCGGTCCGATTTTGAATCTTCTTCAAGGCAACAGGCTAAAATTATAACAATGTAAGATAAAGAATGCTATCAGGGGCGTCCAGTCCATGGAAGCAAGAGAAGCAGTGCTTCCCCAAAAAAAAATTACAAAACATCTTCTAAAATGTAATTTATGAAATAGAAAACCATTAATTTAGTTTATCTTAAGAATGCTAAAATATTATCTTAATTATCAAGCCCATAATAAATGCGGCCTTGACTCCGACCCAGCAAGAATAGAATATCGAATAGAACCTATGCGGGCCGCTAGCTTCTCTGCAGCCAAGTCGTGTATGCTTTATTTCCTGTGAATCGAGCGAGAGGTTATTGAACTTTCCACCGGCTGTTTGCAATTTTTGCATTTCAGTCGAGTGCTTTAAGCGGCTAGAAAGGAAGGCTATCGTTGGAGTAGGAGTTTGTTTGAACGGCTATTCGTGTGTTGTATGATACGTACGTCGCGTCGTGTATGGTGCGATATGGAAGACAATAATACGGACGTGGATATGCCAATACCGTCAACCTCCGCTGTCGGTAATAACGTTGAAAATGTTGGAGAATTTAGTAAGAAAAATGTGTGTGAATGTGTGGTGTGTGGCTTAAAAATAAAGGGATTTTCAACATTAAACTTCAAAATGAAAAACTGTATTAGACATTTTTATCCGGAAAAACAATACGAACAATTTAAATGGCTAACAGGGTATGAAAATATAAGTAAATTATTTTATTGGCAATGTTAATGAAAAAGTCCTCTGGAATAAAACTGGTTTTTCCGAAAAGACACATTATGTCCAAAGCGCATTTACCGGCCGTCATAAAAGAAAAAGTCTTCGGCCAAACCAGAATTGAACACGCCCTTAATAAACAGTTGGAAATTAGTCACCGCCAACACAATGAACTAGTCGATAAAAATAGGCAAATATTAAGAAGACTTATTGACTTATTGTTTTATTGGGATTTAGAGATCATGACGAAACAAGGGTTTCTTCAAATAGAAGAAATTTTCAAGTTTTACTTAGCGTAATGGCTAAATATGATGATTGCTTAAAAAATCATTTAGAGCAGTCTATCGTTTTTCGCGGAACGTCGAATCGAATCCAGAATGATTTAATTTCCGCTGTTGTAACCATTATTCTAAAAAGAATTAAGCAGGAGAGTGGCGAGGCGCGGTTCATTGCTATTGTTCTGGACGAAACAACTGATATCACTAATTTTAGCCAATTATCTATAGTAATATGCTACGTTAAAACAGACGGAAGCATACAAGAGCGATTTTTGGGTTTTAAGAATGTATTCCAAAATCGTGCAGCAGATGCATTATATACCGTAGTTTATAACGTTACTAAAGAAATTAATGGACAGAAAAAATGAGTTGCTCAAAGCTATGATGGAGCTGCAGTGATGGCAGGACAATTACGGTGTCTGCAAGCTAAAGTTCGAGAAACTTTCCCAAGTGTGTGTCCATTGTTTTGCTCATAAATTAAATTTAGTTTTATCCCAGTCCATCAATCACATTAAAGAGTGTAAAGTATTTTTCGTTACTTTAAGTGGCATGGCTGCTATTTTTTCCAAGTCAACAAAACGTACGCAAGCTTTGGACTCCATTGTCCACAAACGATTGCCCAAAGTAGCTCCTACTAGGTGGAACTATAATGGAAGACTTGTGTTAACAGTATCTGAAAATCGTGAATCACTGATTGAACTGTTTGAGAATAAAATAGAAAATAATGAAACGTGGGACTCAGAAGCAATAAATAGTTCGAGGGGGTTTTTAAACTGTTTGAAACGAGATTTTAATTTTAATTATTTGTTGAACATATTTTCAGAAATATTTCCATTCTCGGACAATGTTTTTAATATATTACAAACTAAAACAAATGATATTGCTTTTTGCCTAAAAAAAGTGGATGATTTTAAGTCCATCTTAAGCCAAAAAAGAGATGACTTTGACCTATTTTGGGAGAAAACGATGACGTTAAATGTAGAGCCACAAGCCAAGCGTCTTCGAACAGAGAAGGTGGGAGATGCTCAAATTTCATACAGACGCCTCTTTTATGAAATAATCGATCAAATTGAACAACAAATAAGCTATAGATTTAACGGTTTAAATGATTTTAAATTCCTCGAGCTCGGCAATTTTGATGCATTTAATGGAAAAACTTTTCCAGAAAATGCGTTCAAATCTCTTCTTCTTCATTATGACCAGTTCTTCGACCGAGCGTTACTGCGATCTGAACTAAAAGTGATTTACTGATGACGTTAGCGCAAAAAATAACACTAAGGAACTAATGCAATTTTTAAAAGACAAGGAGCTGGAAGATGCTTACATCGAAGTGTCGAAATTGTGTGAATTAGTATTGACAATATCTGCCACAAGTTTATCAGTAGAACACTATTTTTCAACACTTAAACGTATAAAAAATTTCGTGAGAAATTCAACGGGGCAGGAGAGACTTTCGCATACATCACTGTTGTCCATTGAAAATAAACTTCTCCAAAATATGTCGGAGCATCGACGTTTTTATGATGACGTCATTGACGAATTTGCAAAAAATGATCAAAGAATCGAATTACATTACAAATAGGTAAGTTTCTAAAAATTGCTTCCCTTTCTTAAAATTTCACTGCACGCCCATGAATGCTATGATAGTTAATACAAATCTACTTACATTTTACATTACAATTATTGAATTGCTAAAATTTGAACATTTCTTGTAAAATAGTATAAAACAAGGATATACAAGGTAATAATTTATTGTTGAATTTTTAAAACAATTCTTGTTACTATAAATAAAATATACCTGAAAAATTCATTTGTTTTGTAAGCATTCCCAGCCTACTACCAAAAACTGAGTCTATCAAAAAAATGCAAATTACTGTGTATATATACATTATATATTTTCGAGAAGCTCATTGTCAACTGAATAATATACAAACAATATGAGGGGTGTATCATTTAAAAAATTATAAGTTAGTGTTATATCTCAAAAACGACAGCTCACATAAAGGTTCTGACAACGCAGCTAGATTCTACGTGAAAAACTGTACCAGAGCCAGTTTTTACCTTTTCGATAAGTTAAACAACAACCGAAATACGAGGGGGGCCCAAAAATGCAATATTTTCAATTTCACAGTGTATTTTAAAAACGAAGGGGGCTATGAAAATTTTGTTTGGGTCATCTTCCGTTTCACAACAAAGTAGCACCATGTCGCGAAAGCCTCAACCCTCTATCTTCACTAATAAGAGAGATACTCCTTAAAAACAAGACACCCTGTACTGAACTAAATTGGGCCAGTGTTACAACTAACGTAACGGGTTGTGACAATTTTTTTATAATTCCATTGATAATTTTGGGTGGTGGTAGGAGAAATAGTCTATGTACAGGGTGATCAGTTAAGGGTAGCGAGCGGCCATATCTCATAAGATATTGGTCGTATAGATTTGAGAAAAAAAATCATAATAAAAGTCGCCATATTTTCATTAGGCAAGAGAAATTGCCGAAAATTATTTTCGAGTTTGTCAAACGTCCGCTAGAGGGCGTAACAACCAACACCCAGTAGAAAAATTTTTTTTTTTTATAGAATTTTGCCTAATGAAAATATATCGATGATATCATTTTCATATTTAGTGATCATTTCCCTACTCTTTTTGTCTAAAATGTTTTGTTCTTTATATCAAAATAAAGCGGTGGGAGAAGTTCAATTGTTTTTTCAAACAAACCAAGATGTCTCCCGTTTTTTTTAGCCGATTTTAGCAAACTTAGGCTCATATGAAAGAGCATAATTTGCACTACAAAACGTTTTGAATTTTTGACTTTTGCTGGCGTCGCTAGATGGCGTTAACTGAATTAGTAGCATATTTTTTAGTTTTTTTCAAAAAAAAAACAAATGTAATGGTATATTCATTTTTACATATTTTAAAAGGGGATAAATTTCTCTATAATTTAATGAAAATAATTTATCATCTACCTTTTTTTGAACTGTTGATATTGACCAAAATATTATTTTATTTTATAAAAAAATGGCACGCCACTGCTTTTTGTCAAAATAAAAATCATTTTCGTAATCACTTATTAGTTGCTAACAAAAAGAACCTCTTGACTTTTTTTCGTTAGACGAACGGTTTTGGATTGAAAAAATAAGATGTTTAACAATGAAAAATCTTAATAAAACTGTCCAATAACAGCAGGAGCAATAACACTAAAAACAAGAACATGGAACTTTAAAAATAAACGTTAAAAATAAATTAATAGTTTTGTCGTAAATGTTCAAAATGTTGTCCATTATTTTGAATGCACTGGTCCAATCTCTTCTGGGTGGAGTTGACAGCTGTCTCAATTTCCGCTCTTGGTATAATATTTATGGCGTTTTGAATTCGAACTATCATGTCTTCTCGAGTAGTTGGTCGAGTTTTATACACCAAATCCTTTATTCGGCCCCACAGATAAAAATCAAGGCAGGTTAAATCGGGGGACCGTGGTGGCCAGAAAAATAGACTGCCTCTACCAATCCAACGGTTAGGAAAATGCCTGTTCAAAAAATCTTGCAGATTTCGTGAATAATGTGCCGGGTATCCGTCTTGTTGAAACCACATATTTCTTCTTACTTGTAAAGGCATATTTTCTAAGAGTCCTGGTAAATCGTTAAATAAAAAGTTCAAATACATGTCATCGGTTAGATTGCCATTAAAGATGTGCGGACCGATAATAGCACCATTAATAACACCGCACCAGACGTTGACGCTCCACCGACCCTGCTAATAATCTTCACGTAACCAGTGTGCATTAGTGTCCGACCAGTAATGCACGTTATGAAGATTTACCCTGCCATTACTGCAAAACGATGCTTCGTCTGTCCACAATATTTGTGACAAAATATGATGGTTTTCAATAATGAAGTCTCTAAGCCAGTAGCAGTAATCGAGCCTACGTTCAAAGTCAGTGTCATTTAGGGCTTGATGAATCACGATGTGATATGGATGCATTTTAAAATCCATTAATATATTTGCACTGAGCCATAGGATATTCCTAAATCTCTGGAGATCTCCCTTATGCCTAAATGGGGGTCTGCATGAATATAAGCCAACACATTTATAATGTTATCTTCTCTTCTTACTCTACGATTTCTTCTCAAAGTTGGAGTTGATTGCACTTGGTCATGTTGCCTTAAACGTAAGGCTAAACGATGAAAAACCATTCTCGAATGGTGTCTTCGGAGGAGATAACGCAGTGCATACTGCCTAGAAGCAATCGCCGCATTTTCAAAACATTGAAAATAAATTCTCAACATATCAAAGGCTTCTTCATTCGTAAAAGGCATGATTTGTTGTAAAAATACTTTTTACATAACATTAAATTAGATGTCAATAGCAGGAACTATCAAAATGAATATCAACGTGATTGACAATTTGGTGTTTTGTTTCTTAACGTAGATCATGGCCTGCTTCGCTTAAATGCGATGTTAGTTAAGTTTGATTTTTAATTTAATTTATGAAATAATAATAATTATTGATAATAAATTATGAACTAAAGCATTCTCTCGCTAATTAAATGATTATTAATGATAGGTAATAATTTTATGATTGTGAGATGTAATATTTAAAAATAATTTTGAACCTTATAGTTATCATTGTTAAACATCTTATTTTTTCAATCCAAAACCGTTCGTCTAACGAAAAAAAGTCAAGAGGTTCTTTTTGTTAGCAACTAATAAGTGATTACGAAAATGATTTTTATTTTGACAAAAAGCAGTGGCGTGCCATTTTTTAATAAAATAAAATAATATTTTGGTCAATTTCAACGGTTCAAAAAAAGGTAGATGATAAATTATTTTCATTAAATTATAGAGAAATTTATCCCCTTTTAAAATATGTAAAAATGAATATACCATACATTTGTTTTTTTTTAAACTAAAAAATATGCTACTAATTCAGTTAACGCCATCTAGCGACGCCAGCAAAAGTCAAAAAATTCAAAACCAAATAAGCGTTTTATAGTGCAAATTATGCTCTTCCATATGAGCCTAAGTTTGCTAAAATCGGTCAAAAGAAACGGGAGACATCTTGGTTTGTTTGAAAAAACAATTGAACTTCCCCCACCGCTTTATTTTGATATATAGAACAAAACATATGAAACAAAAAGTGTAGGGAAATGGTCACTAAATATGAAAATGATATCATCGATATATTTTCATTAGGCAAAATTCTATAAAAACCCCATTTTTCTACTTTGTGTTGGTTGTTACGCCCTCTAGCGGACGTTTGACAAACTCGAAAATAATTTTCAGCAATTTCTCTTGGCGACTTTTATTACGATTTTTTTTCTCAAATCTATACGACCAATATCTTATGAGATATGGCCGCTCGCTACCCTTAACTGATCACCCTGTACATTACTACGTCTTCGTTTGAAAACTACCATTATCAATACTTGTAACGTAATATACTATTAAAATACATACTGAGCGGATGAGTAGTTTAGCAGTCAGAACAAAGTAAACAAAAATAAGCGAGCTTTTGTATACGTTTTGATGCATAACATAAAAAAATAAATTAGGTATGTTATTAAATATGCCTGCTGTGGTAATAAATTTTAATTTTGTTTGGCAGCTCAACGATTTGTTAGACAAAAGGGTAAAGAAATAAATATTTCTAATATGACTCTCATGGCCATTGATATAATATATGTCAACGGCAAGAAGAAAAATTTCTATATCAGAAACTTAGTTGACCTGGCCACCAATATACTAATTTCTGAAAAAAATTAATGTCTAATAATTTTTATATTAAGCTAAATAATTTACTTGTTATTTTTGTTTTGCTGTGTCGATGCCTTAAGTAAAAATTATTTGCTTGTTTCTCTAAAGAATATCAATGGACTTTGCTATTGATATTGCCTTTTGTTTGAAACTGAGGTATGACACAAATGGTTGTATATAATATTATACAATAACATATCTTCCATTCTATAAAGCTGCGGGATATAATGTATTTCAAACCAATGCAATGAGTGCGTTCTATTTATTTGTTTTGCATGTTGCAAATAGAAAGTCATGAAAAATATCTAAACAGAAAAAAATTATTTAATCATTTGAAAAATTGCATATCTAAACATAAAATGAATGAAGAGAGAACATAATAAGAGGTTTTGTACATAGAGTAATAGACATTTATACATATAAGTAATTGACCCCTCCATTTTTTGATATTATCACATCTAACTGTACCATGGTTTCAAATTGAACATTACTATTTATATTATTACCAGAAAATATACAGTGTGTATCAGCCAAATGGAATAAATTCGATAATAAATAAAGGGGGGCGTGTTCGGAAAAACGCTTGGACCCGTCGATTGGTATTTTTAGTTGCTCATTTTCTCCAATAAAAACTTTTTATACAGGGTGTGTCCTGTAACAGTGGTCAATGCCAACTTTCTTATTTCAAATGCAACACCCCGGATATTATTTAATTTTTGGATTCTTTAGGAGATTCTAAACTTATTTTATGTTCAATGTCCTATACCTATCTTCAACTATTTCGGCAATATTAAGTGTTTAATATTAAAAATTAAAATTAAAAAAATAAAATTATTTATTTCTTCATAATGTATAAACAAAAGTAAAAAGTTAATTTAGGAACTGTTGAATATGCTCGCCGCGAACGTCTTGGCAAATTCCTAATCTTAAATAAAAATTTCTTCTAACGTTATTTAGCATCTCAGGCGTGACCGATCTAATCGCAAGCGTTATTCGTCTTCTTAAGTCAGCTAAGTCGAGGGGTTTAGTTTTGTATACAACATTTTTAATATGTCCCCATAAGAAAAAGTCTAATGGCGTCAGACCAGGGGATCGCGCTGGCCATTCTATCGATCCTCGTCTCCCTATCTACCGATTTGGAAATATTCCGTTGAGGTACTGCCGGACATTAATTTGGTAATGGGGCGGTGCTCCATCTTGCTGAAACCATGTCATATTCGCTGGAACTTGTGGGTTTGCTGGATCCGGATACAAATTTGTCAAAGTTGGCTCGACATTATTTTGGAGCAGTGGTAAATAATTATCGCCATTCAAATTGCCGTCAATGAAAAAGGGGCCTATGATATGATCCCTAACAATTCCCGCCCAAACATTAACCTTTTCAGGATATTGAGTATGTTCTTCGCTGATCCAGTGAGGATTTTCCCTAGACCAATAGCGGCAATTTTGACGATTTACATGACCGTGAAGTGTAAAGGTGCACTCATCCGAAAACAAAACATGTTCTAATTGAATAACATTGTTATCTAACATAGCCATCATTTGTTCACAAAAATAAGTTCTCCTATCATAATCGTCTTCCATGAGCTCCTGAGTTGGTATCACTTTATAGGGATGCATTTTATTTTCTTTTAATGTTCGAATAATCGACGAATGGCTAATATCGAACATTGCGGCGGCTTGTCGACTAGAAATATGTGGGTTTTCCTCAAACTCAAGCATAATATCCAATTTAGTATCATCATTTATTGAATTGGCAGCTGCTTTTTTTATCTGCCTCACATGTCCAAGCTCGCGAAACTGCTTTTCTATTTTATTAATTGTCCCTTGGGATATATGCGGCAAATTTGGAAATTTTTCATGAAATAAGCGAGCAACTTCCACTTGTGTTCGTGTTTTATCTCCATAACCAATCATTTGTAGAATTGTTATTTTATGCATTTCTGTTAAATGAACCATTTTTCTGATATTAGGTATTATGCAGTTAACGAAATTCAAAAGACTATGACACTGACACTGACAACTACTGTCTTGCAAAGAGAAAGGCCAGGCATTTTACACAAAAGTAAACAAAACTGGCTCTTTTTGTTCCATATCAATAAAAAGGAACGCTAAAATGGTTTTTGCTTATATTCTTAATATGAAGAACTAAATGGTAAATAAGTATTGAGTGTGTTGTAGCGAATTTTTGTAATAGTTCAGTAACCAGAGCCACTTTCATGAATAATAATAAATTCGAAATAAATAAAATAAAAATAAATTTGAAAACACTTAATATTGCCGAAATAGTTGAAGATAGGCATAAGACATTGAACATAAAATATGTTTAGAATCTCCTAAAGAATCCAAAAATTAAATAATATCCGGGGTGTTGCATTTGAAATAAGAAAGTTGGCATTGACCACTGTTACAGGACACACCCTGTATAAAAAGTTTTTATTGGAGAAAATGAGCAACTAAAAATACCAATCGACGGGTCCAAGCGTTTTTCCGAACACGCCCCCATTTATTTATTATCGAATTTATTCCATTTGGCTGATACACACTGTATGAAGTAATATACTAAGAAAACTAGCTGGCCCGGTAGACCTTGTTTTGCCGTTAGATGGCGCGAACACTCAGTCAGTGAAATTATAAGAATATGGGGCGCATCCCTCACATCGTCCATTGCTTATTTTATAATTTATATACATTATATACACACCGACATAATTAGTTGGTTTTATAGAATAGTAGTTTTATATATCTTTAAATCTTTAAAAAAAAACATTTTAATTAATGCAGTACAACTTTCTAACGAACTTGCTGTAAAATCTGGCTTAGTGTTTCATTTAAGCAAAAATAAGAAATTGTGTCATTTACCTTAAGTTTTTATAGACACGTAGTAGTTGTACAAATCCTTAAATAATAGTCTTTATATAATGTATTTAAACATTCCGTGGGCCTCATATGTGGAGATATATGATTTTATTAAATATTTGTTTCAATCAATTTAAAATTAGATTTTTTCTATTAGTCTTTTTTTTTTATTACATCTAAACATGTATGTCGTTTCTCACAGCACAATTTAGGTATATGAGACCGCCTAGTTCGGGCGAAGAGTCCTCGTTATGTTTTCGGGAGACGGAATGTCCAATACCGCCCCTGACTCTATCGAGAAAGGGGTAAATCGTGGGGTGTACGTTCTTAGGGGTCGTTTACGTGCCCCTGTGCCATTATTTGTGTCGCCTACTTCAGTGATTGGATGCTCGAAGCTTTCAACCCCTGTTGCTTCTTCGTCCGTGGAATGCAGGTTGTCTCATCCCTGCGGAATCTCTTGTCTTGGGTCTTGTCGCCCTGTTTTGTTTTTATGAGTGTACAGGGTTCCGGATTTGGTTGCAAAAGCAGGGTATCTCTCTTATTTTTAAAGATAGAACCTTGCGGTTTTCACGAACCTGAGCTAATTTTTTGTGAAACTCATGAAGCCGTAAACAAAATTTTCATAGCCTTCTTCGTTTATGGGATACAGGGCGAAATAGAAAATTTTGCATTTTGGGACCCGCCTCGTATCTCGGTTATCCTTTAACTTAACGCAAAGGGAAAAATTGCTGCTTATGCAGTTTTTTACGCTGGATCTAGTGGCGTAGTCATATTTTTCATTTGAGTTGTTATTTTTTAGATATGACCCAAAGTTGTGTTTTTTTAAATGGGACACCCTGTATATTTATCCAGAAATTGATTTGTCCTTTTAAAAGCTTTTCAAAAATATATAACAGTATGGGTCTATTTTAATAAACAACAACAAAAATCCTAATTTTTATAATTATCATCCCAAAGAAATCTAACAGCCAATCGCTATATAGAAATTTTAGAGACAGCTATACCTGAATTACTTGACGATGTTCCTCTAGCGCAAATTAACGAAATTTATTTTCAACAGGACGGTGCTCCTGCACACAATTCTGGAATGACGAGATTATCAATCAATGGATCGGAACAAATGGACCTATAAGATGGCCCCCTAGGTCCCCAGATTTGTGGATTTTAGATTTCTTTCTATGGGGATGTCTGGAAAATAGAATTTACAAAATCATCTCGTTATTTTGCTTAATTCCCTAAAACGAATACGTAAATTGTGCGAAGCATGCATAGAACAAAATGGAAATCAGTTTGAACAGTTCTTTTGATTCCCTTGGTTACTGTAGTTCTTATACGACAGTTGATTTTTGCTGAAAGGCTTGTTACATAATAATTTATTACTGTTTTGTTCTTGTGTTACATAAATCTAGGTAGGTGGTACTTTTTTGGTGCGAAATTATCAATACATATTTTGATAAATAGATTTAATTACATATTTATTTTGATTTATTGTTAGGATGTAGATATTTTTAACGACTTTAAATAAAAGGCAGCATTGTTTTGCATGACCTACTACAAAATTTGGGATAATAATTATAAAAATTAGGATTTTTGTTGTTGTTTATTAAAATAGACCCATACTATTATATATTTTTGAGAAGCTTTTAAAAAGACAAATCAATTTCTGGACAAATATACAGGGTGTCCGTTTTAAAAAAACACAACTTTGCATATCTAAAAATAACAACTCAAATGAAAAATATGACTACGCCAATCCAGCGTAAAAAACTGCATAAGCAGCAATTTTTCCCTTTGCGTTAAGTTAAAGGATAACCGAGATACGAGGGGGGTCCCAAAATGCAAAATTTTCTATTTCGCTCTGTATCTTATAAACGAAGAAGGCTATGAAAATTTTGTTTACGGCTTCATGAGTTTCACAAAAAAATCGCTCAGGTTTAAAAATAAGCAAGATACCCTGCTTTTGCAACCAAATCCGGACACCCGTCTACTACTACTTTTTCGTAAAACTAAAGATGCCGTTAAAAAAATTATCATAGATCTTTTAATTTTTAAAATACAGGATTAAATTGAAGAGGTTGCATTTTCAGGCACCCCTTGTACCTCAACTGTCAGATAACTTATGGAAAATGTGAAAACTATTTCTTATATAACTTTTCCCGTAGAACTCAATTACGCCTTCGGATTTAGTATACGGGGTCAGGTCAAATAGTCTTCGGACCCTATTTTGTTTTTATAAATAGAACACCCTGTATTTTTATAAACTATAAAATTTGCCTTTTTTTGCCTTTTAAAAAATATATTATAGTATGCACTTTTTCTCAGAAACACGCAAATAAATGACAATTTTCTGAAATTAGATGCATAATTTAATATTAGGCTATGGCTATTGTTTATGACAACAAACAAAAATAAATATCACATATTTGTCTCATAAGTTTTTGGATCGACTTTTGTTTTTATATGATAGAAGGATCCTTGCCTTTCTTCAGGAAGAAGGCAATCTCATCGGCCCTCTCTTGAAATATAAGGGTGTCGTGTTAAAGTTGACTCAGATTCGGAGTGTCGGTATTTCTTGTACTGGGATTCAACCGTTCGGGTTGAGGGTGTGAACGCTTGAAATTTCCTTCGGGATTTGTACGAGCTTAGGGTAGTAAGAGCCCTCCAAGATGTTTTAGCTGTCGTCAACTTTGTATTGTTCTTTCTGTTTTCCTGTTTCGACGTTCACTCTGGATTCCTGTAGACGTAGTTCTACTCGACTTCGTCGCAGCGAGTGGCCCTTTTGGCACACCAAGACCAGTGAGTTGGCCGAGGCGGCAGCCACGGGTACGAGTCCCGTAGCTTTACATAAACGTTTGACTATTAAAAAACATATTCCTTTTTCAAATTTTAGTCCGAATCTTTGAGATTAGATGGAAATTACGGTACAAGGCTGCTTCTTTACTTACCAGTGGCAGCTGTTTTTTGTTGTTGTTGTTGTTGTTGTTGTTGTTGTGTCTTCGACTCGACTTAAACAAGACTGAGGAAAAAAGGTTCCTCATTCAATATTTATTTGGTTAAAAAGTGGGAGTGTACCGTAACAGCCTGAATCTCTCCGAGCTCATTCAATGTTCAGATTTCATGGAGTAATGATCCGTGAAGATGCCTCGTGCGATCGAAGGCGAAACATCGGATAGTAATTCCAATTTGAAACGGTCTAATCTCGCAAAACTATTATATCTTAATAGACCAAACTTGTGAAAGCTTCCGTTGGACGTAATTATTAGATTGTCAGCATTTCTCAGCCTAATAATTATTGAACTTAGTTTACTCAAAATGTCGATATCAAAAATGCACGGAACATTCGATAAATCTCTTAATGAAGTTTCATCAAAAGGAAAGCGCAAAGGAAACTTGCGGGAGAAGTAATAGAAAATTAGCTTGGTCTGGGATGTAACGGCGAAAGGCTTTTATCATTTTTGTGTTTAGTCAGTTGCAAGCGCTTCCGGTAAAAATCTGTTTACAACACTATTAAATTAGCTCGCGGCATAATTCATCAGGTTTAGTTGCAATTTATCAGAAACTTTATATTAAATTTTAAGATGCTTGACTAGGTCGATTTTAGTTTTCTTATCTTCCTGATGAAATATGGCTGATCTGATTTTTGTACATAGTTTAGCGCTTAGGATATTTGTCAATAAATCTAAACAAACGCCTATGTTTTGCTTAAAATTATACACACGCCGAAAAAATTAGATTTACACTAAATTTCACATCAATTTACTTTTAAACTCCCTACTGGATTTATTAAACCTTTTTTTTTAATGTTGTAGCTTGATTCTTCACGAATACATATTTGACTTATTACCCTTTTCAACCAATTCGTCTTTGTATCATATACAGCAGGGGTGCTCAGACGGTCGATCGCGAGTGCTTTTTGAGTAGATCTCGGGAAGAAAATTTTTTTTAATAAGTAGGTACTTAACTATACTACAAAAATTTATTACGTAATAAAATAACACTCTGCTAGCGGCAAAAGGCGGCTTTATCAAAGGAACGCGCGGTACTTGTCAAAGAAAAGCCGCGTTTTTTATTCTTGCCGCTTTTCTAGAAATTTCGGGCGGCACGTTTGACGGGAACATTCGAGACTTCCGTTCACGTCGATATAAATGTTGCGCCTGCAGGAATTGGAGTCATTCTGAATTGCAACTTGAAGGCAATACTACGTCGATACAAAGTTTATTATTAAATAGTACAAAATGAGTGCAGCGAAGAAATCTAAAACGTATCATTTTAATATCTATTGGGAGGAAGAATTTTTGTTTTGTATGGTGGAGGATAAGTGCATTTGTCTTATTTGTCGTGCGTCAGTTGCAATACCTAAGCGTGGTAACTTAGAGAGGCATCATAAAACGGTTCATAAAAACGATGAAAAGGATTTTCCGCCACAGAGTGAATTAAGAAAACGAAAAGGACGTGATTTGATATCTTGTTTGAAAAAAGAACAAACCATGTTCACAAGACCAGCCAAACAATCAAAAGCTGCTACGATCGCGTCATTTAAAATATCTCATATATTGGCGAAACACAAGAAACCTTTCGAAGATGGATCGGTTGTGAAGGAAGCATTTATTGAAGCGGGTGAGACTTTATTTGGAGATTTTAAAAATAAAACAGAAATCATGTCTACTATTAGAGAACTTCAGTTATCTCGTCCGACTGTTACAAGGCGTATTGAAGTACTGAGTCAGGACATGGCAGATAAACTAAAAAATACTATCATGGAATGTACATACTTTTCTCTACAGTTCGACGAATCCACCGATATGACCGACACTGCCCAGCTGTGTATTTTTATTCAGATGGTATTCAATGACATGTTGGCTAAGGAAGAATTTTTGACAATCATTCCTCTAAAGGGGAAGACCCGTGGCGAAGATATATATGACGTTTTCTTCAATTTTGTAAAAAACTACAAGCTACCGATATATAAATTAGTGTGCATTACAACCGATGGAGCACCAGCAATGACTGGAAACAAAAACGGTTTTGTGACATTGTGTCGAGCTGATGAAGATTTCCCTTCATTTTTTTCAATCCATTGCATTACACATCAACAAGTTTTGAACACGGAGGAAATTATGGACATTGCAACAAAAATTGTGAATTCCATCCGTGCACGTAGCTTGCAACGGCGGCTCTTTAACTTGCAGTTGGAAGGTCGGGAGTCAGCTGAACACACTGATTTAGTTCTTCACACTGACGTCAGGTGGTTGAGTCGCGGAAAATTCCTAGAAAGGTTTCAAGAATTATTGCCCAAAAAAACAGCTTTTCTAGACGAAAGAGGTGATGACACTCAAATGTTGAAAAACGAAAAATGGCTGGCTGATTTGGCATTTTTGACTGACATCACAATGCACTTAAACACCATTAACTTGGAGCTTCAAGGTAAAGGAAAAACTGTTATTGAGATGATTAGCGCAGTAAACGCATTCAAAAGTAAATTGCAACTTATGATAGATCAACTGAAAAGAAAGGATCTGAAAAATTTTCCGTCTTTGAAAGCAAGGATTCCTCAGTTGAATTCTGATACGTATGAGGCTGAATTATCAAATATTTTGGGACAATTCAAAATGCGTTTTTATGATTGTAGTAAATTGGCAAATGTAGCATCATTTATGAGTTATCCTTTCTTATGTAAAACATTGAGGAATTAGCTACTGAAATAGCAAGTCAGTTTAATATGAACTTATGTTCTGTTGAAAATGAGTTGGTGCAGATTATATCAGATATACATCTCAAAGCTACAGCATCTGATACAAATTTCTGGTGTTTTATATCTGAAGATAAATATCCGAATCTGACGATCATATGTCATCATTTTCTGAAATGAAGATAATTAAGTCAAAATATCGCAATCGACTTACGATCATATGTCATCATGCTGCGATTAGCACTCTGTACCATCTTATGAAAAGTATGCTGAGGACATGCAGTGCCACGCTTCAACATCCAAAGTCACTCCTTAGTTAAGTTTAACACCATATGTAACTCTTTTGTTTTGTAACAACCAATAAACTCGCAATTTTGAATAACTATGTTTTTTTTCATTGATATTATAAAGAAGAACCTAACTAAACCTAACCCAAACCTTGACTAAAATAAATTGTGCGGAAAGCGAATATCTATATATGCTGCGGTACACCCTACCTAGGTAGGTAGGTAGGTAGGGTGTATGTTCGACAACCCTGCATCACACATACTTGCAGCCTCTCAGAGTCGATCGTAAGTAGTCTAAAAATTTTGAGGTAGATCGCCAGCAGTTCAAGTTTGAGCACCCCTGATATACAGGGACGAAGAGAAAGTATGAAATATTCGGTGTTTCTTGAGTGACCCTATGGAGTGAACAGCTGACAATTGAAAACTGTTTATAAAACCAAATTGTAGCCCGAATTTTTTCAAAACATTTTCATTTTTATTGACTCTGATATCTCAACTATTAGAGAAAATACAGAGTTTCGAAGAAAAGTCTTTATAAAAATCCTAGTTACTTCTATATTTAATGTTTTTTTCTATGTCTTATAATAGCGGAGATTTAAAGCGTTTTTACTCTCTACTATTTTTCCTATTATCACAAAAAATCTTCAGACGTCCGGGTTTCCCGGGATTGTCCTAAATTCGCTAGCTTGTCCTGTGTCCCGGGATGTTATTAAATTGTCCTGGCATTACAAAATTGTTATTCTTACTTTCCCTTATTAATTATTAAATATCACACGTAAATTTTTTTCACCTCCGTTTATGAATGGTAGTTACTCTCAGTAACGAAAACCTGGTGTGGGGCACGTCATTTTAGAAAACCGTGTTTTTCGACCTTTCGGCGGGCATATCTCGGAAACTATTAGAGATAGGACATTGAAGTTGATATGTATTTTTAAAAGAGACGTGTATCTCGAGATTTGTTTGAAACATTTTTCCGTACCACCTTTGGTACCAAAGATATGGTACCGCAAAGTTGACTAAAAAGGGCAACTTCGTTGTAAAACACGGTTGAGATCGCAATTTTTATTTTTTTCTGATGAAACTTTCTGGAACGATGGCTCTTCCGGTCTTACAGAACCCTATTGTTTTTGGTTGGGTTTCAATTTCGTTTGATCATTTTACGATTTTTTTTCGTTCGAAAAAAAAAGGGTGTTTTGGGGCGCTTACTTATATCTCAAAGTGAGTGGTCCTAACGAGATTGTCCGAGAGACATTTCATAGGAAATATCTAGGAGAACAAAAACCTAAATGCATCTCTGTCGGAAAAATGGCGAGATGGTGTTGTGTGTTCTAAAACGTAGCAAATACATTTTTGGATTATCCTGAATACAAAAAATGGTCAGTTGTGTGGCGTGCGGTGGTACCCGTATTAAAAGTACAAGGAAGAAAGGAATTTTGTTCCACCGGTAATTGCATTTGTATTTTCGTAAGTAAAGAAATTAGCTAGACACATTTAAATCCGATTTAAAGGAAAAAATAATTGTTATTATACTGAAAATCATAATTCTTAAAGTGTCAA
Organism: Kuschelorhynchus macadamiae; assembly: GCA_030620095.1. NCBI lineage: Eukaryota > Metazoa > Arthropoda > Insecta > Coleoptera > Curculionidae > Kuschelorhynchus > Kuschelorhynchus macadamiae. The sequence continues at coordinate 60,979 of JAUTXW010004996.1, read as the reverse complement.
ACAGTTAGGTTAGGAACCAAGTGGTATATAAAAGACACAGTAGCGTACTTCACGTAATATTTTGTTAGGTCAAAACATTTAAATTACCTTAAGTATGTTTTAAAACGAATGAAAAAAAGTTGGACTTATGAGTTTCTAAGAACAATTTTATGGGGCAAAATAAGTTTTAATATCCGACATTATATTCTCCTTTTTTGGGTCTGATACTATGCTGAAGGGGAAACAGTTTGATTATATTTCTCAACAAATGTTATTTGTTTAACAGGCAGTAACGGCAAAAAAAATATGAAATCCTCTTTTGGAGATTTTAATTCATGTTTTAGACTTTCTTTAGGAAAAATAGAATATACCTATACCTATAGGTAGAAACATTTTTTTTAATTTCAATAAACACAGTTATTTAATTTTTTGCACAAAAATATTTCTTGTGTTTATTAATTACAAGTAGCCCAAATATTTGTGCTTTCATGAGCTATTCTTAGTGTAATATATTTTTTAAGTCTAACCCAAAATTAATTTAAATCAATAAAAAAACTAACCTGATCTAACCGTACATCGTTTAAGATATCCCAAAAATACTAACAATAAAAATTTGGATTCTGTAAGCGTAAACTAACTTAACCAGACCTATATATATATATATATATATATATATATATATATATATATATATATATATATATATATATATATATATATATATATATATATATATATATATATATATATATATATATATATATATATATATATATACATATTATACAGTATTTATTGTTAAAATATTTACTGGGTACCCACTAATTCCCCAAAAATGAACATATTTTAGTTCAGGCTTAGTCTAAGAAAGAAGTTAAACAAATAACATTTTTTTGAGAAATTTAATCAAACTGTTTCCCCTTTAGCATAGTATCAAACCCAAAAAAGGAGAATATAATGTTAGATATTACTTGAAACTGCTACCTAGGGATACTGGAAAATACGCTTCCTGATTTATTAGATAATATTCTTTTGACACAATTACAAAATATTTTTCTTCAGCAAGATGGTGCCCCGGCTCATAATGCACGGACTGTTAATACCTTTTTAGAAAATGAATTTCCAGGTCGCTGGATTGGTACAAATGGGGCTGTAAGATGGCCGCCTAGGTCGCCAGATTTGTCGGTCCTAGACTTTTTGCTATGGGGATATCTTGAAGGCATCATCTACCAAAGGCAACACCACAGGATCTAACATCTACAAAACGACACAAGAAGAGCCTTTAGATATTTACAAGCTCGCCAAATGATTATGCTTAACGCACTAAGTAGAATAAGAAAGATGTGTGATATATATATATATATATATATATATATATATATATATATATATATATATAAAGTATAATGGGGAATAGTTCGAACAGTATCTGTAATTTCTACACCCTGCATAGCCTTTTTTTTTCTATTTTAGTCAATAGTAAGTATTTGACAGAACAATTTTATTATCAAAATTAGAAAAATAATTAAATTATCGTCATATGTATATATTTTTAGTTTATAAGTTTGTAGTAGATTTCTTAGATGTTTGTGTGTTTCCCTAGCATAAAAATTAAATAGTATGAATATTTGTTAACTGATTTATTGTTTAATAATGATATTATAACAAACTTTGGTACAGATAATTGAGATTTAGAAAATTAACACACAATTTTCATGGCCTACTAGAAAAACAGATTAAAATTTCTTTAAATTGACTTAATTGTCGATACCTGATTGCAATAAATATCAAGTGTTATATATTTTTGAGAAGCTAAAAATGAGCGGAAACCAAATATTTAAAAATATACAGGGTATCCCATTTAAAAAAAACGATAGTAGCTAACCAAAAACTGACTACGCCACTGGATTCTACGCAAAAAATTCTATCGAAGTTAGTTTTCACCTTTTCGGCAAGTTGCCAGGCCATCGAGATACGATGGGTACCTAAAAACGCAAAATTTTCAATCTCCCTGTATCTCAAAAACGAAGAGGGCAAGGAAAATTTTTTTGTGGCTTCTTTGGTTTCACAAAAAAGTAGCACAGTGTTGTAAAAACCGCATCTCTCTATCTTAAGTAATAAAGGAGATACCCTGCAAAACCATCGAAATTCGGATACCCTGTACGTTTATTTATTCAAAGCATGTCTTAGATACACAGGTAGTAATTATATTATATAACGCTATTAATAAATTAATTGAAAATGATAATAATATGTATTCTGGGGAGCGTTTACAAAGAATGAATGTAAATGCACAAAAATATAACGTTTGTTTTCAATTTGAATGTCGATTAATGCATGTTCCGTTCACGGGCCACAACTCCATCGGTTTGTTGTTGGTCGGTTGGTCGAGGTGTGTTTTCAGCGGGTTGTTAATCAAAACAAATTTAACCTGGTTATTATTTAACCCTGGGTGAATGCCTTAACGCGCCCATGTTAATAAAATTTTCCGCACAACTGCTGAGAAACAAATTTTCCTGTGCTAAAGTCTGTGTTGAAAATTAAATTTTCCATACGCTTGTAGAAATAATACTATTTTGTATTCTAGGGACTCCTAAACTTCAAATTTTCAAAAATATTTGTGATTACAATTCTGTATTCCACATAGTATTTACTTATTTAAAACATTAAATTTCTCAGCAAGTTCATAAGAGGGTTGTACGGCACCGAGTTATATGATTTTTTTTTAATGATCGTCTGGTGACCGAGACCTTTTAGCACTATTTTTTGTATTGTAAATTTATACAGGGTGTTTCAAAGAATCGGGTCACTGGTTAAACACGATTCTGCTCAAACGGCTTGACGTAAAAAGCTGAATTTTGGCATACGGATTGATTGTAGGATGTAGATGTTTGATAAGAAGGGATTTTTCAGAAATCAAATTTCAAGAGGATGAAACCGCCCGTTAAATATTACAACATTTTTTATTTAAAAAACGGTTAGTTTTTCAAAAAAACTCTTGAACAGGTATATTTTATTTTATTTTTTTAAATCATTTCTTTTTAAATTTATACAGGGTGTTCCAAAAAATTGGAAATAATTTATAAACAAAAATCTCCCAAGCCTCTGTTGACAAAAATTTAAACAAAATGCAGCAAAAAACGTGGTGTATAAAGAAGTACTTAAATAAGACAAGTTAAGGATCTCTTTATATCTTTTTCACGATCGCCATACACGAACGAAGTCGCGGGTACTCGCTAGTATTGATAGGAAATTAAAAAAAAAAACATTACAATGGTGGGATTGGCGCATTATTTTTGTGATATATAATGCACTTTTTGAATTAAAATTTATGAAAACAGCGTTTTTTTGCGATTGAGATATGTAGGAGACTTTTCCTCAGTTATTTATAAATAAAAATAGCTTTTCCGCTATCAACACGCTGTGTATACAACAAACATATGCCACATCACATACTTTGGAGATTAAAGTATTGAAAATACCTTTGCTTTCATGTTTAGTTGTTTTTGATGATTGAATACCCTCAAACTTTTAATGCTGGCAAAAAAGAATGATTTATTCACCCGAAAAAATTAATACATCGTGGAGATGAAGGCGAAATCTTTCTACCCTCTATAACGAATATCCACTGATCCCCGTTTAAATGTGAGACGTACTTGAAATGATAAATTACTCTTTTTGGCCAAAATTAGTTAATTTGACGTAAATGTTACAGATATCAAAATGATGTTTAATGAACTGCCGAGGTATTATAGTGACCTCCATTCTTGAGAACTGAGATGGGTTAGAATTGTAAACATTTTCATTGTGGCAACATGAATTGAAACTTTGAAAAATTAGAATTATGTTACTATTTTAGAACCCGATTTAGTTTAGAAAAATCAAATCGAATGTGTTTTGGCGTTGAACACACAAATTGTATTATTTAAACCTGAGCAAATGTCCTATTGAATGATAAGTAGCTGAGAATAGTTAACTACAAAAGCATCTTGCTTAACTATTGTCTTGAAAAAATAGTTGTACATAAATAAAGTAAGTACTTTCTATATATGTCAAATAAACTGCTGGCCATAAATAGTGCATCAAGATTTTTTTTTATCAAAATTTAAAAAATGGATATTTCAATTGCGAAATGTGATATTGAAATGCGGTTTTTGGTGTTCGTTTGTCCGATCTGTTGGGTATGTGCTCCTACTTTTATGACTGCATATGCGATTAAAAAATAATGCATATAGGGCGTGAAACAATACCCTTGCCTTTTTACAGAAGTTTGTTAATGCATAGGATTTTCAAAATATTTTTTATTTTTTTTTGCTTGTGACCAAAATAATCCTTGAGAAAATACAAAAACAATTTCTAGCAATTTTTTATATCTTCGTTTGTTTGCAATATACACTGTTTAAAAAACAAATTTATTATATTTATATACTTTTACATTAGTATTAAGAAGTTTGGATACAGAGTGTGATAAAAGTTGCTAGAATTTACCAAACATTAACTTAATGTATTCTATAGATTTTACTATACCTAATTAACTTTTCGAATTATGTCGAAGATAATAATAAGAAAATTAGGATATTTCAGCTGTAATAAAACTTTTCTGAATAGGGTATTTGTTTTTAATTCCGAAAGAGTTATACAAGTTTTTATTTTAATGATGACTAAAAATGTAGAGCGTAATTTTTTAGCTTATTTTAGGGCTAAAAGTTTATATTAATATGTACCCGCAAAGCCTTCGTTTTTGGAGATACATCATTTATACATTTATCGAGATAAATCATTTAAATTTGATAGATAGATATGCTCTGAGCAATGCATTCGAAATGTCTCTAATACATGTTAGGACCCGACCCCTTTTATCTTTAATTTTCCCTGCGGCGCCACTGATCATTTTTAGAGCAAATTTAAATTCCTTTTTCTGTTCTGTAACTTTTAAGTCTCTTAGATTTTTTCAACATTATGTAACATTTAGAGCTTATTTAGCAAAATGTAAATTCATGTATGGTCATGATATATGAAACATCGAAAAAATCTAAGAAATCAAAAAGTTACAGAATAGAATAACGGATTCAGTAACAATGACCAGTGCAGTCACAGTGTAGATTTTTTAAAATATATTATATCCATTCGGAATATGTTGCCCAGAGTGTCAAAGTTTAATCATTTATCTCTAGAAATGTACGAGGTCCATGAAAAAAATTTAAAAAAAAATTAAAACTTTAACACTCTAAATCTCAAAAAAGAAGGATTTGTGGACACATATTCATATGAACTTTTAGTCCTAGAGTGAGCTAAAAAATTACGTCCTGCATATTTAGTTATCGATTAAATAACACCCCAAAACTCTACATCAAGTTTGTTTGAACGAGCGAATGGCAGCTGTTCATCAGAGAGCATAAAGGTCGCATATTTGGCTGTACTTACCATTCAGGGTGCTACTTGATTCACTCCTTAGAGATTGTATGACACTTAAAACCAAGAAAATTATCATAAAGTTAATTAGGTTGAGGAGTCATCAGTCAAGTAAACAACAAAATATAAGGATACCGTTTAGTGTCGTTTATTTAACTAAACATTCATTAGGTCCTTTATTTATTAATGAAAAATCCTATGAGATCTCATATTACTAACCCCTAACAGAAATCAATTTAAAAGAAACCTTGTTTATAAATTAAATATGTCTTCAATTTTGATACTGGTTGCTACTATCTATAACAGTAGAAAAAAATACATTACTAAAGGAAAGTATACAAGCCTTTATTGCACACCTTTTTTTTAATTTTCACCTCTTCAGTTGACTCTTTATTACTTACACATTAAGCAAAGCAAGTTACAAAGTTATATACAGGTCTTAGCATATCCTGATGTCTTGCCCAAGAGTTATTTTTTTTGTCGTTCAACGCTGGTTCACCAGATACATTTCAGTAAGGGTCCCGACTCAGACTATAAGGCTAGATTGTTAGCTTCTCCATATCAATACAATGGTAAAACTCAGCCAATACACCAATTACTAATCAGAACACCACGTGCAGCATTTGGCAATACTTATAAAGAAAAGATAAGGGCAGCTCAGCTAACATTGATAATAAGCCTTCAATTACTATAACCCTGAAAAAAATAAACAGAAATTAGGATCTGGACTTGATTTAATTATTGTTTTAAAATTCTCTTGCCTCAAAATGTCTCATCTGTCCGTATTGGCACTGGAAGGTGAAAAAAAAATTTGGCTCTACAACCTACAAGAGTTAAAATAGCGACAACAAACTAGATGTCAAATCTGTCAGAACAATTAAGCATGCTTTATTTACAAACTTTATCCTGATACACTCACTGACGTCAGATGCTCGGGCAGTACAGTGATTGCCCAACAGAATGAGGAGGAATACATAGATTTAAAAAACTAGCTTCAATTAAGTAAAAAAACAGTAGCATACAAATTAAGGCAATTTTTAAATATACTACACTATAAACTTTCGTTTACGCCCGCGCTGCTCTCTATGCAAAAGTTTAGCTCCCGACCACTGCATTCAGTTTTGGTTTGACCAAAGGTATTTTGAGTATAATATGCTCCCCAGGAAATTAGTATGGCCCTAGGCAAAGGGGTGACTGTCTTCCAGGCAGAACTGCTGCTGTAAGGTGCCGTACAAATAAAAAAAAGAAAGAATAACAGGTAAAAAAGTTTTTATTCTCATAGACAGCAAACAAGTCTTGCAAATCCTAAAAAAGAACAAAATAACATCCAAACTCATTCTTGAATGTCACCAGATGCTGGAGACGGGTTCCCAGAGGAATACGGTCACAGTGTCCTGGATTAAGGGACAGTGGAATCGAAGGAAATGAAAGAGCAGATAAGTTGGCGTGTAATGTTGTCTGAAACTTGGCTGAGTGACAATATATCTGACCTGGGTTTAAATATTCCAGACTACAACCTTGTTAGAAAGGATAGGGATGGCCGCGGTGGTGGAGTGGCATTGTATATACATAACTCGCTTCAATTCAAAGTTTTAAAGGCACCAGATCAGCAAAGCCGCCTTGAGCAAATGTGGGTAAGTGTTAAACTTCAAGGAAAAACAATACATTTCGGATCTTTATATCGACCTCTCAATATCAATGTCAATGAATGTTTAGAGGATCTGGAAAATGCTTTAGTTAGTTTTTTGCCTGCCTGCAGTAATATTTTCTTTGGTACTGATTTTAATGTAGACGTTTCACAGGCGCATAATGCCGCCTGTAAACACTTTTCTCGTTTATTAAATAAATATAATTTAACACAACTTGTTCATTTCCCTACTCGGATTTCTGTAAATAACAGTTCAATCATTGACTTATTAATCACAAATTCACCTGAACTGTGTACTAAAGTAGAGGTTATTAATATGGAGGATATCTCAGATCATCATTTAGTGTACTTAGTTCTGGATTTGGAAAAGCCACGTAAACCAATTTCATTTCGAACATATCGCGATTTTTCTGGCTTCGATTTAAATAATTTTTTATTCGATTTGAACTCTGTTTATTGGGATTTTATTTATAATCTAACAGATGTAAATGAAATGGTCTCTTTTCTAAATACCAATATTATTCAAGTTTTTGATGCGCATGCTCCAATAAAAACATCCCGATTTATAAAGGCACCGGCCCCTTGGATTACCCCTAACATTAAATACATGATGAAACTACGACAAAAGGCCCTTACTAAATATAAAAAATTGAAAACAGATGCAGCATTTAAAGAATATAAGCAACTGCAAATTTTGTAACATCCGCTGTTCGAAGTGAAAAAAAGGCCTTTCTTGAACACAAATTTAAACCTGATCCTAAGTTATTTTGGAAAACTTTAAAATCATTAAATATTGGCAGTTCTTCTAATACATGTAATAAAATACATGAAAAGACACCTTTTGACTTTAATAGGTTCTTTGTTGATAGTGTGCCGAAAATAAACTCTAACCCTGGCACTGGTATCTTCCAACAATATGCAGATAATGTTGCTCTACAACCCGAAAGACAATTCAAGTTTAAGGAAGTAAGTGAAGACCAAGTGAATAGGATAATATCTCAGATCAGGAGTACTGCTATGGGGTCTGACTGCATAAACATAAAAATGATTAATCTTGTGACTCCTTGTATTTCCCCGCATATTACATTTATAATAAATCACTGTCTTATGTCTGGTGTTTTTCCAGAAGCCTGGAAATAGGCTGATATAATACCTGTTCCTAAAATTAACAACCCAATTGAATTGTCGCACTATCGTCTAATTAGTATACTCCCTACTATGTCTAAAGTTAATGAAAAACTAATTAAGGTGCAACTTGATGATTTTATTTCAATTAATCATTTGCTTCCTATAACACAGTCAGGTTTCCGAGCAGGACATAGCACTTGTACAGCTCTTTTTCATGTATATGATGATATATTTGCAGCTCTTGATCAGGGCAAAACAACGGTTTTGGTTTTACTAGATTTTAGTCGAGCCTTTGACATTCTAGACCATTCCATTTTGTTAGCCAAACTTAAGTACTTTGGACTTCATACCTCTAGCCTTAACCTAATGAAAAACTATCTTTTAAATAGGTGTCAAAGGGTAAGGCTGAATTCTGCTCTATCTGAGTATGTGGAGTTGCAACAGGGGGTTCTACAGGGTAGTATTCTTGATCCGTTACTTTTCTCCCTGTATACATGTGACTTCCATGAACACCTCCGAACTTGTCGCTCACACCAGTACGCTGACGATACGCAAATTTATCTTTCATTTGATTACACTGATGTCGCCGAATCTATTAATGCCATTAACTTAGATCTTTCCACCATATCCAATTTAAGTAAAGATCATAAACTTGTTTTAAACGCTGCCAAGTTCAAACTGCTCGTTTTCGGTGAACCCCTTCCTACTGACATATTGTATGAGTATTGGTATAGATGGTTCTTTTTTAGTTCCTTCCAATAACCATAGAAATTTGGGAATTGTCATGGACACTGATCTTAGGTTTGAGGGGCATGTATCAAAATTAGTACAGGCATGTTTTTATAAATTAAAAATACTTTATATGAATAAAAACTTTCTTACAACCGATATTAAACTATGTCTATGCGATTCCTTGATATTATCAATTGTTGGTTATTCTAATGTATTGTTTTGGCCAGCTTTGTATCAACGACAAAAAAGAAGTCTTCAGAAAATCCAAAATACTTGTTTGAAATTTAGATTTGACATGAGTAAATATGATCATGTTACTTCGCTTTTGGATAGATCAAAATGGCTCACCTTGGATTTGTGTTACAAATGGCAACGCTTGTACATAGGGTGACGCTTTCTGGAAAACCTGCATATCTGTACAGTAAATTAAGGTCAAATTTTAGTGTTCACGGTAGAGATACGCGAAATGGTCAAAGTTTTGTCATTCCTAATCATAAATCTGCGAAATTTCAGGGCTCATTTAGTTATAATGCACCCAAAATATGCAGCACATTGCCATTTGAGGTAAGAGGCCTCTCGGTCGTGACAACCTTTAAAGAAAAAATAAAAAAGATTATTTTAGATAAGCGAAATGTTTAGGTTTTTTCTTTTCCCCTGACATCCTCTAGTTTGCATTTTTATTTCTCTTCTTAATTCAATTTTTTAATTTTCTTATCAGACAATGAACAGTGAGAAGTTTTAGGGTTTACCCATATGGGCTATTATATGTACTGGAAAATATGTATTCTTTTCTTTTATTTTTAGTTGTTATTAGTTACAATGAATGTGGTAATTATAAATATTGTATACTTATTTTAGGATTAGGATTACTTAGGTAAGATGGTTAGATAGAGTAGCCATAGGCTAGATCTCGCCATCTTTTGTATGTAGGTATCTATTTGTATTTATGTATATGAAAGAAATAAAAGACACTTATTATTACTATTATTATTATTATAATGAAGCAAAGGGTAAACCATGCGGCCCTGAACCCTTCGCGTCGTTATCCTCTAAAGATAAACGAACAGTCAACACAGATCTAAATGAGAGAGGGGAGAGACAGGGCTTTAGACACTCAGCCTGCATTCATGGCCCTGAGGCCGCTCGGACAGAATACCTCCTCAGGCTCTCACGATGAAATCTTAGGAAACTGGTAAGAATGTTAAATAAGACACTGTAAGCTAAACCCAACCTTCACACCTTGGGCATCCCGGATCCAAGTTGTAGGGGGTGCAACGAGGGCGACGAGACTGCTGAACATGTTCTTTGTTACTGCCCAGCTCTTGTAAATACCAGAGAATCCGTTATGGGGGAAAGATGGCCAGAAATGACCACAATCGGAGGATGTTCGGCCGCTACAGTGCTGAACTACATCAATGCTGTTGGTTGACTGGACGAGTAAAACTCCGAAGGAGGTTACAATGGGCCAACCTGAGGGGCCTAAGTAATAGATTGGCGCAAGTCATCCCTCCATACTCTCTATCTACTCATCTATAATATGCTCCTTGACTCTTATACTAAGAGAGCGTTTTGTCTCTCCGGTGTACGAGTCACCACATTCACATTGTATTAAAAAATGTATTATTTTTTCTTAACGATGTCATTTGGCTAAGTTTTTGTCAGAATGCTATGTATTTTCCGATTTAAAAGCGGTTTTGATGTTGAACTCCCTGGCTATTTTTCGAATTTTTTGATATGTTCCATTTATATAAGGTATTGTGAGAAATTAAGTTCTTGTTGATTGTAGTTTTGATATCGTACTAGTTACTACTCTTCTGCAACAAATCTTTTCTATGTTTTCATTTTCTACCTCAAGGTCTATCGTATTATCACAAGTTGCTTCAGCTCTGTTGTAAAGCATTCTTATGGTGCCCTGTTTTGTTGCCGCAGAATGGTCAGAACCCTGGTTGAGTCATTGTCCAGTAAGCGTGGGTTTTCGGTGCACTGTAATTCTGGTGCCCTCTGCCGATCGCTTAACGAAAATGTCAACAAAAGACAAAACGAATTTTCCTCTTTCTCTATTGTGAAGTTAACACATATTCTTATGGTATTTAAGTGATTTGAAAAATTCTGTCAAATGATGTCATTTGCAGCCGAAATAATAAAAGTATCATTCACATACCTAAGTCAAAGTTGAGTCTTGATTTGAACAGTATTTATCGCGTGCTCTTCATATAAATATTGGCTCCCACCGGAAAGAGGTATGACCCAATCGGAAGGCCATCATCTTGTGAAAAAAACCTATCTTTCACTTGAAAGTAGGAGTTACTGACAGCATTCCAATAAATCCAACGTTGTTAGTTCAAGAAGTGTTAAGACAATATAAAGGTTTTTATGTTTATTTGTCAAAAATTATGAAAACTGAATTCTCAATAGGCACATTTGTATACAGAAATTCAACACCAAACTGACTAAAATATCGCCGATATTTAATTTAAAATATTTAAGCTTTTCTACGAAATGTATAGAGATAAGAGTTAGATCGCCCTGTCGCATGATGCAGCGACATGCTAGATTATTTAGTTTTCACAGGTGTGATCTCGTGCTATGAAGATCCCTGAAGATATCTCGTGTGTGGCGTAAGCGAAACGACGGAATGTAATTCTAATTTGACAAGATCAAAAACCAAAGACTATGGTTTTTTAACTGTATATTATATTTAATTAAATTAATTATACCACTCATTTTTAAAACATAGCCATATTCAAAAAAAAGTCTGTGTATTCTGTTTTAAAATTTGCCTATTATACTTTAAGGTCATTAACATTGCATGATATATTTTTTTAAATTATATTTATCATTATTTTGTTATAAGATAATGTTCTTATAACACTGGCCCACAAGATTTTTCTAACAGCTAAAATGAGACCATTTTACAACGGAAAAATTACCTAGACTGGGTTATTTACAACATTAGACATAAAATAAACGTTAAACATCACTCTTCTGTTGAGTTTCGAATTGAGTGGTTCTCTGTGTATCGATAAGCAAGTGTATGTGAAGATGAGAATGTCGAGTCAAACGCGCCGAAGTTGCAAAATTTCTCCTGACAAATTTTGTTATATTTGTGGAGAATTTCTGTTGAAATCACAAGCCAAGCTGTGTTAGTTGTAGTGTATCATTGGTGCGTGGATGAAGGGAAAGAGAAAAAGTATGCCTTTTGCAGTTCCAATGGTACGGCGAGAACCCACCAATCATTCTGACGATTGTTATTTTTGCCTGACAAAGACTGAAGGTTATTCCAAAAAGGGAAAGCAAAATATAGAATATCGAAATTTGCAATCTTTAAATTGGCAAGCTATTAATTTGGGAGATAATGGAGATAACGCATTATCGAGCAACTCAGAAGAACAGTGCGCCGATCCCACTGGTCCCAGTTCCGGCGAGCCACATTCGATTGTTCAAAGTAAATTTGGGAGCTGTTAGTGACGAGCAGAATATATATATATATATATATATATATATATATATATATATATATATATATATATATATATATATATAAGAAAAAACAATGGAAATTCGGTACCAAGGACGATGAGATCCAGCCATGATGGGTGACTACTGTTGGTTTTTGAAGAGAGAATATAGGACACTTCATAAACGAAAAAAATAGAGTTTAATTAGTGTTTTAAGTTAATATATTTCTCGTTTGCTTTTCTCTTAGATGTATGGTATGTTTAATAGGCGAAAACTGTAAACATAGTCAATAAACAGGTTTAAGAATTTTCTGAAATCATTTTTTCTGTAGGTATTAAGTATCGTAACATTCGATATTACAACTCTAACAAGAAAACCCTACGTGCTACAACTTTCTATTTGTCATTATTTTGTCGGTCAGTATATTTATTGCCATTAGTAGCAAATATTAGTTTTAGTTTTATAATATATTCCACAAGTCCCGTTATCGAATTCCGGTCATCATAAAACTGCTTCTTCCCCTTCGGTGGAGCGAAAGCGTCAAGAGTAAACATTTCCCCGAAGGCGAAAATAAACATCTTTTAACTTTTAAAACCTGTAAGCTATGCGGTTACTCGCCTTTGAAGGAGGCTTAACTTCGTCCTCTTTAAGTAGAATATGTTTTAAACTCTTATAGTATTAAGGATGACGAGTTATTTTATCATTTATAAATGTGAAATGTAGTTGAAATAAATGGTTTAAGAAGCGCCTCACTAACAGAAAAATTTATTAGGCTTGAAAAATATCAAGTGATGTCTTCTGAAATCCATACATACCCTGCACAACCGAAAATTTCCCATAATTTTGATATCGGTTTTCTCTCGAACCTTTAAACTGATTCTAAAAAACTCTTTTTTATTAACGTCTTTAGGGATCGATAAGTATAAATGTTTTTAACAAAAAATTACCTCGCTTCATTATGAAGAGATGTAAAGATTATTATGTATATTTCCTGAAGCTTGAAACACCCTGTAGATTGTAGTAGAAAATCGCTTTTAAGACAAAATGTAGCCCATTTTTACCTTTTTTTTATGTTTTCTCTGATATCTTTATTATTAAATGAGAAGTGGGGTGTTTAAGATGAAAAGACTGCTATAGTCTTAATTAATAATAATTTATTCATTACAAAAACAAAGTCTCTAGTGGAATACTGGTTCAAGCTTCTCTCATACCCTTGAATACTTCGTCGAAATTTTGGAAAGTTCTTGAACCTAATTTCCTTTTAACTATCAGCCAAAGATTTTCTATTGGGTTAAGATCTGGACTACAAGGTGGCCATTGTAAAACATTTACGTGATTATCCTGAAGCCAAGCAGTCATCCTCCTAGCAGAGTGCTTTGTATCATTATCTAATTTAATTTCCAAAGTACTGATACATTTTCTTGTGCATATGGTTGCATCACGTTTTCCAGTATGTTAATGTATTCATACTAATCTCCTTGGTACCCTTAAAAAATCGAATATCTAGCCCATGGCATCCTAAACCTAAATTGTTGAGACCCGGTTCTAATCATTTCTTGGCACAAGTTTGAAACGAACTAAAAGTTTGGTACATCCAGTTTTCAGTAATATTTTTTTTTATCTTTTATTAGGCCGAATTTTATCGTATGGCTATAATTTAACTACAAACTCTCGATATTATCTAAGTTTTTATGTCTCTTATTATTTTTTAGACCATGACCGTACGGCTATATATGATTTGATTAATATCTATGACAGCTGTCAAAATATTTTTTTTTGAATAAATTACACTTAAAGTTACTTAGAACGATGAAACCCGTATATATAAATTTTAAGGAGTTCAAAAGTTACCCACTTCTCCTGTATAACATAATATATGCTTTACTTGACCTGTTAACTGAAAACCTGCCAAAGTGCCTCCTCCTTTTTGGTCTACCCCGTATAATGAACAAACATTATTTTGATACAAAAAATTAAATAACTTTAAGTTTCGCCGTTTTTTGGAACATCACCTCAATTTTATTTTAAATATGTATACTCGAGAAAAATTAAATATCTACGTAATTATTTTTCAGTGTTAGAACATTTTCCCCACCTATTTCTGTTTTCAGTGTGACTATTATCGGTTTTGCGTCCTAAAAAGATGAGTTTTTTACTATTTTATACCCCTTTCTCAAACTTTTAGATTCCATAACTTCAAAATTAGCGCGCCCCCCGATCGTCGATTGACCTCGACACCGCTGTCTTTTCACCTTGAGCGAAAACTGGTAACCTCATCCGCATATACGAACTTAAACATTTTTAATGTTAAAAATGTTTCAAACATTTGCATGATTTTGTACACTGCAAGAGTCAGTAAATTTCATTTTCGTAAGTGTCCAATTCAATTGGTCATAAGTATAGAAGGTGTTAAAAATTAGAAAAAAAAGGAAGATGCAAGAGAAAAATAAACTACGCTACGGAAGAATACCTTTTTATCAATTTTTACAAACAAAATGAAGTTTAAGTGTTATTTTTAAAAAAATATAGAAGGCGTTGGAACACAGTAAGAGATATTCTTTTCAAGTTTTTACCTTACCTATGTCGTAACTATTAACTATCGTAACAGCAAAATCAAAAGTATCTCAGAAAACAAACTTAAAAACATTATTCAATGGTGCACCGCGACAAAATGAGAACCTGACGGTCGATGGACAATAGTCGACTTTCCGTTTGCTTGGCTTTGCTCGCAGAATCACGCCACATCTCATGTTTTGGTTGACCCTCACCAATCGCCTGGTGGGGGGGCTAAGCTCCCCCTAGTTCCCCCTTGTTGCGCCACTGTTAGAACGATTAACCATTTCTGCAATATTTTGATACGAATAGCCTTTCCTATGAAGATTAATAATGACTTCTCGTACATTTTCGTTACAACTTTTTCGCGAACCTATATTTGCAGAAATTCAAATGAAGATTAACATTATTATTATACATAACAAATTATTGACAGGAACGGAAGTCAACAACCCACTAAAGTTCTATGGCAACGATTGGCAATTTTAAAATAAACCTTCTTGTTAGAAAATGTTGATTTTCAAATTTAAAAAGGGGCTGATTTGTTACAAAATGTTGATTCAGAAATACGCTCAATATGGCGGCACTTTTTTCAGAAAGTAGGCTTTAGAAAAATTTGAAATTTTGGCAGCTAACTAAAGTCGATGGGGGCAATTCGGTATTTTCATACGGCACTTCCGGAAGTAGACGTCAACTTTCTTATTTTAAATGGAACACTCTGTATATAATCAAATTTTTGGATTCCTCGAAAAATTCTAGGTATATTTCATGTATAATAACCTATATCTAAGTTCAACTGTTTTTGAGATATTTTGAATCTTATGTAAAAAATGACGTTTGCAGGTCGAGACATGACTATAAATATCTGCTTATCGAAGTCTCTATTATTTATTTGCGGTTGACTTCCTTGTCCAAAAGGGTACACTTTAGTGGCCTGTGTTGATATTTTTATAATATATAAATATAGGGTGATCAAAAACTGACATTATAAATATACTTTAAAAAATCGTTAAAAGTTACAAATGGAAACTTCCAATTTTTATAATTTTATCTTATTTAACACTTAAAATAAGGGTGACTTTGTACAAAGTTGTCTATTCCAAAAATTTGTAGTTTTTGAGATATTGACGATTTAACATTTTTTATTCTAATAATACCAGACGGCTTCTAAGTTTTCTTGTTAGTTGGCCATGACGGGGAGGCCTGGCCTGGCAAAACCAATTGGTTACTATAGAAACGTAATATTTGTTGTCGTTTGACAATTACCTAATAAAATATTATTTATTTATTATAGTAATTATAATAATTATTAAACTAATAATCATGCCGGGGCGATTAAATTACACACACGAGGATTATTTGAATTTCTTTTTTATCTATGGGGAATCTAACAGAGATTTAACAAGAACATGCCAGATATTTGCTGATAGATATCCAGATAAACAGAAACTGTCACCGAACAGCGTTAAACAAATGTTGGAAAACTATAAAAATGTTGAAACTGTGAAGACAAAAATTAATTAAAGAAAGCCTTTTCCCATTATAGTTTAGTCTACATAAGAGCACAACTTATTTTTTCAATAAATGTTGAAAATGTCCACCTTGTACTTCCAAACATTTTTCGCATCTCCGAATAAAACTCTCGTGGGTGGCCGCTCTAATTGAAGCTGGAGATAAACTTTCGAACGCGTTCCTTACCCTTGCCGTACAGTCCTTTTTCGTTGTTACTGGATTAAAATAAACGATTCCTTTTATCGTTCCCTATACAAAATAGTCTAAGACTGTCAGATCGGGGGAACGAGGAGGCTACAGGAAAGATTCATTGTTGGCAATCCACTTGTTGTAAAACGTAGCTTGTAAAAAGTTAATAGCTGCATCGGTTCTATATGGTGGGGCGCCATCGTGTTGGTAGAAAATTTGACTATGTTCTGCCAAAGGTAAATTACTTAAATATTCGTTGTCCAACTCTTCAAGAGTATTCAGATATCTTTCTCCTACAAAAGTTTATAGACATAATTTTACGGAAAGAAATGCTTTAATAATATTCATCGATTTATTGATTTAAGAAGAAACAAAATACATAAAAATTCAATTAATTTAATCTGAAGAGTGCTCAATAAAAATAAGAAAGGTTAGTATTTTATGACTTTCTAAAGTACCCTGTATAAATAGCTTGTAAATATTTAACTAAAGATAACTTTCCTACAAAACTTGGGACGATATATTTTTTTTTAGATATGATGTGTTACGGTATGTGGACCTGTATTTGTATGAAGTAGTGTAGTGGGACCTGTATAAATAATGTAATTTATTTTATTTATGTAATAATATTTACTAAATGATTTATATAATTTTGGATTAACGCTAAATTAATAAAAAAATTATTGTAATATTACCTAAATGGATTATTTTTCCTTAAAAAAGTCCTTGTGTTTAGGCAATGTATAACTTACCATTCAAATTTTCTTCGTAAAAATTCAGTTTTATTATTCCATCGTTCCTTACTGCACAAAACATATTAAATTGCCAGGATTCTTGAAAATTCCGCGATCTTACCGCATAAGGATTAATTAATATTATTTAAGCAAGCATAAGAAATTATATATTATTTAAGCAAGCATAATTTCTTTCTTAATAATATTGTTTATATTATGTATCGAAACATTCTGTAGACAGACTAGTTTACATGTTGAGATATGTAATTTTATTAAATATTTGCTTCAATCAATTTAAAGTTAAATATTTTTATTCAGTTGCGAAAAAGCCAAAAAAGATTTTTGTTTGTCTATATTTATAATGTCAGTTTTTGATCACCCTATATTTATTTATTATAAAAATATCAGCCTAGGCCACTAAAGTGTACCCTTTTGGATAAGGAAGCCACCCGCAAATAAATAATAGAGACTTCGATAAACAGATATTTATAGTTATGTCTAGACCTGCAAACGTCATTTTTTACATAAAATTCAAAATATCTCAAAAACAGTTCAACGTAGGTATAGGATATTATACATGAAATATATCTAGAATTTTTCGAAGAATCCAACAATTCGATAATATACAGGATGTTCTATTTAAAAAATGAAAGCTGACGTCTACTTCCGGTATAACCGGAAGTGCCGCCATCTTGAAAATATTTTGCGCGAATTGCCCCCATCGACTTTAGTTAGCTGCCAAAATTTCATATTTTTCCAAAGCCTACTTTCTGAGAAATCGATCGCCGCAGTTTGCCGTGGGACACCCTGTATAGTATAAAATTATTTACTTAAATAAATGATTTAAAATTGAACTAATGGAAAACAAGAGTTGAGGTTTCTACAAGACAACTTGTTAAGATTCGAGGCTGAATTATCTTATCTAAATCGTTATTTCCCAACATGTAATTTGTTTTTATTTTATATCTAGAACTTGAAGACTTTAATGTGACCTAAGTTCATCAAAAAGACGTCGCAATACTGACATTTTTGTGACGACGCGAATTGGTCAGCTTCTTCCAAAAGACGTACGATGGCAAAGCAGTGGCGGCGCCAAGGGTGGGCGCGGTTGGGCAGCGCCCAACCCAAATTTGTTCTCGCCCAACCTGCTAAATTAAGCAATTAAAAATATAATAGGTACACCAATAAAATGGGTACAAAAAAAGTTTTGATTATCCTATGTAGGTTGTAGGTACCTATCCTATATCTATAAAAATATTCAATAAAATTTATAAGAAAAACTGCAGCGATAAGTATCACTACATTTACTATGCGAATATGCGATATCGACCGTGTTTTATCTTCCGACATCGCACCATCAGTGACTTTTTTAAACCAAAGCCAAGTGATTCCAGTATTTCACCCGAAATAATTAAACAAGGAAAAACGCCTGTTGGCGATGGCAATGCACCCGTAGCAAATAAAAGCGAGACTAGCAATATAGGTAAACCTGGTGATGATGAACCTAGCTGCAGTTATAATAAAAAAAGGAAAATGCAAGAATTCGAACAGAAAGATGGGGATGGAAAAGAGGACATAGATCAAGATAATATATCTACTTTGGATGAATTTGAAAGTGACATGTTTGAATCGGAATCGTAAGTTTTTACATGCAAATAAATAGACCACATACCTACATTTTAATATTTTTTTCTACAACCGTGCGGAAAATCGCATCTTCCGCCCTGTTTTTAGTGCGGAAAATCGATTTTCCCGCACAGTGCGAAAAAAATAACTTATGGGTCTTTTCCGCACGCCGCGCCGGTGGGCCGGTGAAAAGTAAACATCTTCGTTTTCTTGTATGTTTGCCTTTGTCTTTTTTAAAATACTAAAAAAAAAAGATCTTTTGTTTTAGATAAAAATATATCTACAGTTTGTCCCATTTAAAAAAGTTTGTTTTTTTCTTATTTTTAATTGCAGATTCTTAATTAGCACTAAATTTACTTACTTTGCTTACTTAAACTTTTTTCTACAAGCAATACATAATAAGATAGCTAGTAAAATATAACCATTTACCCTGTACATATTGCTAAAACCTAACTATTATTTGGTAGAATGAGAATGTACACCAGCGACGCTGAAGAAACCCCCATTTCCCTGCATGATTTGGCTCAGTCTTTACATGAACCTCCAAGGCAACCAAGTTTGGTTCGATTCCCAAAGACAAAATTTGGTTCTGATCTTCGATCTTTTAAATCAGATTTTTATAAGCTATACCCGTGGATTGAATACAGTATTTTAGAAGATGCTGTATTTTGTTATCCCTGCAGATTTTTTTCGATGCAAGGCGCAGGGACCTCAAAAACTTTTATTTCTGACGGTTACAAAAATTGAAAAAGGGCTTCAGAAACAAAAGCTGGATTTAAAAATCACGACAATAGTTTTCAACATAAAAGTTCGATGGTAGCGTGGCAATCATACAAAAACACGGAAAAAAATCAGTCAGTAGCAGCTCAAATAAGTACTGCACATTCCGAATTAATTCAACAAAATCGGGATTATATTAAATCTATTATTAGATGTTTAATTTATTTATCTACGCAGGGAATTGCTTTAAGGGGTCACGACGAATCAAAAACAAGTCAAAATAAGGGTAATTTTTTAGAATTATTAGATCTGATGTCTCGTGATAATACCATATTTGCAAAAAGGTTATTTGAGGGCCCAAAAAATGCCAAGTACACACATCATTCCATTCAAAACGAGCTAATACATTGTATGGCTGAACTATCAATTAAAAATATCAGCTAAGAAGTTAAGCAGGCCTGCTACTTTGCCCTTATAATGGACGAGACAAAAGATTTAAGTAAAACTGAGCAATTATCAATAATTGTAAGATATTATTTAAATGGTGTTATTTATGAGAGGTTTTTGGGCTTTGAGGCAGCAAATAAATTAGATGCTGCTTCTTTGCTTCAGTTTATAAAAAAACGATTAAGAGAATGTGAGATTGATATAAACAATTGCGTGGCACAAACTTATGACGGAGCGAACGTTATGAGTGGTAAAGTTGCTGGTGTACAAACCCTCTTGAGAAAAGAAGTTCCTCAGGCGATTTATGTGCACTGTTTCAACCACAGTTTAAATTTGATAATAGTAGATATTTATAAAAATTTAAAGGACTGCAATATTTTTTTTTCTGTTCTGGAAAATCTGTATGTTTTCATGTGTGGATCTGCAGTGCACAATAATTTTGTAATGATTCAAAAAGAGCTAGATCCAGAACAGAAACCCATAGAACTGAAACGACTCTGTGAAACGAGGTGGACTTCTCATATTTCAAGCTGTTTAGCTATAAAAAAAACACTGCCAGCTATACTAGTTTTATTAAACCAGTATGCAATAGAAAATAACGCTTGCTCCCCAGAGGCAAACGGACTGTTAAATTTTATTTTTAACTTAGAACTGTTTTGCAAATTTTTGTTGAATTTAAAAAATGTATCGGACTATTTACAAAGCAAAGACAGTGATATTTTAAAAAGCATAACATTAGTTGAATCATTAAAAGAGTTATTCAAATCTAATAGGGATGATTCTGAATTTGAAAAGCTATGGACTATAACTGTAGAAAATGCACTGTCTAATAATATTGATTTAGACGATGTAAATAGTAAAAGAAAAAGAAAATTACCTTCTAAATTTAAAAATGCCGTTATTATAGAAAAAATTGCTTCTCTTGAAGAGGAGAGATGCGTAACCAAAAAAAGTGAGTTTCAATACAATTTATATTATCCAATAATTGACCGAATCTCTTCAGAACTTTGTCGAAGATTTGACGAAAATATCAACGTTCTGAAGGGATTTAGTTCATTAAACCCTTCAAATAAGGCATTTTTAAATTTAAAAGAAATACTTCCTTTAGCTTGTCATTATGGGTGTGATATAGCGTCGGTAGAAAACGAAGTCAAATTACTACCGAAAACGATTGAAAGGTATGAAGAAAATCACAATAAAAAAATTAATAACCTATCAGATTTAGCCATTCTTCTTCAAGAATTTGACATCGTTTTCCACGAAATCAATAAATTATGCACCATTGCCATAACGGTACCCTCATCGAGTGCTGCTTGTGAAAGATCATTTAGTGGTTTAAAACGTATAAAAAATTATCTAAGAACCACAATGAGTCACGAAAGACTCTCTGATTTGGGTATCTTATATATTGAAAAAAACATTATTAAATCGATGGATTTAGATTTAGTTGTAGATTCCTTTTCTAAGAAACACAATAATAGAAAAAAAGCTCTTTTTTAATACTATTAACCTTTTCCTTTTATTTTAATTTTGTTGTTGCATGTTTTTGTTCAGTAAACTTATAAATAATAACTGATTTAAATTTGGTTTAAATTTTATTTACCTGTACCTTTTTTTATTTTGAAGTAATAAGATAAGGTAAGTACCTACATATAAATAATGTTCATCAAATAATGCAATATCTACTCTTTGGTTGTTTGGGTTTGCCCAGTCACCAAACAGTTCTGCCGGGCATCGCCCAACCTAATAAAAATAGCTGGCGCCGCCACTGTGGCAAAGTTGCCGAAAAATAGACGTCTTTCAGACGACATATTCGGCAACCTAGCTACCTGGATATACAGGCAGTATACAGGGTGATTTACGTTGAGTGTCCTATTAAAAGTTCTGGAGAACTATAAAAGGGATTTTTTCAAATTCGGCATACGGACATAATAGGTAATAATCTATATTTTAAAAATATTTTCGCAAGTGCAGCGTTGCCACATCTCTCCGAAACCAATAGCAACATTGAAATTTCAAATAGAACACCCTATATTTTATTGCAGTTTCTGATTCTACGCATGATTCTAAGTAACTTTTGTTAACATCTTTTTATACTTATCTCCTACCATTTTCTCTAAAAAAAATTATTTATGATTTTTTTTTAGAAAATCACCACGTTAATAAAATTCCATATTTACCTGCGTAAGTGAGATAATTACTAGATTTTTTTTTCTGGGTTAGAGAATGCATATATTTAAAATAACTATATGTTAGAATAGCGATATATCATACAGGGTGTCGTATAAAAAGGGCATTTTTATCGAAATTTAGTAATGGTGAAAACTCATTTATTTTAAATACAACACCCTGTATTTTATGGTATCTTTGAATAAACCAATATCTTACCTACAATATTTCTATATATGTTCCTATACCCATCTCCCACCAGTTTTTAGATATGAGCCAACTTTGAATATTTTCCTGTTTTCAAAGACTACCATAACAAAACCACCCGCTTAACGAATAACTTAGCTTGGTAGGCCATGGAAGGTTTTGTTTACTTCTTCCTGACATCTTTTTGACATTAACAGATAGTTTTCAATTGATGCTCCGTAAAAATGGAAAACGCAATTGAATATTCCAATATTGATATTTTAAATTTATTTTACATTCATAGAGAGTGTAACAAAGTTATTTCAAGAACCTGCAGAAAATTTAACGAGATGTATCCTCATTTACCTCCTATGCACAGGAAAAAATTGAGAAGATACTAAATGCAATAATAGTTTTTATTTCCTTAAAAATCAATTTATGTTGCTGAAACAACAGGAGGTTGTCAGTATTAACGTGCATAACATAATATTTTGATGATGGTCCTTGGACTCTGATTATAAACATTAATACTGACATCCTCTCTTTTGGTACAATTCTTTCGTACGTGTACACAGCATTTTAGGCTTTCTATTTATTTTGCCTTCATATTTCAGATATGAAGCAAATTTTAAAAATCACGGCAAAATTATAAAACATAGATCATACACGAAACTACAAACTGATAATGAAGGCAATGAAATAAATGTACTTGGATATTTTAACGTTTACCCTCAAGCATCAATTAGAAGTGCTGAAATAGATCTAGGACTTTCATATTCAACAATTTGACGTATTCTAAGCAAACATAACATTCAACCATTTAAATTTATCACCCAGCAAGGCCTTTTACCAGAAGATTTTCAGAGACGTACTGAATTTTGCGAAATAGTTCTAACTAAAATTGAGGAAGACCCACTATTTTTGAAAAAAATTATCTGGACTGACGAGTCGAAATTTACGAGGGAAGGCATATTTAATAGACGAAATAGTCATTTTTGGGCGGCTGAAAACCTAAAATTGGTTATAGAACGAAGATTTCAGTTTCAATTCGGGTTTAATGTTTTTTGCTTAATGATGGACAATAAATTTGCTTATTGTATCTACGATGAAAATTTAACTTCGAATAAATATCTGGATATTTTAAGAACTACAGTTAATGAGTTTTTGGATGAGTTACCACTACAATTATTGATTTCTTGCTGGTACCAATTGGATGGGGCTCCTGCACATTGCAGGAATGAAGTGAGTCAAGAATTATATGGAATGTTCGAAGATAGGTGGTTCAGATGTTTGGGACCATGGGATTGGCCACCTCGATCTCCGGACCTAACTCCCCTAGATTCTTACCTTTGGGGAACCATCAAAGAGCAAGTGTATGTAGGAAATCCAATACAAAATCTCCAGGATCTGGAAAATTGAGTACGTCGAGCTTTTGACGAATTAAATCCTGAGGAAATACGAAGAGCAACAACAAGAAACCAATTAACATGTTTGCACGAATGCCTTAATGCGAATGGTGGCCATTTTAAGCAATTTAACAATTAGATATCTTTCTTTTGCTAAAAATTAACGATTATGTATTATTTGTTTGTTTAATTATCACTTATAATATCTAACACCTTTAGGTTACAAATTGTATTTAAAAAAATACATTTTGGATTATTCACCGTATTTAAAACTGTCTGTTTATTTCAAATATTTGTCAGTACGAGGTAAATAAAACCTTAGATGGCCTAACTAGTTAAGTGATTCGCTAAGCAGATGCCGAGGCGGGTGCTTTTGTTGTGGATGGTCTTTGAAAACAGGAAAATATTCAAAGTTGGCTCGTATCTAAAAAATAGTGGGAGATGGGTATAGGAACATATATGGAAATATTGTAGGTAAGGTATTGGTTTATTCGAAGATACCATAAAATACAGGGTGTTGTATTTAAAATAAATGAGTTTTCACCATTACTAAATTTCGATAAAAATGTCCTTTTTATACGACACCCTGTATAATATATCGCTATTCTAACATATAGTTATTTTAAATATATGCACTCTCTGACCCAGAAAAAAAATCTAGTAATTATCTCGCTTACGCAGGTAAATATGGAATTTTATTAACGTGGGATTTTCTAAAAAAATCATAAATTAATTTTTTTAGAGAAAATGGTAGGAGATAAGTATAGGAAGATGTTTACAAAAGTTACTTAAAATCGTGCTTAGAATCAGAAACTGCAATAAAATATAGGGTGTTCTATTTGAAATTTCAATGTTGCTGTTGGTTTCGGAGAGATGTGGCAACGCTGCACAGAACTTTTAATAGGACACTCAACGTGAATCACCCTGTATATGTATTACTAAATGCCTATGTGTGGAATTAAATTGGGTCACATTTCACTATTTTAATAAAAGAAAAAAATCATAGCGAAGGAAATGTACCGATTTTTTAATGTTACAATTATTAGATTGCAATTAATTAATATATCTTGTAAAAGCACGTTACAAACTGTAAAAAGGCTTTTTGATTAAAATTTTCATTATTAATAATATTACATAAATTAGATATTTTGTTTGTAAAATACCTTATGCGACTACACATGCAGCCGGCACACGTTTGTGAACTTGACATGAGTAACATAATCATATCCCTATTATACATTCATATATACATAACTTGTCAGCATACGTTTTCTAGGGGAATTTTGTCGAGAAAATGATATTTCAGTATAGGGACATCCCCTTTTTGTGACACGTGTTGGATTAAATCTGAGATATTGGAAATGATAGGAGAGACATCGTTATGGTCATTTGAATTCTACGTAAACATGGATAAAACGGAGAATTTCTCATATACCCTGTGTAGTCTTTTTTGTTTTTTGAGATAACTTTTTGAAATCTGGTGTGTGAATACAAGACATAAATTTGGATTTTTGGACGTATTCGTTTGTTTTAAGCCATTTCCGGTTTGACCGGAAATTACGGCAACTTTCGATTCTTAAATGGGACACCCTAAATATTTTTAATTATTTCAATAGAAAATGGCGTTCTGAGTGCAATGACACCCGATTTGTCAGTTTTTGACAGATGAAGAAATTTTTATCATATATTTTTTTTCAATCTAGCATGCTATGAATCACTTAAATAGGTTCATTTCTGATCTAGTAGTAAGGGAGAAATACAAGCTTACCTTTGTTGATACTAAAAACTATTTAATGCCCCTTTGAAATAAGCAAAATCAGCATTTTTGTATTTACTCAATTTTTTTAAATAGAAAGGGGGTGACTCCTGGGGGTTTTTATAAAATACCACTTTCTTTCGAACAGTTTGATATCTCACACTCAAATATTACATGAACTCTTTCTCCTAAAAAAGCAAAAATATGTATTCTACATACATAATAAGTCCGCATCATCTAGTCATCCATGATTCAACCAGTTGACGGTGTGTCTATGGCTACAGCGGGAAATGTAAATAAACTGATAGTTTGGAAAAGAGCATTTTAAATACGGGAAAAAATGTTAATTCTTGCACATTAGAAACACACATTCTTTATAATAAATGGACATTTAATTAAACGCAGTAGGCTATGACCGAGACGGTACGAAACAGACGTATTAAGGCGGCTTTGAAAACAAAACACTGTTAGCAATTTTGACAATAATCTTTATTATTATGCACATTTTTACCCAAGTATAAGTACCTAATTGTTTTAGTGGTTTGTTAAAAACTTATTTAAAGTTTTCTACTAAAACATGGAAAATTACACAAGAGGTGAAAAAATCGACATGCTTCTAGGGATGGCCAGGATCTATTCGATTATGAATTGAATCGATCCTTTTAAACCGATGCATCGGAGGAATCGAATCGATTCTAGAATTATAAATCGATTTGACTAATCGATTCTTTTACCCAGAAAATCGAATAGGTAAACAATACGTCTACTTAACCATAATACCATAAAACTTTTAACACAGTAATAGTGTATTAATTTTTTTATACTGCAACATAAAAAAATAGTTCCGATTTATTGCCCTCGGTGTAACGCACCACAAATATTTACGTTATGTCGTGGTTTACCTTACGCGTACGAGATGGCAGTGTCCGCGCCGCGCGCCGATCCGCCGATCCGGGAATCACTTGTTCTAGTGAAAATTGGAAACATTTAATAATTCTTTTTTGCGATTCGCATGTTCTCAATATTCGCATTTATTTATTTCTTGGGCGGTTCTGATCAGTATAATATGTAGTGTTTGGAAACATTTTTTGTGTGATGATGGTGACAATAATAAATCTGCTCGTTGCAGACATTGTAATACCACAGTAAAGTATTCAGGCAATACAACAAATCTTATGAATCATCTAAAGCGAAAACATGGAATAAAAATAGCTACAGCTTCGGAGCAACAGCAGTTCTGTAAATTAATGTACATTTATTATAAATTTACAAATCAAACTGATTATTTGTTATTTATTTTTGTTTAAATCTGACCGAGGCTCTGACTGTGGTTCAGGCAGTTAAAACAAACAGTCATAGACATAGATGCAATGCCATCGACATCTAAAGTGCAAACAATTAAAACTTTTTTTCCCAACCCGAAATCTAGTGGTAAAAATAGCAGCAGTACATTAGAGACTATTCCAAGAAAACAATCAGTGGAAGAGGAAGTAACTTCAGTTCAAGGTTCGTCATCATATTCTTTAGACCTAGATATAGGTGCACCAAAAAAAAATTAAAACTTTTACCAATTAATGAAGCTTTTTGTAGAATTAAGTCTTTTGAACAGGGAGGGCAAAAGCACAATAATATAACCGATGGATTATTGTACATGATCGCAAAAGATGCATTACCTTTTTCTACTGTTGAAAAAGAGGGCTTTAGATATTTTTTAAAAACAACACAGCCCCTATACAAAATACCTTCTAGACAAATTATAACTAGATTAATGGACAAAAAATATGACTTAAGCCACATTACTAAAAATATGTTTTAAAATATACCTGGTTTTGTATTGACTACCGACATTTGGACTGAAACCCAAACCACCATAAGTTATTTAGGTCTAACAGTACATTTTTTAAATTTTTCTGAATATGAACTTAAATCGATACTTATTGGTGTTTTTCAACTGTTTGAAAATCACACTGCTTCTTATATTCAAGAAAATATTTTGAAAATTTGTAGAGATTGGAATATCGAACTAAACAAAGTAAATGTAGTGGTAACTGACAACGGTAGTAATATCGTTAAAGCTATACCTGACATGTTTGGCAAAGAGAAACACTTATCTTGCTTTGCTCACACTTTAAATCTGATTCCAACTGAAGCTATAGATCTCTCAGGTGGCATAATGAAGCAAGTCAATATAAAAAATAAAAAGCATTGCTACAGTTACAAAGCAGTCAGTATCAGCTCCAGACGAACTTAGGCGGATACAGGTTACTCAAGGAAGATTAGAAAATTCCACCCTAAAACTTATTCAAGAGGTATCAACGCGATGGAATTCGACATTTCATATGATAGATCGTTTCATTTTGCTTAGCGAAACAGTCAGTGGCATGTTATTAAAATTTCCAAATTCGCCGACAATGCTTTCAGCGTATGAGCTAGAAATTGCCAAAGAAATGACAAAATTATTAAAACCATTAGAGGCCGTAACTGTTGAGTTATGTGGAAGCCATTATATTACATGCAGTAATGTTATCCCGATAATAAACTGTATGACCAAAGCTATAAATAATTATAACCCAACCATGGAACCTGTAATCGGATTAAAAAAATTTATTGCAGAATAAATATAAAAAAGATTCAGAAACATAGAACTTTTAAAGTTGTGTGCAGTCTCAACTATTCTAGACCCCAGATATGAAAACATTCATTTTAATAACCCACTGGCTTTTAGTTCAAGTTTGAAATTTATTTCTTCAACAGTAAAACTATTGAGGAAGAAAAATCAGATGACCCTAACTTAGAAACCATCAGTACTGAAAATAAAACCTCAGCAGATATTGAAAGTTTATGGTCATACCATGACTCGTTGGTATCAACTCAAAGTTCTAAATCCTCAGTTGCAATTGATGACTGTGGAACTTAAACGTTATTTGCAGCATCCTGTTGTAAAAAGAACAGAAAATCCACTTCATTTTTGGAAAAATGTACAATGTGTATATCCTAATTTATCAAAGTTAGCATTTAAATATTTACCATGTGTTGCTACATCGGTACCATCCGAAAGGTTATTTTCCCAGGCAGGCCATTATTTAACACAGGATAGAAATAGGTTAAAGCCTAACCGACTTTCTAGCCAACTGCTCTTGGGATCACTTAGCATTGAAGAATGGCTAGGTCATGGGTCAAGAATGAATTAATTATTGGTTGAGTTTGGTTTATTATTATTATTATTATCTGTTTTGTTAGTTAGCAGTATTTTTATGTATAACTATTTATGTTAATTACGAACATTTATTATAATAAAAGCTTTTAAGAGTAATAAACCTATTTTATTTATTGCCACACCACAATTGATCAAGCCTAGAGGACATAGGTTCAATATTTTTCGAAACGATTCGATTTTTTCCACGAATCGATTCAATTTACCCGATTATTGCATCGAATCGATTTGTTTTTAGCTAATCGAATCGATTCAACTGAATCGATTCAATATAGAATTTTGGCCATAACTACATGCTTCTAGTTTTTGGTGAATACAGGCAGAATTCAGTTCAAGCTGCTCAAATGTATGCACAGAGATATCCCGATCGTCGTCCTCCCACCCGGCATTATTTCCCCAAGTTGGTTAGAAAAATGCTGAACGAGCCGGAAAATAATTCTAATGCACCATTTGTAATAAGCGAAAATAAAGAAATAGATGTTCTGGCATACGTGCATGTAAATATGATAGCCTCACTTAGGGAGATCGCTATAGAATGCCGATTATCTAAAAATTCGGCTTGGCGAATTTTCTACAAACACAAATACCGTTCGTATAAATATCAATTACATCAACACCTTTATCAAGGAGATAACATCCGAAGATTGCAGTGTTGCACTTGGTATTTAGGGAAGTGTTTAGAAGAAACAGTTTCCCATTTAAAATACTTTATACCGACGAAAGCCGTTTTACAAATTTGGGAGTTTTTAATAGAAATAATAAAAGAAGAAAATCTGCGTTTGATGGAAGAGGGCAATTTTCAAGAACGTTTTGAGTTTAATTATTAGATTGGAATTCTCGGTGATAGAATTTTATGGCCTATAATTTTTGATGGTCACCTAACAAGGAGAGATATTTACACTTTCTGACCCATCAAATTCGGGAGTTTCTCGAAGAAATACCAGGGATTAATGGAAACCGTATATTTTACCAACAGGATGGTGCCCCGCCTCACAATGCAAAGGCAGTAACAAATTACTTAAATACCACATTTGGCGTAAATTGGATCGGAAATAGTGGACCTATTTTGTAGCCCCCAAGGTAAAACTGAATTTACGTCTATGTACTTTGTATCTTTATTATAATTGTTTAAATATTACAGATCGCCAAACCTCACCGCTTAGATTTTTTTTGTGGGGCACTGTCAAAAATTAAGTATATATAATACATCTTCAGCAATTCGTGGTGAATTAGAAAACAAAGTAAAAGCGGCCATAAAGAGGATTACCCCAGGATAACTAAGAGAAATAGTGAGAGCAACTGTATAAACGTTACTGTATAACAGCTTTGTAAAGAAGGACACGGTGGTCATTTTCAAAATTTGAAACCTTAAAAATGTATTTTGGTTATAATAATTTCAAAATTAATTACATTATACATTGTTTATCGTTGTAAGTCTTTTTTATAATATCTATCATGTCATGAGTAATGTTTCATAGTCCACTATGCTTAAATGAATGTTATCGTATATTTGAAAACCTGTCGCGTATAAATAATAATAAAATATTTTTTGTAAGCTGTCAGTTTATTTATAATTTATTAACGTTTTTCGCTGTACCCACAGTAACACAGTCAACTGTGTGAATCATGGATGGGTTGACGATGCGGACCAAGAGCAATGATAATGTATGTAAGATCAATGATAATGTATGTAATAGCAATATTACATACATTATCATGAAGTATGTGGTATCGAAATACTTGGAAGAAAACAGTATTTTATAAAAATCCAAGGAGCCACTTCCTTTCTATTTGAAAAAATTGAGAAAACACAAAAATATTGATTTTGCTTATTTCAAACAGGCATACATTACTTTTTAGGATCAACAAAGGAAAGCTTGTATTTTCCCCTTACTAGTAGACAGGGCCGTGCGGTGAAATTTTAAGAAAGGGATGCAATTTTTTGAAACTTATCTATTTGTAATCATTTTTTGCAAATTCGTTAATGACGTCATCATAAAAACGTCGATGCTCCGACATATTTTGGAGAAGTCTATTTTCAATGGACAACAGCGAAGTATGCGAAAGTCTGTTCTGCCTCGTTGAATTCCCCAGGAAATTTTTTATACGTTTAAGTAATGAAAAATTTCGTTGTAGGCATCTTCCAGCTCCTTGTCTTTTAAAAATTGCAATAGTTCCTTAGCGTTATTTTTTGCGCTAATGTCATCAGTTTCGTAAATCACTTTTAGTTCAGATCTCAGTAACACTCGGTCGAAGAACTGGCCATAATGAAGAATAGAGATTTAAATGCATCTACTGGAGAGGTTTTTCTTTTAAATGCATCAAAATTGCAGAGCTCGAGGAATTTAAAATCATTTAAACTGTTAAATCTATATTTATTTGTTGCTGAATTTGATCGATTATTTCATAAAAGAGGCGTCTGTATGATGTTTGAGCATCTCCCACCTTGTCTGTTCGAAGACGCTTGGCTTGTGGCTCTACATTTAACGTCATCGTTTTCTCCCAAAATAAGTCAAAGTCATCTCTTTTTTAACATGGACTTAAAATCATCCACTTTTTTTAGGCAAAAAGCAATATCATTTGTTTTAGTTTGTAATATATTAAAAACATTGTCCGAGAATGAAAATATTTTTGAAAACATATT
Organism: Kuschelorhynchus macadamiae; assembly: GCA_030620095.1. Lineage (NCBI taxonomy): Eukaryota > Metazoa > Arthropoda > Insecta > Coleoptera > Curculionidae > Kuschelorhynchus > Kuschelorhynchus macadamiae. Next base: position 29,465 of record JAUTXW010004996.1, on the reverse strand, counting down.
CAACAAATAATTAAAATTAAAATCTCGTTACAAACAGTCCAAAAACCCCCTTGAACTATTTACTGCTTCTGAGTCCCGCTTTCATTATTTTCTATTATATTCTCAACTAGTTCAATCAGTGATTCACGATTTTCAGATACTGTTAACACAAGTCTTTCATTATAGTTCCACCTAGTGGGAGCTACTTTGGGCAATTGTTTGTGGACAATGGAGTCCAAAGCTTGTGTACGTTTTGTTGACTTGGAAAAAAAAGCAGCCATGCCACTTAAAGTAACAAAACATACTTTACATTCTTTAATGTGATTGATGGACTGGGATAAAACTCAATTTAATTTATGAGCAAAACAATGGACAAATACAGCACTTGGGAAAGTTTCTCGAACTTTAGCTTGCAGACCCCCTAATTGTCCTGCCATCACTGCAGCTCCATCATAGCTTTGAGCAACTAATTTTTTCTCTCCATTAATTTCTTTAGTAACGTTATAAACTACGGTATATAATGCATCTGCTGTACGATTTTAAAACCTAATCGACACATTTTTAAAACCTAAAAATCGCTTTTGAATACTTCCGTCTGTTTTAACGTAGCGTATTACTATAGATAATTGGCTAAAATTAGTGATATCAGTTGTTTCGTCCAGAACAATAGCAATGAACCGCGCCTCGCCAACCTCCTGCTTAATTCTTTTTAGAATAATGGTTGCAACAGCGGAAATTAAATCATTCTGCATTCGATTCGACGTTCCACGAAAAAGGCTAGATTGCTCTAAATGATTTTTTAAGCAATCATCATATTTAGCCATTAAACTAAGTAAATCTTGAAAATTTCCTCTATTTGAAGAAACCCTTGCTTCGTCATGACCTCTAAGTCCCAATTCGTGCTGTCCGAGAAAACAAACAACATCAACAAGTCTTCTTAATATTTGCCCATTTTTATCGACTAGTTCATTGTGTTGGCGGTGACTAATTTCCAACTCTTTATTAAGGGCGTGTTCAATTTTGGTTTTGCCGAAGACTTTTTCTTTTATGACGGCCTGCAAATGCGATTTGGACATAATGTGTCTTTTTACAGCTTTATGGAAATTGTTTAAATCGGAAAAACCAGTTTTATTCCAGAGACCTTTTTCATTTTCAAAAAGTAAACACGGCCAACAAAATAATTTACTTATATTTTCACACCCTGTTAGCCATTTAAATTATTCGTATTGTTTTTCCGGATAAAAATGTCTAATACAGTTTTTATTTTTGTAATTATTTTGGAAATTATTTGAAGCTTATCAGCGAAGTTTAATGTTGAAAATCCCTTTATTATTAAGACACACCACACATGCACACACACTCTTTTTACTAAATTCTCCAACATTTTCAACGTTATTACCGACAGCCGAAGTTAACGGTATTTGCGTATCCACGTCATTATTATTGTCTTCCATATCGCACCATGCACGACGCGACGTACGTATCACACAACACACGGATAGCCGTTCAAACAAAGAACCTACTCCAACGATAGCTTCCGCCACCACTTAAAGCACGCGACTGAAATGCAAAAATTGGGCCTATGGAAAGTTCAATAAGCTCTAAAGCATACACGACTTGGCTACAGAGAAGCTAGCGGCCCGCATAGGTTCTATTTCATTTTCTATTGTCGCTCGGTCGGAGTCAAGGCCTCATTTATTATGGGCTTGATAATTAAGATAATATTTTGGCTTTTTTAATATAAACTAAATTAATGGTTTCCTATTTCAAAAATTACATTTTAGAAGAGGTTTTGTAATTTTTTTTTGGGAAAGCACTGCTTTCCTTGCTTCCATGGACTGCACGCCCCTGCTACTAGATCAGGAATGAACCGATTTAAGAAATTCATAGCATGCTAGATTGAAAAAAAAAAAATAAAAATTCCCCCAATAGTCAAAAACTGCCAAATCGGGTGTCATTGCACTCAGAACGCCATTTTCTATCGAAATAATTAAAAATATATAGGGTATCCCATTTAGGAATCGAAAGTTGCCTTCATTTCCGGTCAAGTCGGAAGTGGCTCAAAACAAACGAATATGTCCAAAAGTCCAAATTTACGTCTTGTAGTCAGACACTAAATTTCAAAACGTTATCTCAAAAAACAGAAAAGTTATAAAGGTGAGCCACATCTGAGGGACACCCGGCGTAGCCTGTCCCACGGTAAGTGAATGGATGAGAAAGGTGTACAAAAACGAAAACTTCAGTATAATATTCTGGAATCGTGGGCTGCTTGATAATAAAAAAATTTTGATATCCGAATAATCAAGTGTGCCTTGAGAAGAGCGATAAAATAATTTTCATTTTTTTTTAGCAAATCATTCAGAGTAAAAAAATACGTTTTCCAAATTTTAATTAAATCAGCATACTTTGATGGTTTATCGCCTTATTATTCTAAAAGTTACTTTCTGGTGGTAACATTACTCTTTGCATAACGTTTTCGAACAATTTTTTCAGAAACAGGAATTAGTATAGAGCTGTTTTTCTTTAAAAACTACCATCTATATTAGAAGACAGGTTAACAATATTTTATTTCTTGATTCAACGGTTAAAACATTTATTATTATTAAAATATGTATTTAGGCCAGATAACTAAAATACACATAAATAATAATACAAATATTACAACTAAATATGATCTATGTATAAATTAATTAAAACTAGGTAAAAGCTAACCTACTAGTTGGCACAAGGTAGGATTTTGATTATCGAGTAATCAGTCTTCTAATCCTACCTCACGATTAAAAGTTTTCGTATGTTTTTTAAATGTCTCTTATTTGAGATTTGTTATTTCACAAGGAATATTATCATAAATTAAAATAGAATATATATATTTAAAAGATGATTTATATTTTTCTGTTTGATGAACAGGAATTTTGATTTCCGGACTTGAAATTATAAAGGTTATTATGATTTCTGGAATTGCAATTATGAATATTATTTCGAAAATGAATTTTTTCATATAAACAATTAGGCAATTTTTTAAAAATTATTTTGTGTATAAAACAAGATAAACAAAATAAGTAGATTTCGTATCTAAATTCTAAGTTAGTCAGTGGCGGCTCGCGGGTGAAAAAGTAAGTGAAGTGCAGATAAAGCAAGAAAATATCGCAATAATTTTTTTGTGGAAGGGGTAGAATATTTTGTTACGACTTATATAAATTTTTTATACTAAATCAATTCTCCTATCCTTCATAGCAGCAAGACAATGGACAAATACAGCCTGCGGCGCTTTTTCTTTTTTTGTTGAAGGCTATTTAGATGGCCAGACTTCACACTTGCGCCATCGTAACATTGCCCTATTAATTTATGTTTATAGTTAAATTGGTCCAAAATTTGATCCAATAGAGAATATAAGTTGTCCGACGTTCTATCGGAGCTGACATTATAAAATCCTAAGAATCTCTCGACTACTGAACCTTCTGAATTAACGTATCTTAAAATTATGGAGCACTGGGAGGTTTGCGTAATATCAGTGGTGTCATCCACTTTGCACAGAAAAAAACTGTGTGTCCATTATTTCATTTTTTACACGATCGTTTAAATAATCAGAAATGCATTCAATTATTTCGTTTTGAATAGTTTTCGAGTCACCAGTAAGAACATTTTTATCTTTTTGTGATGGTCTTTTAGTTCTTGGGAACTTCTCGATATTAGTAAACCTAAAAGTTTTTTTAAAATACCCCCTGTTTATTGACTCGCTGCTCTCATCATGGCCGCGAAAGACTAACTCTTGTTTTGTAAGGTACAAAACTGCGTCAGTTACCAAGCACATAAATAGTCTATTTAACCGGACGTTTTCGTTAAAATGTATTTTATATAGTTTAGCATTTTCTTTTAAAGTGTCAGCTATAGTGCTTTGATTTTTACAAATGATTTTAGCATTAATTCGCATTTTAAATGCTCCGCCGAGTCTTCATGTTTATGTAAAGACCTTCATATATTTAACATACCTGCAAATCCTTCCTTATTCCACACTGAATATTTATTGGAAACTAGTAAACAAGGCCAGCAAAACAATTTTTGTAATATTTGAATACTACATAACCATTTGTACGCCGAAAACCAGGATGACGATTAAAACTCTGATCTTGTTCCTTCCATCGATTAAATGGAGTTTCCAACAAAATGCAAACCACATCCGTGATCGGGTTCATCAATAATGTAAATTAATAAACCCGACACCAAATAAAGTTGTAACAACACCATAAATAAATATAAGACAAAACAGTCAAGCAAACTGCAAAGGAACTAACCGGTTGCAGCGTAATCCGCGAAAATAAAAGTAAACAACCACCCCAAACTGAACGACACGTGGGTGTAGTGCACTGCGTTAGCAATTCACCGAGAGCGTTGTATGACGCTGGTTTACATTATTCTTCTATGCGCTCGACGTCATCGAGTACGCGTTGTCATAGCAACGTAGCAGGAAAATCGTGAACTAAACATAACACCTCCAGCAAAGTCGAAGCGGTTTGCGCCACTGTTATAGTTGCTATAATAATGTATTTATTTATTTATAATGTTCGATTGAAAGTTTTAAAAAAACATGCCGCCAACGGTCAAGTAAAATATTTATTCCAGATGTACAGTTTATTTTTTGCCATAATATAGTTATTTATTTTAGTAAGTAAATTTTTTGGACCAATTAATAATAATTTAGACTTATTTTCATTAATGGCGGTTTTTAATGTTTCTACATACAGTATATCCCAGATTCGCTTCTCTTTATAGGGATTTCGGCTCCTATTATATCTCCAGCATAGGTTAAATGGAAAAAGTATTAAAGTAAATTTAGCGCATTCGATATCTGGCTTCAGATTTACGATCAGTCAAATGGTTGTGGAAATATGATATAACATGTCTCCATCGCTTTTGTTATCCTGCAACCCGCCTCAACTGTCATTTTTTTTGGCCGCCATATTCGATTTTTCGATTTTTGGAAAGAGCATAAACTTTCCAGTCTAGTGATGTCTCATACGTGCGTAAAAGGTTTGACTATCATTGAAATATGACACTTCGTAAAGTTAGGTCTCAGTTTTTTCTAAGGAGGCCATGATTTATTTGTAACAAAAGTGAGCTTTGACTTTGACGTTAAATAATTCAAAGTAGCAAAGTTGTGTTTAAATAAGTTGTACGCTTTTCTCTCAATAAAATCATAAATCTGACATACACATTTTCGAGACCTGTTGAAACTGGCTGGTATTGCCTATTCAAATGAAGAAAAGTTGGACATGTTAGCCCTGTACTTGCAGTCACGCAGAAAGACCGACATTACCTCAGCAAGGTATTTGGAGATTTATGCCGAACGACGGCAGCCTCTTAAAACCCAATTCAGAAAAATCGTAGTTAATTTAACTAACCATGGGGCCTTCGAACAACCTAGAAGTGGATACGATATTTACAATCAAAGTCGCGACAGAAACATTTTACAAGCTCTCAACGGAACCCTTAGTGCATCGGTAAGAACTGTAGAAGAGGGAATTTATGTGCCAAAATCAACGGTACACAGAGCGTTAAAAAAAGAATAAGTACCATCCATACAAATCCATAATAGTTCAAGGACTTAAGAAAATTGATTTTCCAAGACGACTACGCTTCTGTGAATGGTACATTAGGAAGTGTAATGAAAAATGTCTTGTGGATGAGAGTAGGTTTACGAATTGTGGAGTTTTTAATAGGCACAACAGTCATCATTGGACTGTAGAAAACCCTCAGAGAGACATCTACATATCAGAATTGGAAGTAACGTTTGGTGTGGGGTCATTGGTAATTTAATCTAACTTACCTTTTTTAACTGGGCACCTATTTATAAATTATTAATCATTTCAGGAAATCGACTTAGAAAACCATTTTTATTTGTCCATAACCTTAACGGACAGAAATACCTAGAGCTTTTGCGAAACCAGGTTGTTCCAGCCTTACGAGCTATTCTAACGGAAGATGAGTTTAAAAGAACCTGTTTTCAACAAAATGGATGTCCGGTTCACAACACCATTCAAGTCAGGAACTTCTTAAGAGAGCAGTTTGATGAAAGAATTATTTCCTTAAATGGTCCTCCTAGATTCCCGGACCTATCGCCCTTGCATTTCTACCTCTGGGGTCACACGAAGATTGAGGTTTATAAATTTGATCCCCCTGCGATAGACACCCTGAGACAAAAAGTTTTGAACACATTTAGAAATATTAACGGAAATACATTTGCCAGGGTTTATTGAAAAACAGTCTCCAATTGTCAGAAGTGTCTCGATGCAAATGGATGTCATTTTGCAAATCTGTAAATTAATGTAACCCAGGTACGAAGCAGTTGAAAACTTAATTAGATTTTTTTTTAAGTCGATATTTACTTTCATGTTGTATTGAAAATTCAATGCGTTTAATACATTATTTATTAACGTAATATTGTGACAAATAAATCAAGGCCTCCATGATTGAGACCTAACTTTAAGAAGTATGATATTTCGATGATTCTCAAATCTTTTATGTACTTGTGAAACATCACTAGACTGGAAATTTTACGCTCTATCCAAAAATCGAAAAATCCAATATGGCGGCCATAAGAAAAATGAAAGTTGAGGCGGGTTGCGGGATAAAAAAAAAAGACGGAGACATGTCGCATACGCCATCTTAATGGTTTTAAAAAAGTGTCCGAGTAATGTCATATTTTGACAGCTGTCAAACTTACTGGGGAAAAACCAAATCCGCTATATTCGGTTTTTCGTCGAAATTTCCAAAATCAATTGACCGATCGTAAATCTAAAGCCGGATATCGAATGCGCTAAGTATTCTCTAAAACTTTTCTCATTTAACCTTTGCTGTAGGTATAATAGGAGCCGACATCCCTATATAGGGAAGCGAATCTGGGACACACTGTTTTCAAAAAATCATCAAAATCGGCCATGGTGTAAAAAATAAATAAATATCTGAATTTGCTTTAATAAATCTACTACTGGTTTGACTAAATGATGCCATTTTATTAAAAATTCTCTCTACTGCAAGTCCAAAAAATCGCACAAAAACTTAACATTTTGATGTACACCCATGGAAAAAAGTTAGGGATAATGAAAAAAAGGTCGTTTTTGCAAACAAAATATATTATTTTTAGTTGGAATAATTAAAAATTTGCCTTTATAGCCAAAATTTATATTATTTCAAAAATGATTGCATGATAATAACATAAAATAAAATTGACTACTGAATAAGATACAGGGTGAAGTCAAAGCATGTGTTTTTTAGTGAATTTTTGAAACACCCTGTAGCAATTTTTAAACTGTATATCGGTAACTTTAAAAACATTGTGGTTTTTGGATGATCAACGTATCTTTTTTTTATAGAAAATACAGCGATATTAGTATGGTGATGTTTTACCCGTATTACCCATAAACGGGACATCTAGAATGCTTTGAAATTTAAAAGTATCCCGGCTTGAAATGTCATCACAAATGTCATTAGTATTAATACTGAGAGAAGTGTTTTTATATTGTGCGAAATAGCACGAAGGCACTTAACAATAGACAACGCTAATAGAGCCATTGGTATGCTAAAAGCTGGCATGAGTCAAGCAGATGTTGCAAATGCAGTTCATGTTTCACAAAGTGTGATCAGTAGATTAAATAAACGATCTCAAGAAACAGGTTCTGTGTCCGAAAGACCCCGGACCTCACTAGAACGCAGAACCGTTTCGTTACTTTAACAGCACGAAGAAATATGACTAGACCAGCTTCGGGAATATCCTGTGCTTTACGAAGAGCCAGCGGAGTTCAGGTCAGTTATAGAACTATCATAAACTCTTACATGCGGTCAATTCAAGGGCAAGAAGACCTTGGCGCTCTGTCCCCTTTACTCTGGAACACAGTCGGAATAGCATTAGCCTGGGGTCGAGAAAGAATCTGTTGGAATCAAGAGGGAAATCACTGGGGAATTTTAGTGTACACAGACAAGGAAGTCCAGAGGTATTTTGGGGTATTTCAAGGTATTCAAAAAAAAATTGGAGTATTTCGAGGAATTGCGGGGTATTTGGGGGAATTTCAAGGTATTCCGGGGTATTTCGGGGGGAATTGTAGTGTAGTTCGTGGGAATTTCTTGAATTTTTCACCATCTGGCAACCGTGTATTTGTAGTGGGATGTCCTCGGGAAGCCATGTTTTAGTTTTAGTACGCTACGTGCAGCTGAACCGAGCAGAACGTATGCTTGCTGCAGCAGGACGCCGAGGCTCTATATTCAAGCGAACTTTTTAGAACCTTTCTATAATTCCTGTAAAACTGGTAAGTTCCTATTTCCTTTAGAAAGCTACTCGCAATTAGATATCTGCAGACATATTTATACCTACGTTGTTTATACTTATTCTTTAGATATATTTATGAACCAAAACTACAGAATTTGGATGAGAGCGAAATTAGGCCATAAAATACCTCGTAAAGAACCTACTTATACAAACAAATTGGGCTTTGAATAAACATGCCCCTGCTTACTGTTTGGCGGTATTTGGAACAAATAATAAGTTCAATAGTACTGATGTATATATGAGATGGACTAAAATGATTGCCGAAGCTTCCATGTATGAAATACAAATATTGGCATATTCATGGGACGGAGATCCTCGCCTCCTAAAGGCAATGAAAATACAAGCAAATTTCCCTTATATCATGACGAAGACTCAGCGATGGTTCCACATGAATAACGATAATAATTTTTTGTGTTTCCAGGATCAAACCCATGTTTTAACTAAGTTAAGAAGGTTTTTGAAACCAGGAGTCAAGCTTCCAATAGGAAAATTTGTGGCGACAGTGGAACATCTAGATACTCTTATTAAAAATAAATCTAAAGATAAACATCAACTCAGAAGTTGCGATATTACTTTAAAAAACAAAATGAATTTTAATTCTGCAAGGAAAATAAGTACCAACGTTGTGCAAGAGCTACTCAGTGAAATTGAAAATAGTAATGCCACCAAACTGTATTTAAAAGTTATAGACTATTTAATAGCGGCACTGATTAATAAATACAAAACTTTAAATTATAGAGTATACAAAATTTGATATCCCGTATTTTTCCTGAGACTTTAGCGCAAATGGATTATTCAGCAGCCCCAATACGGTTTGCAAGATAATTTTATAATGTTAAATTGTTATACTACGTTGAATTAAATGCACACATGTTAATCAAGCTTATTAATATTTTTAAAGAAAGCAATCACCTTGATGCAAAGATGCTCTATCCTTGGCTTCTCAGCAGTCAACCTTGCGAAGCCATGTTTAGATCAGCAAGATCAATAACGACAACTTTTTCAGCTGTGATCAATTTTAGTATAGAGGATATTTTAGCAAGAATTGAAAGAATATCTTTAATAAACTATGTAACAAATTATTTAAAAACGTATATATATTTCCCAGAGAAACAAAAAGGCGAAAAAAGCAGGACGAATATACGGTTAATGAAGAAATCCTAAAAAACGTGGACATAGAGAAAATAGTAACAATTGCATTAGAAGATGCACTAAAAGATGCAAGAAATTTGGGAATGGAAGTAACAAAAAGTGACTGTTATATATTAGACATTAAACCAAGTAAATCATCAAATAAAAATAAAAGTAAAACTTAGACCTCGACTCGGAACTTGATTTAGACTATCGAACAGATTTTTTGAACCAACATATTTTAGTTAACGATTCATTTTTAGATTGTGAAATTAAGTAAGATTGTAAGAAAGACGATATTATAGATTTAAAAGATTTTCCCTACAAAAATTTAAACCTGACAGAAAATTGTCCTTGTATCGAAATTAATTTATCACAAAATAAGACTGCTATAATAAAAAAATCGAGTTATTGTTGGTTACTTAGTGAGAGCAACGGAAAAATTAGCAGCGACAGATTAAAAAGGTTTGTAATTTCAACAAAAAAAAAAAGCTAAAAAACAACTGTTGTGAAAACACAAAAACTTCCGCAAAAATCGGGGCAAGTACACGAGCAAATCGTGAAGCGAACACCAAGAAAAGGCAACTCCGATGAAACGGATTATTGCTCAGATTACTATATTTACGATGACCGAGACAATGACTCAACGGACACAGAAACTTTTTCAGATCTAGAAATATTGAAACACTCCGTCGAAAACCCGGTGAAAGAATGAAAGCAATTTGAGAAACCTTTTAGCTTTGTGATGGTAACGGCAACTTCTCACCTGGATCAAGTCACTGTTGAATAATTAAATATTAAAATAAAAAAAGGAAGAAAGCAAGTAGCAGAAACATTAAAGGCTCGTAGTCAAGTATCCATGGTGAGAAGTTGCCGTTAATATTTCACAAAGCTAAAAGGTTTCTCAAATTGCTTTCGTATTTCATTTTCACATGGAAGCTTCGGCAATCAAATATAGTAATCTGAGCAATAATCTTTTAGTATTTCATATATACATCAGTACTATTTTTTTTTGTTGAAATTTAATCTGTCGCTGCTAATTTTTCCGTTCCAAATACACCAAACTCGAGCGGTGATAAATTAATTCGGGCAGTCAGGTTTTTTTATTCTATAATATCATCTTTCTTACAATCTTACTTAATTTCACAATCTAAAAATGAATCGTTTGTATGAAAATAGTAGGTTCTTTTATTTTTATTTGATGATTTACTTGGTTTAATGCTTTATATAACAGGCCTAAAATTTCTTGCATCTACATCCGTGTTTGTATTGTGGTTTCTTCATTAACCGGTTTTTGCCTTTTTTGTTTCTCTGGGAAATAAAGATATTTGTTACATAGTTTATTAGAATTAATTGTATAAACAACGTAGGTATAAATATTGACTGCTGAGAAGCCAAGGATATTTTACATCAAGGTGATTGCTTTCTTTAAATATTGAGTATTAGACATGCTTTCTAAAGGAAATCATCCATTTTGCGCTAAAATTGTCAGAAAAAATACGGATATCAAATTTTGTATACTCTATAAATTTGTTTTGTATTTATTAATCAGTGCCGCTATTTAAATAGTCTATAACTTTTAAATACAGTTTGGTGGCAACTATTTTAAATTTCACTGGTAGCTTTTACAGGAATTATTAGTTTGTTTTTTAAAGTAATATCGCAACTTCTGAGTTGATGTTTATCTTTAGATTTATTTTTAATATAGTTCGCCACTGTCGCCACAAATTTTCCTATTGGAAGCTTGACTCCTGGTTTCAAAAACCTTCTTAACTTAGTTAAAACATGGGTTTGATCCTGGAAACACAAAAAATTATTATCGTTATTCATGTGGAACCATCGCTGAGTCTTCGTCATGATATAAGGGAAATTTGCTTGTATTTTCATTGCCTTTAGGAGGCGAGGATCTCCGTCCCATGAATATGCCAATATTTGTATTTCATACATGGAAGCTTCGGCAATCATTTTAGTCCATCTCATATATACATCAGTACTATTGAACTTATTATTTGTTCCAAATACCGCCAAACAGTAAGCAGGGGCATGTTTATTCAAAGCCCAATTTGTTTGTATAAGTAGGTTCTTTACGAGGTATTTTATGGCCTAATTTCGCTCTCATCCAAATTCGGTAGTTTTGGTTCATAAAGATATCTAAAGAATAAGTATAAACAACGTAGGTATAAATATGTCTGCAGATATCTAATTGCGAGTAGCTTTCTAAAGGAAATAGGAACTTACCAGTTTTACAGGAATTATAGAAAGGTTCTAAAAAGTTCGCTTGAATATGCGGCCTCGGCACGTCCTGCTTGCAGCAAGCATACGTTCTGCTCGGTTCAGCTGCACGTAGCGTACTAAAACTAAAACATGGCTTCCCGAGGACATCCCACTACAAATACACGGTTGCCAGATGGTGAAAAATTCAAGAAATTCCCACGAACTACACTACAATTCCCCCCGAAATACCCCGGAATACCTTGAAATTCCCCCAAATACCCCGCAATTCCTCGAAATACTCCAATTTTTTTTTGAATACCTTGAAATACCCCAAAATACCTCTGGACTTCCTTGTCTGTGTACACTAAAATTCCCCAGTGATTTCCCTCTTGATTCCAACAGATTCTTTCTCGACCCCAGGCTAATGCTATTCCGACTGTGTTCCAGAGTAAAGGGGACAGAGCGCCAAGGTCTTCTTGCCCTTGAATTGACCGCATGTAAGAGTTTATGATAGTTCTATAACTGACCTGAACTCCGCTGGCTCTTCGTAAAGCACAGGATATTCCCGAAGCTGGTCTAGTCATATTTCTTCGTGCTGTTAAAGTAACGAAACGGTTCTGCGTTCTAGTGAGGTCCGGGGTCTTTCGGACACAGAACCTGTTTCTTGAGATCGTTTATTTAATCTACTGATCACACTTTGTGAAACATGAACTGCATTTGCAACATCTGCTTGACTCATGCCAGCTTTTAGCATACCAATGGCTCTATTAGCGTTGTCTATTGTTAAGTGCCTTCGTGCTATTTCGCACAATATAAAAACACTTCTCTCAGTATTAATACTAATGACATTTGTGATGACATTTCAAGCCGGGATACTTTTAAATTTCAAAGCATTCTAGATGTCCCGTTTATGGGTAATACGGGTAAAACATCACCATACTAATATCGCTGTATTTTCTATAAAAAAAAAGATACGTTGATCATCCAAAAACCACAATGTTTTTAAAGTTACCGATATACAGTTTAAAAATTGCTACAGGGTGTTTCAAAAATTCACTAAAAAACACATGCTTTGACTTCACCCTGTATCTTATTCAGTAGTCAATTTTATTTTATGTTATTATCATGCAATCATTTTTGAAATAATATAAATTTTGGCTATAAAGGCAAATTTTTAATTATTCCAACTAAAAATAATATATTTTGTTTGCAAAAACGACCTTTTTTTCATTATCCCTAACTTTTTTCCATGGGTGTACATCAAAATGTTAAGTTTTTGTGCGATTTTTTGGACTTGCAGTAGAGAGAATTTTTAATAAAATGGCATCATTTAGTCAAACCAGTAGTAGATTTATTAAAGCAAATTCAGATATTTATTTATTTTTTACACCATGGCCGATTTTGATGATTTTTTGAAAACAGTGTGTCCCAGATTCGCTTCCCTATATAGGGATGTCGGCTCCTATTATACCTACAGCAAAGGTTAAATGAGAAAAGTTTTAGAGAATACTTAGCGCATTCGATATCCGGCTTTAGATTTACGATCGGTCAATTGATTTTGGAAATTTCGACGAAAAACCGAATATAGCGGATTTGGTTTTTCCCCAGTAAGTTTGACAGCTGTCAAAATATGACATTACTCGGACACTTTTTTAAAACCATTAAGATGGCGTATGCGACATGTCTCCGTCTTTTTTTTTTATCCCGCAACCCGCCTCAACTTTCATTTTTCTTATGGCCGCCATATTGGATTTTTCGATTTTTGGATAGAGCGTAAAATTTCCAGTCTAGTGATGTTTCACAAGTACATAAAAGATTTGAGAATCATCGAAATATCATACTTCTTAAAGTTAGGTCTCAATCATGGAGGCCTTGATTTATTTGTCACAATATTACGTTAATAAATAATGTATTAAACGCATTGAATTTTCAATACAACATGAACATAAATAACGACTAAAAAAAATATAAATAAGTTCTTAACTACTTCGTACCTGGGTTACATTAATTTACAGATTTGCAAAATGACATCCATTTGCATCGAGACACTTCTGACAATTGGAGACTGTTTTTCAATAAACCCTGGCAAATGTATTTCCGTTAATATTTCTAAATGTGTTCAAAACTTTTTGTCTCAGGGTGTCTATCGCAGGGGGATCAAATTTATAAACCTCAATCTTCGTGTGACCCCAGAGGTAGAAATGCAAGGGCGATAGGTCCGGGAATCTAGGAGGACCATTTAAGGAAATAATTCTTTCATCAAACTGCTCTCTTAAGAAGTTCCTGACTTGAATGGTGTTGTGAACCGGACATCCATTTTGTTGAAAACAGGTTCTTTTAAACTCATCTTCCGTTAGAATAGCTCGTAAGGCTGGAACAACCTGGTTTCGCAAAAGCTCTAGGTATTTCTGTCCGTTAAGGTTATGGACAAATAAAAATGGTTTTCTAAGTCGATTTCCTGAAATGATTAATAATTTATAAATAGGTGCCCAGTTAAAAAAGGTAAGTTAGATTAAATTACCAATGACCCCACACCAAACGTTACTTCCAATTCTGATATGTAGATGTCTCTCTGAGGGTTTTCTACAGTCCAATGATGACTGTTGTGCCTATTAAAAACTCCACAATTCGTAAACCTACTCTCATCCACAAGACATTTTTCATTACACTTCCTAATGTACCATTCACAGAAGCGTAGTCGTCTTGGAAAATCAATTTTCTTAAGTCCTTGAACTATTATGGATTTGTATGGATGGTACTTATTCTTTTTTTAACACTCCCTGTACCGTTGATTTTGGCACATAAATTCCCTCTTCTACAGTTCTTACCGATGCACTAAGGGTTCCGTTGAGAGCTTGTAAAATGTTTCTGTCGCGACTTTGATTGTAAATATCGTATCCACTTCTAGGTTGTTCGAAGGCCCCATGGTTAGTTAAATTAACTACGATTTTTCTGAATTGGGTTTTAAGAGGCTGCCGTCGTTCGGCATAAATCTCCAAATACCTTGCTGAGGTAATGTCGGTCTTTCTGCGTGACTGCAAGTACAGGGCTAACATGTCCAACTTTTCTTCATTTGAATAGGCAATACCAGCCAGTTTCAACAGGTCTCGAAAATGTGTATGTCAGATTTATGATTTTATTGAGAGAAAAGCGTACAACTTATTTAAACACAACTTTGCTACTTTGAATTATTTAACGTCAAAGTCAAAGCTCACTTTTGTTACAAATAAATCATGGCCTCCTTAGAAAAAACTGAGACCTAACTTTACGAAGTGTCATATTTCAATGATAGTCAAACCTTTTACGCACGTATGAGACATCACTAGACTGGAAAGTTTATGCTCTTTCCAAAAATCGAAAAATCGAATATGGCGGCCAAAAAAAATGACAGTTGAGGCGGGTTGCAGGATAACAAAAGCGATGGAGACATGTTATATCATATTTCCACAACCATTTGACTGATCGTAAATCTGAAGCCAGATATCGAATGCGCTAAATTTACTTTAATACTTTTTCCATTTAACCTATGCTGTAGATATAATAGGAGCCGAAATCCCTATAAAGAGAAGCGAATCTGGGATATACTGTATGTAGAAACATTAAAAACCGCCATTAATGAAAATAAGTCTAAATTATTATTAATTGGTCCAAAAAATTTACTTACTAAAATAAATAACTATATTATGGCAAAAAATAAACTGTACATCTGGAATAAATATTTTACTTGACCGTTGGCGGCATGTTTTTTTAAAACTTTCAATCGAACATTATAAATAAATAAATACATTATTATAGCAACTATAACAGTGGCGCAAACCGCTTCGACTTTGCTGGAGGTGTTATGTTTAGTTCACGATTTTCCTGCTACGTTGCTATGACAACGCGTACTCGATGACGTCGAGCGCATAGAAGAATAATGTAAACCAGCGTCATACAACGCTCTCGGTGAATTGCTAACGCAGTGCACTACACCCACGTGTCGTTCAGTTTGGGGTGGTTGTTTACTTTTATTTTCGCGGATTACGCTGCAACCGGTTAGTTCCTTTGCAGTTTGCTTGACTGTTTTGTCTTATATTTATTTATGGTGTTGTTACAACTTTATTTGGTGTCAGGTTTATTAATTTACATTATTGATGAACCCGATCACGGATGTGGTTTGCATTTTGTTGGAAACTCCATTTAATCGATGGAAGGAACAAGATCAGAGTTTTAATCGTCATCCTGGTTTTCGGCGTACAAATGGTTATGTAGTATTCAAATATTACAAAAATTGTTTTGCTGGCCTTGTTTACTAGTTTCCAATAAATATTCAGTGTGGAATAAGGAAGGATTTGCAGGTATGTTAAATATATGAAGGTCTTTACATAAACATGAAGACTCGGCGGAGCATTTAAAATGCGAATTAATGCTAAAATCATTTGTAAAAATCAAAGCACTATAGCTGACACTTTAAAAGAAAATGCTAAACTATATAAAATACATTTTAACGAAAACGTCCGGTTAAATAGACTATTTATGTGCTTGGTAACTGACGCAGTTTTGTACCTTACAAAACAAGAGTTAGTCTTTCGCGGCCATGATGAGAGCAGCGAGTCAATAAACAGGGGGTATTTTAAAAAAACTTTTAGGTTTATTAATATCGAGAAGTTCCCAAGAACTAAAAGACCATCACAAAAAGATAAAAATGTTCTTACTGGTGACTCGAAAACTATTCAAAACGAAATAATTGAATGCATTTCTGATTATTTAAACGATCGTGTAAAAAATGAAATAATGGACACACAGTTTTTTTCTGTGCAAAGTGGATGACACCACTGATATTACGCAAACCTCCCAGTGCTCCATAATTTTAAGATACGTTAATTCAGAAGGTTCAGTAGTCGAGAGATTCTTAGGATTTTATAATGTCAGCTCCGATAGAACGTCGGACAACTTATATTCTCTATTGGATCAAATTTTGGACCAATTTAACTATAAACATAAATTAATAGGGCAATGTTACGATGGCGCAAGTGTGAAGTCTGGCCATCTAAATAGCCTTCAACAAAAAAAAGAAAAAGCGCCGCAGGCTGTATTTGTCCATTGTCTTGCTGCTATGAAGGATAGGAGAATTGATTTAGTATAAAAAATTTATATAAGTCGTAACAAAATATTCTACCCCTTCCACAAAAAAATTATTGCGATATTTTCTTGCTTTATCTGCACTTCACTTACTTTTTCACCCGCGAGCCGCCACTGACTAACTTAGAATTTAGATACGAAATCTACTTATTTTGTTTATCTTGTTTTATACACAAAATAATTTTTAAAAAATTGCCTAATTGTTTATATGAAAAAATTCATTTTCGAAATAATATTCATAATTGCAATTCCAGAAATCATAATAACCTTTATAATTTCAAGTCCGGAAATCAAAATTCCTGTTCATCAAACAGAAAAATATAAATCATCTTTTAAATATATATATTCTATTTTAATTTATGATAATATTCCTTGTGAAATAACAAATCTCAAATAAGAGACATTTAAAAAACATACGAAAACTTTTAATCGTGAGGTAGGATTAGAAGACTGATTACTCGATAATCAAAATCCTACCTTGTGCCAACTAGTAGGTTAGCTTTTACCTAGTTTTAATTAATTTATACATAGATCATATTTAGTTGTAATATTTGTATTATTATTTATGTGTATTTTAGTTATCTGGCCTAAATACATATTTTAATAATAATAAATGTTTTAACCGTTGAATCAAGAAATAAAATATTGTTAACCTGTCTTCTAATATAGATGGTAGTTTTTAAAGAAAAACAGCTCTATACTAATTCCTGTTTCTGAAAAAATTGTTCGAAACGTTATGCAAAGAGTAATGTTACCACCAGAAAGTAACTTTTAGAATAATAAGGCGATAAACCATCAAAGTATGCTGATTTAATTAAAATTTGGAAAACGTATTTTTTTACTCTGAATGATTTGCTAAAAAAAAATGAAAATTATTTTATCGCTCTTCTCAAGGCACACTTGATTATTCGGATATCAAAATTTTTTTATTATCAAGCAGCCCACGATTCCAGAATACTATACTGAAGTTTTCGTTTTTGTACACCTTTCTCATCCATTCACTTACCGTGGGACAGGCTACGCCGGGTGTCCCTCAGATGTGGCTCACCTTTATAACTTTTCTGTTTTTTGAGATAACGTTTTGAAATTTAGTGTCTGACTACAAGACGTAAATTTGGACTTTTGGACATATTCGTTTGTTTTGAGCCACTTCCGACTTGACCGGAAATGAAGGCAACTTTCGATTCCTAAATGGGATACCCTATATATTTTTAATTATTTCGATAGAAAATGGCGTTCTGAGTGCAATGACACCCGATTTGGCAGTTTTTGACTATTGGGGGAATTTTTATTTTTTTTTTTTTCAATCTAGCATGCTATGAATTTCTTAAATCGGTTCATTCCTGATCTAGTAGCAGGGGCGTGCAGTCCATGGAAGCAAGGGAAGCAGTGCTTCCCCAAAAAAAAATTACAAAACATCTTCTAAAATGTAATTTTTGAAATAGGAAACCATTAATTTAGTTTATATTAAAAAAGCCAAAATATTATCTTAATTATCAAGCCCATAATAAATGAGGCCTTGACTCCGACCGAGCGACAATAGAAAATGAAATAGAACCTATGCGGGCCGCTAGCTTCTCTGTAGCCAAGTCGTGTATGCTTTAGAGCTTATTGAACTTTCCATCGGCCCAATTTTTGCATTTCAGTCGCGTGCTTTAAGTGGTGGCGGAAGCTATCGTTGGAGTAGGTTCTTTGTTTGAACGGCTATCCGTGTGTTGTGTGATACGTACGTCGCGTCGTGCATGGTGCGATATGGAAGACAATAATAATGACGTGGATACGCAAATACCGTTAACTTCGGCTGTCGGTAATAACGTTGAAAATGTTGGAGAATTTAGTAAAAAGAGTGTGTGTGCATGTGTGGTGTGTCTTAATAATAAAGGGATTTTCAACATTAAACTTCGCTGATAAGCTTCAAATAATTTCCAAAATAATTACAAAAATAAAAACTGTATTAGACATTTTTATCCGGAAAAACAATACGAATAATTTAAATGGCTAACAGGGTGTGAAAATATAAGTAAATTATTTTGTTGGCCGTGTTTACTTTTTGAAAATGAAAAAGGTCTCTGGAATAAAACTGGTTTTTCCGATTTAAACAATTTCCATAAAGCTGTAAAAAGACACATTATGTCCAAATCGCATTTGCAGGCCGTCATAAAAGAAAAAGTCTTCGGCAAAACCAAAATTGAACACGCCCTTAATAAAGAGTTGGAAATTAGTCACCGCCAACACAATGAACTAGTCGATAAAAATGGGCAAATATTAAGAAGACTTGTTGATGTTGTTTGTTTTCTCGGACAGCACGAATTGGGACTTAGAGGTCATGACGAAGCAAGGGTTTCTTCAAATAGAGGAAATTTTCAAGATTTACTTAGTTTAATGGCTAAATATGATGATTGCTTAAAAAATCATTTAGAGCAATCTAGCCTTTTTCGTGGAACGTCGAATCGAATGCAGAATGATTTAATTTCCGCTGTTGCAACCATTATTCTAAAAAGAATTAAGCAGGAGGTTGGCGAGGCGCGGTTCATTGCTATTGTTCTGGACGAAACAACTGATATCACTAATTTTAGCCAATTATCTATAGTAATACGCTACGTTAAAACAGACGGAAGTATTCAAAAGCGATTTTTAGGTTTTAAAAATGTGTCGATTAGGTTTTAAAATCGTACAGCAGATGCATTATATACCGTAGTTTATAACGTTACTAAAGAAATTAATGGAGAGAAAAAATTAGTTGCTCAAAGCTATGATGGAGCTGCAGTGATGGCAGGACAATTAGGGGGTCTGCAAGCTAAAGTTCGAGAAACTTTCCCAAGTGCTGTATTTGTCCATTGTTTTGCTCATAAATTAAATTGAGTTTTATCCCAGTCCATCAATCACATTAAAGAATGTAAAGTATGTTTTGTTACTTTAAGTGGCATGGCTGCTTTTTTTTCCAAGTCAACAAAACGTACACAAGCTTTGGACTCCATTGTCCACAAACAATTGCCCAAAGTAGCTCCCACTAGGTGGAACTATAATGAAAGACTTGTGTTAACAGTATCTGAAGATCGTGAATCACTGATTGAACTAGTTGAGAATATAATAGAAAATAATGAAAGCGGGACTCAGAAGCAGTAAATAGTTCAAGGGGGTTTTTGGACTGTTTGTAACGAGATTTTAATTTTAATTATTTGTTGAATATGTTTTCAAAAATATTTTCATTCTCGGACAATGTTTTTAATATATTACAAACTAAAACAAATGATATTGCTTTTTGCCTAAAAAAAGTGGATGATTTTAAGTCCATGTTAAAAAAGAGATGACTTTGACTTATTTTGGGAGAAAACGATGACGTTAAATGTAGAGCCACAAGCCAAGCGTCTTCGAACAGACAAGGTGGGAGATGCTCAAACATCATACAGACGCCTCTTTTATGAAATAATCGATCAAATTCAGCAACAAATAAATATAGATTTAACAGTTTAAATGATTTTAAATTCCTCGAGCTCTGCAATTTTGATGCATTTAAAAGAAAAACCTCTCCAGAAGATGCATTTAAATCTCTTCTTCTTCATTATGGCCAGTTCTTCGACCGAGTGTTACTGAGATCTGAACTAAAAGTGATTTACGAAACTGATGACATTAGCGCAAAAAATAACGCTAAGGAACTATTGCAATTTTTAAAAGACAAGGAGCTGGAAGATGCCGAACGAAATTTTT
The DNA here is from genome assembly GCA_030620095.1 of Kuschelorhynchus macadamiae. NCBI lineage: Eukaryota > Metazoa > Arthropoda > Insecta > Coleoptera > Curculionidae > Kuschelorhynchus > Kuschelorhynchus macadamiae. The sequence goes on along the minus strand of JAUTXW010004996.1, from coordinate 8,992 downwards.
CATTACTTAAACGTATAAAAAATTTCCTGGGGAATTCAACGAGGCAGAACAGACTTTCGCATACTTCGCTGTTGTCCATTGAAAATAGACTTCTCCAAAATATGTCGGAGCATCGACGTTTTTATGATGACGTCATTAACGAATTTGCAAAAAATGATTACAAATAGATAAGTTTCAAAAAATTGCATCCCTTTCTTAAAATTTCACCGCACGGCCCTGTCTACTAGTAAGGGGAAAATACAAGCTTTCCTTTGTTGATCCTAAAAAGTAATGTATGCCTGTTTGAAATAAGCAAAATCAATATTTTTGTGTTTTCTCAATTTTTTCAAATAGAAAGGAAGTGGCTCCTTGGATTTTTATAAAATACTGTTTTCTTCCAAGTATTTCGATACCACATACTTCATGATAATGTATGTAATATTGCTATTACATACATTATCATTGATCTTACATACATTATCATTGCTCTTGGTCCGCATCGTCAACCCATCCATGATTCACACAGTTGACTGTGTTACTGTGGGTACAGCGAAAAACGTTAATAAATTATAAATAAACTGACAGCTTACAAAAAATATTTTATTATTATTTATACGCGACAGGTTTTCAAATATACGATAACATTCATTTAAGCATAGTGGACTATGAAACATTACTCATGACATGATAGATATTATAAAAAAGACTTACAACGATAAACAATGTATAATGTAATTAATTTTGAAATTATTATAACCAAAATACATTTTTAAGGTTTCAAATTTTGAAAATGACCACCGTGTCCTTCTTTACAAAGCTGTTATACAGTAACGTTTATACAGTTGCTCTCACTATTTCTCTTAGTTATCCTGGGGTAATCCTCTTTATGGCCGCTTTTACTTTGTTTTCTAATTCACCACGAGTTGCTGAAGATGTATTATATATACTTAATTTTTGACAGTGCCCCACAAAAAAAATCTAAGCGGTGAGGTTTGGCGATCTGTAATATTTAAACAATTATAATAAAGATACAAAGTACATAGACGTAAATTCAGTTTTACCTTGGGGGCTACAAAATAGGTCCACTATTTCCGATCCAATTTACGCCAAATGTGGTATTTAAGTAATTTGTTACTGCCTTTGCATTGTGAGGCGGGGCACCATCCTGTTGGTAAAATATACGGTTTCCATTAATCCCTGGTATTTCTTCGAGAAACTCCCGAATTTGATGGGTCAGAAAGTGTAAATATCTCTCCTTGTTAGGTGACCATCAAAAATTATAGGCCATAAAATTCTATCACCGAGAATTCCAATCTAATAATTAAACTCAAAACGTTCTTGAAAATTGCCCTCTTCCATCAAACGCAGATTTTCTTCTTTTATTATTTCTATTAAAAACTCCCAAATTTGTAAAACGGCTTTCGTCGGTATAAAGTATTTTAAATGGGAAACTGTTTCTTCTAAACACTTCCCTAAATACCAAGTGCAACACTGCAATCTTCGGATGTTATCTCCTTGATAAAGGTGTTGATGTAATTGATATTTATACGAACGGTATTTGTGTTTGTAGAAAATTCGCCAAGCCGAATTTTTAGATAATCGGCATTCTATAGCGATCTCCCTAAGTGAGGCTATCATATTTACATGCACGTATGCCAGAACATCTATTTCTTTATTTTCGCTTATTACAAATGGTGCATTAGAATTATTTTCCGGCTCGTTCAGCATTTTTCTAACCAACTTGGGGAAATAATGCCGGGTGGGAGGACGACGATCGGGATATCTCTGTGCATACATTTGAGCAGCTTGAACTGAATTCTGCCTGTATTCACCAAAAACTAGAAGCATGTAGTTATGGCCAAAATTCTATATTGAATCGATTCAGTTGAATCGATTCGATTAGCTAAAAACAAATCGATTCGATGCAATAATCGGGTAATTTGAATCGATTCGTGGAAAAAATCGAATCGTTTCGAAAAATATTGAACCTATGTCCTCTAGGCTTGATCAATTGTGGTGTGGCAATAAATAAAATAGGTTTATTACTCTTAAAAGCTTTTATTATAATAAATGTTCGTAATTAACATAAATAGTTATACATAAAAATACTGCTAACTAACAAAACAGATAATAATAATAATAATAAACCAAACTCAACCAATAATTAATTCATTCTTGACCCATGACCTAGCCATTCTTCAATGCTAAGTGATCCCAAGAGCAGTTGGCTAGAAAGTCGGTTAGGCTTTAACCTATTTCTATCCTGTGTTAAATAATGGCCTGCCTGGGAAAATAACCTTTCGGATGGTACCGATGTAGCAACACATGGTAAATATTTAAATGCTAACTTTGATAAATTAGGATATACACATTGTACATTTTTCCAAAAATGAAGTGGATTTTCTGTTCTTTTTACAACAGGATGCTGCAAATAACGTTTAAGTTCCACAGTCATCAATTGCAACTGAGGATTTAGAACTTTGAGTTGATACCAACGAGTCATGGTATGACCATAAACTTTCAATATCTGCTGAGGTTTTATTTTCAGTACTGATGGTTTCTAAGTTAGGGTCATCTGATTTTTCTTCCTCAATAGTTTTACTGTTGAAGAAATAAATTTCAAACTTGAACTAAAAGCCAGTGGGTTATTAAAATGAATGTTTTCATATCTGGGGTCTAGAATAGTTGAGACTGCACACAACTTTAAAAGTTCTATGTTTCTGAATCTTTTTTATATTTATTCTGCAATAAATTTTTTTAATCCGATTACAGGTTCCATGGTTGGGTTATAATTATTTATAGCTTTGGTCATACAGTTTATTATCGGGATAACATTACTGCATGTAATATAATGGCTTCCACATAACTCAACAGTTACGGCCTCTAATGGTTTTAATAATTTTGTCATTTCTTTGGCAATTTCTAGCTCATACGCTGAAAGCATTGTCGGCGAATTTGGAAATTTTAATAACATGCCACTGACTGTTTCGCTAAGCAAAATGAAACGATCTATCATATGAAATGTCGAATTCCATCGCGTTGATACCTCTTGAATAAGTTTTAGGGTGGAATTTTCTAATCTTCCTTGAGTAACTTGTATCCGCCTAAGTTCGTCTGGAGCTGATACTGACTGCTTTGTAACTGTAGCAATGCTTTTTATTTTTTATATTGACTTGCTTCATTATGCCACCTGAGAGATCTATAGCTTCAGTTGGAATCAGATTTAAAGTGTGAGCAAAGCAAGATAAGTGTTTCTCTTTGCCAAACATGTCAGGTATAGCTTTAACGATATTACTACCGTTGTCAGTTACCACTACATTTACTTTGTTTAGTTCGATATTCCAATCTCTACAAATTTTCAAAATATTTTCTTGAATATAAGAAGCAGTGTGATTTTCAAACAGTTGAAAAACACCAATAAGTATCGATTTAAGTTCATATTCAGAAAAATTTAAAAAATGTACTGTTAGACCTAAATAACTTATGGTGGTTTGGGTTTCAGTCCAAATGTCGGTAGTCAATACAAAACCAGGTATATTTTAAAACATATTTTTAGTAATGTTGCTTAAGTCTTCATATTTTTTGTCCATTAATCTAGTTATAGTTTATCTAGAACGTATTTTGTATAGGGGCTGTGTTGTTTTTAAAAAATATCTAAAGCCCTCTTTTTCAACAGTAGAAAAAGGTAATGCATCTTTTGCGATCATGTACAATAATCCATCGGTTATATTATTGTGCTTTTGCCCTCCCTGTTCAAAAGACTTAATTCTACAAAAATCTTCATTAATTGGTAAAAGTTTTAATTTTTTTTTGGTGCACCTATATCTAGGTCTAAAGAATATGATGACGAACCTTGAACTGAAGTTACTTCGTCTTCCACTGATTGTTTTCTTGGAATAGTCTCTAATGTACTGCTGCTATTTTTACCACTAGATTTCGGGTTAGGAAAAAAAGTTTTAATTGTTTGCACTTTAGATGTCGATGGCATTGCATCTATGTCTATGACTGTTTCTTTTAAACTGCCAGAACCACAGTCAGAGCCTCGGTCAGATTTAAACAAAAATAAATAACAAATAATCAGTTTGATTTGTAAATTTATAATAAATGTACATTAATTTACAGAACTGATGTTGTCTCCGAAGCTGTAGCTATTTTTATTCCATGTTTTCGCTTTAGAAGATTCATAAGATTTGTTGTATTGCCTGAATACTTTACTGTGGTATTACAATGTCTGCAACGAGCAGATTTATTATTGTCACCATCATCACACAAAAAATGTTTCCAAACACTACATATTATACTGATCAGAACCGCCCAAGAAATAAATAAATGCGAATATTGAGAACATGCGAATCGCAAAAAAGAATTATTAAATGTTTCCAATTTTCACTAGAACGAGTGATTCCCCGGATCGCCGCGTGGCGTGGACACTGCCATCTCGTACGCGTAAGGTAAACCACGACAACGTAAATATTTATGGTGCGTTTACACTGAAGGCAATAAATCGGAACTATTTTTTTATGTTGCAGTATAAAAAATTTAATAAAGTATTACTGTGTTAAAAGTTTTATGGTATTATGGTTACGTATTGTTTACCTATTCGATTTTCTGGGTAAAAGAATCGATTAGTCAAATCGATTTATAATTCTAGAATCGATTCGATTCCTCCGATGCATCGGTTTAAAAGGATCGATTCAATTCATAATCGAATAGATCCTGGCCATCCCTAGAAGCATGTCGATTTTTTCACCTCTTGTGTAATTTTCCATGTTTTAGTAGAAAACTTTAAATAAGTTTTTAACAAACCACTAAAACAATTAGGTACTTATACTTGGGTAAAAATGTGCATAATAGTAAAGATTATTGTCAAAATTGCTAACAGTGTTTTGTTTTCAAAGCCGCCTTAATACGTCTGTTTCGTACCGTCTCGGTCATAGCCTACTGCGTTTAATTATATGTCCATTTATTATAAAGAATGCATGTTTCTAATGTGCAAAAATTAACATTCTTCGAGTATTTGAAATGTTCTTTTCCAAACTATCAGTTTATTTATATATTTTTCCCGCTGTAGCCATATTCCGTCAAATGGTTGAATCATGGATGACTAGATGATGCCGACTTATTATGTATGTAGAATACATATTTTTGCTTTTTTAGGAGAAAGAGTTCATGTAATATTTGAGTGTGAGATATCAAACTGTTCGAAAGAAAGTGGTATTTTATAAAAACCCCCAGGAGTCACCCCCTTTCTATTTAAAAAAATTGAGTAAATACAAAAATGCTGATTTTGCTTATTTCAAAGGGGCATTAAATAGTTTTTAGTATCAACAAAGGTAAGCTTGTATTTCTCCCTTACTACTAGATCAGAAATGAACCTATTTAAGTGATTCATAGCATGCTAGATTGAAAAAAAATATATGATAAAAATTTCTTCATCTGTCAAAAACTGACAAATCGGGTGTCATTGCACTCAGAACGCCATTTTCTATTGAAATAATTAAAAATATTTAGGGTGTCCCATTTAAGAATCGAAAGTTGCCGTAATTTCCGGTCAAACCGGAAGTGGCTTAAAACAAACGAATACGTCCAAAAATCCAAATTTATGTCTTGTATTCACACACCAAATTTCAAAAAGTTATCTCAAAAAACAAAAAAGACTATTTACACACGGTATATGACAAATTCTCCGTTTTATCCATCTTTACGTAGAATTCAAATGACCATAACGATGTCTCTCCTATCATTTCCAATATCTCAGATTTAATCCAACACGTGTCACAAAAAGGGGATGTCCCTATACTGAAATATCATTTTCTCGACAAAATTCCCCTAGAAAACGTATGCTGACAAGTTATGTATATATGAATGTATAATAGGGATATGATTATGTTACTCATGTCAAGTTCACAAACGTGTGCCGGCTGCATGTGTAGTCGCATAAGGTATTTTACAAACAAAATATCTAATTTATGTAATATTATTAATAATGAAAATTTTAATCAAAAAGCCTTTTTACAGTTTGTAACGTGCTTTTACAAGATATATTAATTAATTGCAATCTAATAATTGTAACATTAAAAAATCGGTACATTTCCTTCGCTATGATTTTTTTCTTTTATTAAAATAGTGAAATGTGACCCAATTTAATTCCACACATAGGCATTTAGTAATACATATACAGGGTGATTCACGTTGAGGGTCCTATTAAAAGTTCTGTGCAGCGTTGCCACATCTCTCCGAAACCAATAGCAACATTGAAATTTCAAATAGAACACCCTATATTTTATTGCAGTTTCTGATTCTACGCACGATTTTAAGTAACTTTTGTAAACATCTTCCTATACTTATCTCCTACCATTTTCTCTAAAAAAATTAATTTATGATTTTTTTTTAGAAAATCACCACGTTAATAAAATTCCATATTTACCTGCGTAAGCGAGATAATTACTAGATTTTTTTCTGGGTCAGAGAGTGCATATATTTAAAATAACTATATGTTAGAATAGCGATATATTATACAGGGTGTCGTATAAAAAGGGCATTCTTATCGAAATTTAGTAATGGTGAAAACTCATTTATTTTAAATACAACACCCTGTATTCTATAGTATCTTCGAATAAGCCAATACCTTACCTACAATATTTCCATATATGTTCCTATACCCATCTCCCACTATTTTTTAGATACGAGCCAACTTTGAATATTTTCCTGTTTTCAAAGACCATCCACAACAAAAGCACCCGCCTCGGCATCTGCTTAGCGAATCACTTAACTAGTTAGGCCATCTAAGGTTTTATTTACCTCGTACTGACAAATATTTGAAATAAACAGACAGTTTTAAATACGGTGAATAATCCAAAATGTATTTTTTTAAATACAATTTGTAACCTAAAGGTGTTAGATATTATAAGTGATAATTAAACAAACAAATAATACATAATCGTTAATTTTTAGCAAAAGAACGATAAATAATTGTTAAATTGCTTAAAATGGTCACCATTCGCATTAAGGCATTCGTGCAAACATGTTAATTGGTTTCTTGTTGTTGCTCTTCGTATTTCCTCAGGATTTAATTCGTCAAAAGCTCGACATACTCAATTTTCCAGATCCTGGAGATTTTGTATTGGATTTCCTACATACACTTGCTCTTTGATGGTTCCCCAAACGTAAGAATCTAGGGGAGTTAGGTCCGGAGATCGAGGTGGCCAATCCCATGGTCCAAAACATCTGAACCACCTATCTTCGAACATTCCATATAATTCTTGACTCACTTCATTCCTGCAATGTGCAGGAGCCCCATCCAATTGGTACCAGCAAGATATCAATAATTGTAGTGGTAACTCATCCAAAAACTCATTAACTGTAGTTCTTAAAATATCCAGATATTTATTCGAAGTTAAATTTTCATCGTAGATACAATAAGCAAATTTATTGTCCATCATTAAGCAAAAAACATTAAACCCGAATTGAAACTGAAATCTTCGTTCTATAACCAATTTTAGGTTTTCAGCCGCCCAAAAATGACTATTTCGTCTATTAAATATGCCTTCCCTCGTAAATTTCGACTCGTCAGTCCAGATAATTTTTTTCAAAAATAGTGGGTCTTCCTCAATTTTAGTTAGAACTATTTCGCAAAATTCAGTACGTCTCTGAAAATCTTCTGGTAAAAGGCCTTGCTGGGTGATAAATTTAAATGGTTGAATGTTATGTTTGCTTAGAATACGTCAAATTGTTGAATATGAAAGTCCTAGATCTATTTCAGCACTTCTAATTGATGCTTGAGGGTAAACGTTAAAATATCCAAGTATATTTATTTCATTGCCTTCATTATCAGTTTGTAGTTTCGTGTATGATCTATGTTTTATAATTTTTGCCGTGATTTTTAAAATTTGCTTCATATCTGAAATATGAAGGCAAAATAAATAGAAAGCCTAAAATGCTGTGTACACCTACGAAAGAATTGTACCAAAAGAGAGGATGTCAATATTAATGTTTATAATCAGAGTACAAGGACCATCATCAAAATATTATGTTATGCACGTTAATACTGACAACCTCCTGTTGTTTCAGCAACATAATTTGATTTTTAAGGAAATAAAAACTATTATTGCATTTAGTATCTTCTAAATTTTTTCCTGTGCATAGGAGGTAATTGAGGATACATCTCGTTAAATTTTCTGCAGGTTCTTGAAATAACTTTGTTACACTCTCCATGAATGTAAAATAAATCTAAAATATCAATATTGGAATATTCAATTGCGTTTTCCATTTTTACGGAGCATCAATTGAAAACTATCTGTTAATGTCAAAAAGATGTCAGGAAGAAGGTAAACAAAACCTTCCATGGCCTACCAAGCTAAGTTATTCGTTAAGCGGGTGGTTTTGTTATGGTAGTCTTTGAAAACAGGAAATTATTCAAAGTTGGCTCATATCTAAAAACTGGTGGGAGATGGGTATAGGAACATATATAGAAATATTGTAGGTAAGATATTGGTTTATTCGAAGATACCATAAAATACAGGGTGTTGTATTTAAAATAAATGAGTTTTCACCATTACTAAATTTCGATAAAAATGCCCTTTTTATACGAACCCTGTATGATATATCGCTATTCTAACATATAGTTATTTTAAATATATGCATTCTAACCCAAAAAAAAAATCTAGTAATTATCTCACTTACGCAGGTAAATATGGAATTTTATTAACGTGGTGATTTTCTAAAAAAAAATCATAAAATGATTTTAGAGAAAATGAGGCAGGAGATAAGTATAAAAAGATGTTAACAAAAGTTACTTAGAATCATGCGTAGAATCAGAAACTGCAATAAAATATAGGGTGTTCTATTTGAAATTTCAATGTTGCTATTGGTTTCGAGAAATGTGGCAACGCTGCACTTGCAAAATATTTTTTAAAATATTAGATTCTCCTTTATTATGTCCGTATGCGAATTTGAAAAAATCCCTTTTATAGTTCTCCAGAACTTTAATAGGACACTCAACAGGCAAAATATG